>CM065736.1:20063514-20081014 GCA_033310375.1 Conus canariensis | reverse complement strand
CTGTCCATGCTGGTTGATTATGTCAAAGAGGATGCTTGTGATGTTTCACAGTCAGTGTCTCTTCGTTACTGATATCAATGAGGATAATGCTGATGTTTACATTCAGTGTCTGTTGATAAAATCAATAATGATAATGATGTCACTTTGCTGTCAGTGTCTGTTTATTGATAATATTTATGATTATGAAGCTGTTTACAGCATGCGTCAGTTTGTTAAAAATATCAATGATGCTCATGATGATGGACAGAATCAGTGCTGGTTAAGAAAAAAATGAAATTCATGTTCAAAGGAAACTACCACTTCTTCATACTACTGATGATCATTCTGAAATTATTGCTTTTGCCCCACAATGACGACATCTGCATTGACAATGATAATGATAATTTTCAAGAATGATAATCCTAACAATGACAACAATCCTAACAGTTGAAGGCTGTATAATTAGAAAATGGATGATTTAATTTAAAACCATTACTTCTGACAGCCACTCAATGTTCCCTGGTAATAAAAACATGGAGATGTAACTACTACGACGGCTGCTATACAATCCAATGAGTCTGTACTCTGTGTGTGTGTGTGTGTGTGTGTGTGTGTGTGTGTGTGTGTGTGTGTGTGTGTGCGTGTGCGTGCGTGTGCGTGAGTGTGTGTGTGCGTGCGCATGCTGCATGGATGGCTGCCTCTGTGTGTATGTGTATGTGTTTGTGTGTGTGCGTGTGTATATATGCATGTGTATGTGCATGTGCGTGTGCACACATGTGTGCATGTGTGTACACATGTGTGTATTTGTACACTTGCACATGTACATGTGCATGTGTGCATGTTCAAATATACGCATGTGTGCCTCCCTCTGTGCGTGCGTGTGTGCGTGTGCACACCTGCACACGCACACCCCTTTGTCACTGAGATTTGAATGCACACCTTTACTTCATCCAAAGTAAATTTTGCCATTCAGTTCTTACTTTCATTGGCAAATTTGCTCATCAGAAATTCTCTGTAAAGGGATGAGGCTGACAGACAAGCCATCTGACTGTAACATGTTTGTGAAGGGGAAGACAGATCAGGTCGTCAGACTGTAACATGTTTGTTTCAAAATGAAGTGACTAAGGGCGGAAAATGAAGCAAAATTTAGAAAGAGAGGGGGTTAGTTACTGTCAAGCACATAGACAAACAAAGTGTTTTGTCCTGTACTTTGTTTGTAGATGTCCTTGGCGGTAACTAACCCTCTCTCTTTCTAAATTTTGTAACATGTTTGTAAAGGGTTGACAGATCAGGTCATCATACTAACATGTTTGTGAAGGGGTTAACAGATCAGGTCATCAGACTAACATGTTTGTGAAGGGGTTGACAGATCAGGTCATCAGACTGTAACATGTTTGTGAAGGGGTTGACAGATCAGGTCATCAGACTGTAACATGTTTGTGAAGGGGTTGACAGATCAGGTCATCAGACTAACGTGTTTGTGAAGGGGTTGACAGATCAGGTCATCAGACTGCAACATGTTTGTGAAAGGGTTGACAGATCAGGTCATCAGATTGCAACATGTTTGTGAAGGAGTAGACAGACCAGGTCATCAGATTGTAACATGTTTGTGAAGGAGGAGACAGACTGTAACATGTTTGTGAAAGAGTGGGCAGACTGTAACATGTTTGTGAAGGAATAGACAGATCAGATCATCAGACTGTAACATGTTTGTGAAGGAATAGACAGACTGTAACATGTCTGTGAAGGAATAGACAGATCAGATCATCAGACTGTAACATGTTTGTGAAGGAATAGACAGACTGTAACATGTCTGTGAAGGAATAGACAGATCAGATCATCAGACTGTAACATGTTTGTGAAGGAATAGACAGACTGTAGCATGTCTGTGAAGGAGTAGACAGACCTGATCATCAGACAATAACATGTTTGTGAAGGAGCAGACAGACTGTAAGATGTCTGTGAAGGAGTAGACAGACCAGATCATCAGACTGTGACGCGTTTGTGAAGGAGTAGACAGACTGTAACATGTTTATGAAGGAGTAGACAGACTGTAACGTGTTTGTGATGGAGTAGACAGACTGTAACATGTTTGTGAAGGAGTAGACAGACTGTAACATGTTTGTGACAGAGTAGACAGACTCTAACATGTTTGTGCTGGAGCAGACAGACTGTAACATGTTTGTGACAGAGTAGACAGACTGTAACATGTTTGTGAAGGAGTAGACAGACTGTAACATGTTTGTGACGGAGTTGACAGACTGTAACATATTTGTGAAGGAGTAGACAGACTGGATCATCAGACTGTAACAGGTTAGCGATAGGATGGGACAGTCACACAAGGTACCCCCCCCCCCCCCCCCCCCAAGCCATACCTCTGAACCTGAACAAGCACTACGACCTATGACTGACTCACTGCAGAGGGTCGCGGGCTCCAGGTTTCTTGCGGCCGTGTCTGTTCTGGGAGGGGTCGAGCATGGTGTGCTCCCAAATGTTGTTGGCCCCGTTGGTTGCCAGCTGGTACACCAGCTGACCACACACACACACACACACACACACACACACACAAACAGCCAGTAGTAATGACGGCGACGACCCACACACATCTCTACAGTCCATCATGACCAGTTCAAATTTTAACCATATTCAATTCATAAAAAGACACATGCATGCATATTTGAATGAAGCAGCAACATCACGATTTTCGTTACGCTGTTTTTTTTCTTTAAATCTGCATTTACACAGATCAGATTTTAGTAGTGAAAAATATGTGAACATGAATGCATGCAAGTTTATGGGAAAATGGGCATTCAAATTAATGATCAGGGTTTAACATCGAGAAAAATGTAAGAGTTTTTATACACCCACAAAAGGCACAAGCTCTGTGCAAACTGTGCACTGCCTCGAGTTATCTTCAGTGTCAAGCACTGAAACTCAGTCAGCCATTGCTGTTCAAAAACTTTGTTGTCATTCCCCTTTGTTGTCGCTGCATCAGCCAAACTTGCCAAAAGCAGTTTCGTCAGTCTTTTGGGTGATGTTTTTGGTCGTGGTGGTTTGGAAACCCAAAATTCGACACAATATTCTGCCTCGTTTCCGTTGCTTTTGCCATTTTAGCACTACATTAACTAGCACTCATTCATTTGCAATTCATTCTTACGATGTTGACAGCCAAGGAAAACAAACTGCATTTCGCTTTTAACAAACTAGTTATATAAAGCCTTTGATGATTAGCTGACTGGTGAACAAAGACATGTAAAGGGAAAGCATTCTTTACACAACTGTGTGTGTTCTGGCCAACACTTCCATGCATTTATTCTGAAATCATCTGTAACGAGCACCCTTGCTGTAAAATCAGTACTTGTTCACACCCTTCGATTAACTTTCTTTACATGTTCACACCTTTTTGATTAATTTCCTGTGCCTGTTCGAAAACCCTCTTAAATTTTTCGGAATTATATGATTTTCTATGTCAGAGCGCGATTTACCCCCTTTTGTACATGATGTGAAAGCATGAATAGTGTTGAAAACAATCTGCACTAAGGTGAAATCTTCCTTAGTTACACTATTTGTCAACAGCATCATCCCCTTCCTTTCCCTCCCTCCAGGCACACCATCCCAACCCCCCCACACACACATACCCATACTCTCCTGCCCCCATCCCCTCTCCCCACTCCTTCATACTATTTCTCCCTCCTTTTCCATCTGGCAGCATTAAGTCATCACTCACACACCCACCCCCTCCCCTCCCTGCTAAGCAGTATGTCAGACTCACAGCATGTTGACTGGGGTTCCACTGTCCTTTTTTCAAAGACTTCACCATGGATATGTGGCGGCCCAGGCTGCGGTGAACGCTGCAGCACTCATCGCAGATCAGCACACCGCGGTTGATGGACGCCCATGTCGGATCTGTGCAGCAGCAAGGAAAAGTATATTTTCTTCAAGTTGCCTCTTTCCATGGTCTGACCATGACACACATGTATAGTTTTTAAGAGCTTTGCAACAGCCAGGCTGATTCTGCTGGGTCAAACTGGCTCCAATATACTATACATATACATACTAATCTAGCTATATTACTGCTGGGCCTGTTGAAAAAGGGACCCAAGAAGCTCCAAACTCCCTGTCCAGGCAAAGCCCAAAAAACCCAATTTGCTTTCACAAGGCTATACATAGTGTATTAACCAGTTATGTATGAGAGCAACATGAAATGGAAAAGACATTCTGCTCTGAAGAGAGTTGACAAAGAATTAGATAGATCTGTATAATTTGTTTTAACTTATGAGCAAAAAGGACTAACAAACAAAAAAAAACCCACAAAAGACCTTGTTTTGATACCCTTTTTTTGAGCCTTCCCGAATGTGAAACCAGGAAAACTATCAGATGTAAAGACTTTTTGTTGTGCTTTTCGATTTCCTGGACACATTATACATTCATAAAATGTCAGACATTTTCATGATCATCATCATATGCTTTTACCCCTGAATGGAAAATGTGACATGAAAAACGTCTACAGTATATTCACAGTTTAAGGTAAAAGAAAAAGTCAAGAGTGTTTTTATGTGCTTCACTTTGGACAGGATTAAAAGATTCAAGCAGACCAATATTTTTAGAGTATTGGATATGATGACATGCACTGTGCAACTCAAAGTCATATGCCTTTACAAAGGGTCATATTTTAAGTTCTTAAGGCTTCTGATAAAATCCTGGCATATATGAAAAGGATCTCTGAAGCAATCTTTGGTAAAAACTGAGACACTGCATGATTGCACACCAGCTATAAATTTCAGCATCTTCTGACAAGCAAAACCGTTGCTGTGAAAGCTTCAGATCTTATGGTGTTTACATGAAACTCGTTTCACAGAAGGAACTTGCAGCAAATAATGCTTCATAAAATTACTTGATTCAAAGTCTAGACAATGTCATACTGTCAACATTGCACACAGGTTTATCAGACACTAGACAGGTAAGCAACAACTGGAATTCAGGTCTGTGATTAATGGATCATTGGAGTAGGTCTGACAGCTGTGTTCAGCTAGCCTCCCTTGGAACTAATTCTTTTTCTTACCAGAGGTGAAAAAAAACAGTGAATTTTTTTTATATGATGTGCAGTGGAAATATTGTGTAAAGTAGAACTTAATGTTTTATGACTGCATGTAATGTGTATTTCACGTGATGCATTGTCCGCTGACTAACTAAAACTCAAAAGAAACATTCCAGATAACTAGCTGATTTTGTTTCACATACCATTCATCACTGAGTGGACTTAATTGAAATCCAGTTCCATGTGGACTTCAACAAGGCGACAGCCACAGTTTGACCTTTTGTGGTCTGCTGGGCTTTAAGCAAAACACACACATATACTCTCTCTCTCTCTCTCCTCTTTTTCAGTTCCACATGAGGCACTATAATTACCCTCAGGTGACGCTTCAATTTAGTTCTCACCTCTGATCAGATACATCAGGCCCAGACCCTCTCCCCATCGCTTCCCCTTCCACTTGCTTTTGAACAGTCTTTTCTACTTAGTCTCTCCCAACACTACACCATCCTCTCAGAATCTCCCTACACATCCCCATCAGTTTCAAATGAGGCTTTAAAATCATCTTGTAAACCACTCTGCCTCCCACCAAGCTCATCACCATCCCCTTCTCCCCTTTCCTCACTGTCACAACATTAACACAAAGCATCAATACTATATGGCATTTTAATGATAGTGGCAGGAAATTAAAGTGAAAACCCTCAAGGTTGAGCTGAAACCAACAGCTATCAAAATCAGCCCTTTATCAGTGTATGAGATACTGATGATAATCCATTGATGAACAGATACAGAACCTCAACAAAATTTACAAAATGATCTTCAAAATGTCTTTTCAACAATGAATTATCCTCTTTAAAGATACTAAATGTGAATATAGTTGGATACACTTCTTTTTTTTTTTAGAGAAAAAAGACAATACAGTAATAAGAAGAATAAACATAATAATAAATCTTTTTAAAATAATAACTTCTTTAGCTATTAAAAAAATGTGTGTGTTGCAATGTTAATAACTCATTTTCACTACAGACATTTAACAAATATGAAATAGCATTAATCAAACAAACAATCCAAACATACAACACCCCATCCCACTCCACCCCCCCCCCACCCCCCCAAAAAGCATAAATCTATCCAATACAAATTATATATGACATAATATACATGTTTAAAATATTTATCTATGTGCCTATCTATCCCCCAATAAAAAAAAATCCATAAATATATCATATATATATATATTAATCTCTCTCTCTCATATATGTACAAATCAATTTTTTTTTAAATGTTATCAGATCTTTAAAAGGAAATGGGGGAGGAAGTGGGGAAGATAACGCTATTATCTGTTTTCAGTTTAGATGTTACTTTATCAGGCCTTTTGACATGTAACGGGAATGTAATGGTGTTGATGATAACGACTTACAAAATTTTGTCTAACCAATTTCTGAAATAAACAAAGAAAGAAAGGGAAAAAACCTGGAGCTGAACAGTCGGCACAAACGGGCGGGGGTCGCACCCCTCCAGCTCTCGGCATTGTCATTTGGGGCGTCTGCTCCGACTCAGAAACTCAATTTCCGAAGCCAATTCTTTCATGCAGCAGTTCAGCAACGTAGGCAAAACCCAAAGTTCAACCGCCAAAGTTTTATCGCTGCAGCCGCTTCCCCTCTGAACAGTAATTTGATCCTCTGGCAAATCTGTGGACTGTGGGGGTGCTAGCACTACAATCTTCCCACCGCCCCGCTGCAAGTCTCTCTTCCGACCGAAGAGACTGACTCAGCCCAGAAAGAATCCACGATGGAAACAAAACAAAGACTTCAGGGCACAAACTGGCACCACAATGCTGAACAGAAAGCACAATGCATCTCCTCGCTCCCGCCAGAGCTTAAGCTATGAATAGCGCTCTGACGGATGAATATCTTGTTTTTCCATCATCTGTTTTGTATCACATTTTCATTCAATTTTTATCAAGTTCCTGGACGATAGTCACAAAGTGGTATGAAGAAGTCGTTAAAGGGAAATATTGCGTGTGGAAATTGATTATACATCTGTATACTATTTCAAAAGAGTACATTTTGTTGTGATTTTTACGATATGTTTAACAGTAATTCATTTCTTTTTTTTTTCTAGATAAAAATAAATTACGACTTGTGCACAGAGATTGGTAGAGTGAGGGGACCTAACACGGGTAACAACACAGATGCCATCGCGATTCTCTCCCATCGAACAGTTGGAAATGACGCAAAGAATGGTTGAATGAACGCACCTCAAATGAACATAAAAGTTTATGTTAGAAGTGTCGGCAGCAGCCTAATGGTGATAGCAAGCATAAGCAGCACTTTATATTTGAATTTGTTTCCCAGTAGTAAAGATAATTTCACTGCTTTGATAAGATAAGACATGATATGAAAACAACTGTCGCAGATGAAAGATCTGGCTGTTTTCGCTGCGGAATCGTAATCATACTCTAAGAAAAACACTAGGAAGCTGCCCTTCTTCACGAAGCAAAGTTATTTTGTTGAGGGCTTTTGAGACAAGTGTGCGTCCTTCCTCTCGCTGAGACCATGGATGGGCAAAAGGGAAACATAGTTACAAACTATCAGCAAACCATGGTTTTGTTCTCAAGACTACTTTTTCCGTTCGTCATCTCTCTCTCTCTCTCTCTCTCTCTCTCTCTCTCTCTCTCTCTCTCTCTCTCTCACACACACACACACACACACACACACACACACACACACACACACACACACACAATAAATAAATAATTAAATGAATGAACGAGTGATTTTCTTTAAGTGGATAAAAAGTAAACTCTCTCTCTCTCTCTCTCTCTCTCTCTCTCTCTCTCTCTCTCTCTCTCTCTCTCTCTCCTCTATGCGTGCAAGCGTGCGTGTATGTGTGTGTTCAAAAATATGTACGTATTTTGTCATATTCACTTCACTGTCTGTTTTCATACAAGCCAATCTTGTACGTTGTAGTACATAATTTACATATGTTCCCCCAGCCCACCTCACTCCCTACTCCCACTCTCTCCTTCCTCTTCATTATTGTTATTCTCATTTTTATTTTTATTTTATTTTATTATTATTATTTCTTTTCTGTTTATTATTATTCTTTTTTTTTTTGTTTGTTTTGTTTTCATTTCTCTTCTATTTTCATTTGCTGTTCCTCCATGATTACATGACCGCTTTGCTTGCTTCTTTGCTTTCTTACATTAATTGATTTCACTGCATGTTGTAGTCCCTACTCAGGGCGAGGACTGGATGTAAAAAAGCACGTCAGTGCTTATCTATTATCCTCGTAAATAAAGAATTTTGTCTTGTCTTCTCTCTCTCTCTCTCTCTCTCTCTCTCTCTCTCTCTCCAAATGAATGAATGAATAAGCATATAGACTTAGCCTACATACATAAATCATTTTCTCTCTCAATATATAGTAAGTAAATAAATGGAAAAGCTGAAAGATTTCGTAGTCACACACACACACACACACACACACACACACAGAGTTGGTAATGGCAGTTGATGTATGGTTTCACTGTTCCAAATTTTTAACTGAAACATCCACATTTGTGCCTCGTTCGTAAATAAATAATTCATTATTTATTGAGATTAGCAGAACAGGAATAATCGGATTTCTATCTTTTTGTTGTGTGTTTTCTTCCTCGTGTTTTTTTTTTTTTTTTTTTTTTTTTTTTTTTTCCAATTATTGTTCGCCGTACGAGAGAGGCGGTTCACTCAAAAACTGCAGTTGAATGCATAATTCTTCTTCATGGCTGGTAGAATAAAGGCAAGTTGTGCTCAAGGTTGCTTGGAGACAGCTACATAGATTTAAATAATAACACTAGTAGTAACTGTTTCCGTAGTGTAGTGGTTATCACATCCGCCTAACACGCGGAAGGTCCTGGGTCGAGCCCCAGCGGAAACATTTTTTTTTTTTTTTAAGTTCAGTTCAGAATTTACAGACTGTTTTTGTTTGCGTTTTCTCTTTTTGTTTTCACAGTAAAATTCCCCTCGCGGTTAAAATGTGCCGTATGTCTGCGATAAGCATGCCATATATTGGTGAAGTGTGTGTGTGTGTGTGTGTGTGTGTGTGTGTGTGTGTGTGTGTGTGTGTGCGTGCGTGCGTGCGTGCGTGCGTGCGTGTGTGTGTCCGTGCGTTGGCCATACTCGCTCCTGATTTGATCCATCAGATGAAGCAGGAAGTTTTTGTGCAATTCATAAAAATCATAATAATCACTGACGTGCTGGGAAGGCAAAGAGGAGGAAAAGCAGTTGAGAGAGAGAGAGAGAGAGAGAGAGAGAGAGAGAGAGAGAGAGAGAGAGAGAGAGAGAGAGAGAGAGAGAGACTGGGGGTTCGTATGCAAATTACGGATAAGTACAGAACAATTTGGAATGGAAATTTATGATTTTTTTTTAGACTCATGATGAAATATTCAATGGTTTTGCATGTTCTGGTAAATTCGTATTTTGAGAGAGAGAGAGAGAGAGAGAGAGAGAGAGAGAGAGAGGGGGGGGGGGGAGGTGCGTGACATTCCGGGCGAGATTACAAGAATAATTACTGTGCCACCAGACGAAAGAACAAACAAATTACAAAACAAATACCACGCGTTTCGACCTCTTTGGTCTTCTTCAGGCAAGATAAACAACCTTTAGAAAGAAAAGGGGTTAGTTACCGCCACTGATACAGACAAACAGATGTCTGTATCTGTGGTGGTGGTAACTACCCCCTTTCCCTTTTCTTTCTAAATGTTGCTTCGTTTTCCGCCCTCAGTCACTTCGTGTTGAAACTAAGGTAAACAACATTCCTAAAAAGACAGTCACTAATCTCGATGTGCACACCCATTCTGCGCCCAATTTTAGGAGATAAATGATTGTTCGTGCTTCGCTTTCATTGTTTTGAATGTTGTTTGTCCTTCCTGAAGAAGTCCAAAGAGGTTGAAGGGCGTAGTGTTTGTTTTTGTACTTTGTTCTTACGTCAGGCGGTACAGGATTTTTTTTTTTAAATTATGTTTCAGTTTCCGCCTGCAGTCATCATACTTTCGGACCAACTCAGGGCGAGGCATCAAAATCAGTATGTGGTGAATGGCTGGGAACGTCTCTACCCTTAATCATTATCATCGTCGTCGTCATCATCATCATCATCATCATTATCATCACCTCTTCAGCTACCACCAGCCACTGACACAGCGTTCCTGTAAATGTATGTTCGACACCACGCGCGCACGCGCGTACACACAACACACACACACACACACACACACACACACACACACACACACACACTATTTTATATTTTTTATCCTTTCTTTTTCAAATTATCAAAAATATTTATCATTTTAAAAAAAAATCGTTCTTCAATAATATCTTTAATCAACCAATCCTGATCACCCCTTTTCCTCCGAACTTCAGACCGACCAACCAACTCACAAATAAACAAACAAAAGGAAAAAAAAAAAAAAAGGAAAAAAGAATTTAATTCACAATTGTGAAAAGGGGTTTAGACTGGAACTGTGTGGGTGCTTTTTTTTTCCCCTAATTTTAAAAAGAATCAATGGTAAATCTGCTAGACACAACAGAGACAAACAAATTTCAAGACAAAACACATGACGCCTATCGACATCTTAGGTCTTCTTCAGGCAAGAAAAACAACAGTCTTGTTCCGCCTCTCTCGTCTTTCCCTGGAAAGTTGATGTCAGATGTCGGATGTGGCACCCTAAGGTTCTCTTCTCTTCTGCAGGAGAAGTTCCTTTCGTCCCCTCGCCCGCCCTTCCCTCCGCCTCCTCTCTGCGGCCAGCCTTCCTGCTGATGTGCGACTTGCCTCCACGCGACTGGTATGATGGGGGTATGTGTAACGAACGCGTAGGGTAATCCTTGACGCATGATGGAATGAAATACACGCTTGCAACTGCAAACGAATGTTGCCTACGATACAGAATCGCTCGGCAGAAATGACAAGACAAGACTGCACCGAACAAATGAGGAAAGGTCCCCATTTACGTCATCATGGGGGCATCATGTTCCGTATGTACTGTTCATTTTCCCTGCGGCATTTAAGATCTCCTTTCAAGAGGTGTGTGTGTGTGTGTGTGTTGTGTGTATGTGTGGAGTTGTCTGGAGGAAGTGAAAACGAAGTTTAGTTCTTCAACCTTGAAAAAGACCCACATGAAAGAAAGAGACTTTTTTTGTGTGTAGGAGAAGAAGAAGAAGAAGAAGGAGAAGGAGAAGAAGAAGAAGTGGAAGAAGAAAACTTTGTTGCTGGATTCTTAAGTCAAAACTGTGGAAAACTAACGACTGATTTTCAAATTTTGATCTTCAACCTTGAAAATGACCTACCAAGGCCCCATTCAAAACTGTATGATAAAATAAAGAAAGTTTTTGTGTAGGCCGAGAAGAAGAAAGAAAGAAAGAAAGAAAAGAAAGAAAGAAAGAATTTTGTTGCTGGATTCTTATGTCAAAACTGTGGCCAACTAATGGTTGATCTTCGAGCGAGAAGCTTCCTGTTTTACTGCAGTGAAAAATGGTTTGGACCAGCCTGGAGCTGGATGTGAACCCAACAGGTTTGTCACTGAAAGAACCCTGCCCCAGGACTTCAGAAGATTTCACCCTGGACAAGTTCCCCATCCTTTGTGACTTCTCTCGAGAGAAGGGGCTTCGGGAAAACTGTAGAAAAAAAGAAAAAAACAACTTGAGACATAAACTTGTTTTTCTTTCCCTTTGGATCCCCCAACCCCTTCCCTCCTTTTTTTTTTCTTTCATGATAAGTTTTTGGTGATCTGTGCGACATCTTTTTCTTGTCTAGCAATGAAGTCACTCTTTTTGTGTTGAGAAGTGAGTTGTTTTTTTTTTTTGTTTTTTGTTTTTTGTTCTTTTCTTAATTGAGAGAATTCTAATTAGTGGAGTGCAATAGAGAGCTCCCTTACGCTTTGGGCGTGGTCTCCCAATAGTTGTTGTAATACTTCTTCGAACCCCCCCCCCCCCCCCCCCCTTGAATTAAAACTACTGTTAAACATCCTCGGGTGTGTTAAGTCTCTGGAGTCGTCCGGATGATGATTCACTTTCAGGTCAATTTCCTGCGTGAGTTTGACTAAAAAAGCTTTAGTTGCAAAGTGAGACGACTGCAGGCGGAAATCTAAATCAATCTTAAATAAATGTTAGCGAACCGCCAAGAGAAACGTGGACAAACGAGTCACAAGACAAAACACGACGCGTTTCGACCTCTTAGGTCTTCTTCAGGCAAGACACAAACAAATAGGACAATGAAAATGAACGAATTTTTCACTTAGTTTAGATCTCTTCTGCGCAAGATAGGCAGGCGTTAAATGAAAACCTTTATACAAAAAAAGCTTTATTCGTTTATATTATATGTAGAATTTGTGCTGAATAATTAGGGCTGTTTCTTGCGGTCTGTTGAGTGGACGGTACTGTGATGAGAATTCTGTGTGTATTCTCCTCTCCCCTTGTTTACCAGACTGTCTTAAATTGTCTCGCATGCAGACACCCATCCAGACAGATGATTTCGGTCATATACATTTTATGTAACTTTATACCTTTTTTCATATTGATTCGTTCGTTCATTTTTTTGTTTTTTGTTTTTTGGATACCCTTGTTCCTTCTTTTCAATCTTCTTTCCATCATTAGTTCCGATCTTTTTTTAGGTGGTTTGATTAAAGAGGAAAAAAGGAAAAGAAAAGAAGAGAGAGAGAGAGAGAGAGAGAGAGAGAGAGAGAGAGAGAGAGAGAGAGAGAATGCCCTTCTTCAACGTACCATCTTAAAATTACAAATTGAACACACACACACACACACACACACACACACACACACACACACACACACACACAGAAAGGGAGAGAGAGAGAGAGAGAGAGAGAGAAGAGAGAGAGAGAGAGAGAGTGTGTGTGTGTGTGTGTGTGTGTGTGTGTGTGTGTGTGTGTGTGTGTGTGTATGCGCGGGATCACGTGTGTTTGTGTTTGTGTGTGTGTATGTGTGTGTGTGAGAGAGAGAGAGAGAGAGAGAGAGAAGAGAGAGAGAGAGAGAGAGAGAGAGTGAGGGAGGAGGGAAAGGGAGACAGACAGACTGACAAGCGACAAGGAGAGAGAGAGAGAGAGAGAGAGAGAGAGAGAGAGAGAGAGAGAGAGAGAGGAGAGAGAGAGAGAGATGTACGTGTGCATATAAGTAGTAGCGAACGTGTGTGTGTGTGTGTGTGTGTGTGTGTGTGTGTGTGTGTGTGTGTTGTGTGTGTGTGTGTGTGTGTGAGAGAGAGAGAGAGAGAGAGAGACAGACAGACAGACAGACAGACAGACAGACAGACAGACAGACAGACAGACGTGTAGAACGATACTCGTGCACACGTGCGTGAGCCCATACATTGGAACTGCGTTTACATCATTATGGTCCCGTTCGAATATGGACAATAATAATTGATGTCTTCATGTTCCAGCATCACCGTGTAGACGGACGTTCATTAGTGGTGTGTTACCCTGTTCACCTTGCATTCACACTGACATGGTCACATCGTTTGGCTGGGTCGGAGTGCCTGTCTTCCCAGGTGTTTGTTTGGGTGGTGTCCACAGAGAACTCATCTTCTTCTTCTGGCTCTGCTGTTTATAACGCTCCTCCTGCTTCATGGAGAAACACTGGTGATTCTGGAATCCCTCGCAGAGGAACCAGCTTCGAGGGGTTGGTTGCTTGTGTGTTTGTTTGTTGGTTGGTTGTTGGTTGTTTTTCATGGTAGGGGGGGGGGGGGGGGGCGTGGATATGGGAGGAGTGAGAGGAAGGGGGGGGGGTTGTAGAAGAGAGGGATGAGGGCATGGGGGGGGGGGGGGGGGGAGGGAGGGTCAGTTTTTGCACAGCATTCACCAGGTTTTTTGGCTAATTTGAAAAAGCGCGCTACTGTTTTCCTTTTTGTGACGCTGTTTACGTCTGCAGATGGGGACGAATCACAGTGTACACCTTCACCGATTTCCAAATGGAAACTAAATCCCTTCTTCTCTTCTTCTTTTATGGACAGGCGAGTCTGAATGCCTTTCTTTTTTTTTATTAAATCCGATATGATTTTGTTGCTCTTTTTGTTTTATTCCTTCACTCTCCTCAAATGAAACCGTGCCTTCCTTGACTTCAGCAAAACCACTGTTTGATGGAGACATTTCCTGCTCGTGCACCTCGACATTTCGGTGTGCGCACCCTGACCTTTCTGTTCACGACCTTTCTGTCCTCATTGTGCCGAGAACGGCCCAGCGCTTTCATCGTCCGTCGAGGCCGTTCTTCTGATTCCTTACTCCGTGTCTGAGACTCCCACCCCCGAGGTTCCCTCCTTTGACTCAGGGGACGCCACCGATTCACTTTCAGAATAGTCTGTGAGGTGCTGTCTGTCGCTGCCCGACGTATGAGAACTCCTGGGGCTGGTTCCGGATATTTTAGATGACCTCGACCTGCACCTGGTGAAGGTTTTTTTGTGGGGCAAGCCTCGGCCTTTGAAGAGCACCTTCCTGCCCAGCTCTTCCTCCTCGTCTAGCCTCTCCATCGTCACACTGTCCGCCACCCTGCACAAGGAGGACAGCAGCGCTTGGAAGGTCAGCAGTCACGGAAGTCGCGCAGGATGATGGCGCTCGCTCTCAGCTGGGATCACCCATCATGGAGGTCGTCCATGATACGTTCACTCCTAGTAGTAGAGGTGATCCACAAAGGGGCAATCACCACAAAGTACGTCATCCGTAACGGGGGTGGGGTGGGGAGGGAGGGGGGGGGGCGTCGGGGACACCGACAATTGATATCGCGACAGTAGAGGTCGCCTACAATGAAGCTCATCTACAATGAAGGTCACGTGCAATGAAGGTCATCTACAATGGAGGTCACGTACAATGAAGGTCATCTACAATGGGGGACACCTACAATGAAGGTCATCTGCAATGGGGACACCTACAATGAAGGTCATCTACAATGGAGGTCATCTACAATGGAGGTCACGTACAATGAAGGTCATCTACAATGGAGGTCACGTACAATGAAGGTCATCTACAATGCAGGTCACGTACAATGAAGGTCATCTACAATGCAGGTCACCTACAATGAAGGTCATCTACAATGGAGGTCACCTACAATGAAGGTCATCTACAATGGGGGTCACCTACAATGAAGGTCATCTACAATGCAGGTCACCTACAATGAAGGTCATCTACAATGCAGGTCACCTACAATGAAGGTCATCTACAATGCAGGTCACGTACAATGAAGGTCATCTACAATGGAGGTCACGTACAATTAAGGTCATCTACAATGGAGGTCACGTACAATGAAGGTCATCTACAATGCAGGTCACCTACAATGAAGGTCATCTACAATGGAGGTCACGTACAATGAAGGTCATCTACAATGAAGGTCGCCTACAATGAAGGTCGCCTACAATGAAGGTAATCTGTAATGGAGGTCGCCAACAATGAAGGTCATCTACAATGGGGGTCACCTACAATGAAGGTCATCTACAATGGGGGACACCTACAATGAAGGTCATCTGCAATGGGGACACCTACAATGAAGGTCATCTACAATGAGGTCATCTACAATGGAGGTCACGTACAATGAAGGTCATCTACAATGGAGGTCACGTACAATGAAGGTCATCTACAATGCAGGTCACGTACAATGAAGGTCATCTACAATGCAGTCACCTACAATGAAGGTCATCTACAATGGAGGTCACCTACAATGAAGGTCATCTACAATGGGGGTCACCTACAATGAAGGTCATCTACAATGCAGGTCACCTACAATGAAGGTCATCTACAATGCAGGTCACCTACAATGAAGGTCATCTACAGTGCAGGTCACGTACAATGAAGGTCATCTACAATGGAGGTCACCTACAATGAAGGTCATCTACAATGGAGGTCACGTACAATGAAGGTCATCTACAATGCAGGTCACCTACAATGAAGGTCATCTACAATGGAGGTCACGTACAATGAAGGTCATCTACAATGAAGGTCGCCTACAATGAAGGTCGCCTACAATGAAGGTCATCTGTAATGGAGGTCGCCAACAATGAAGGTCATCTACAATGGGGGTCACCTACAATGAAGGTCATCTACAATGGAGGTCACCGACAATGAAGGTCATCTACAATGGGGGTCACCTACAATGAAGGTCATCTACAATGGAGGTCACCGACAATGAAGGTCATCTACAATGTGGACCACCTACAATGAAGGTCATCTACAATGAAGGTCATCTTCAATGGAGGTCATCCTAAATGGAGGTCGCCTACAACAGAGTTCACCAACAATCAAGATCACAACAATGGAAGTCTACCACAGTGGAGTTCACCAAAATAAAGGTCACACACTAAGGAGGTTACATACAAAGAAGGTCAAGGTCACCGAAAATGAAAGTCACCAACAATCAAGGTCACTTATTATGGAGTTCGACCACAAAGGAGTCTATCAAAATAAAGGTCATTCACTATGGAGGTCACGTACAATGAAGGTCACCAGCAATGGAGGTCACCAAGGATCAAGGTCACTGCAATGGAGGTCAACCACAACGGAGGTCACGAAAATAAAGGTCACTCACAATGGAGGTCACGCACAAAGGTCACCGATAAAGCAGGTCACCAAGGATCAAGGTCACCTACATTAGAGGTCAACCACAACGGATGTCACCAAATAAAGGTCACTCAGTGTGAAGGTCACGAACAAAGAAGGTCACCGACAATTGATGTCACCAACACTCAAGGTCACTTACAATGGAGGTCAGCCACAACAAAGATCACCAGAGTAAAAGTCAATCACAATGGAGGTCACGTACAATGGAGGTCACCAACAATAGAGGTCACCAATAACAGAGGTCAGCTACAATGGGAGGTAACCCACAGCTGAGGTCGCCCATGGTAGTAAAGGTCACTCTAGATGCCGATTACACCGACAGAGGGGGCAGTGGGGGGTGGGGGGTCTCAAGTCAAGGTCATCCAAAACAGAGGTACCACAATAGAGGTCATCCACACTGGGGTCAGCAGGAATGAAACTCGCCCGGATGGAGGTCACCTCCAATGGCGGTTATTACTATGCAAGGTCACCAGCAAACAAAGGTCACCAACATTATTTGGTTACCCTGCAGGCAGATTTAGTCTGTGGAGCCGTGTGTGTGTGTTTGTGTGTATGTGTGTGCGTGCGTGCGTGCGTGCGTGCGTGCGTGCGTGCGTGTGTACGTGCGTGCGTGCGTGCGTGCGTGCGCGCGCGCGCGTGTGTGTGTGTGTGTGTAGGTAGTAGTAGTAGTAGTAGTAGTAGTAGTAGTAGTAGCAGCAGCAGCAGCAGCAGCAGTAGTAGTATAGTAGTAGTAGTAGTAGTAGTAGTAGTAGTAGTAGTAGTAGTAGCGGTAGTAGTAGCAGTGTTGTAGTAGTAGTGGTACTTTCGTTTTAATTTTTTTCACAAAATTATGTGATATTTAAGAGAGAGAGAGAGAGAGAGAGAGAGAGAGAGAGAGAGAGAGAAGAGAGAGAGAGAGA
>CM065736.1:20048514-20053514 GCA_033310375.1 Conus canariensis | reverse complement strand
GGGGGGGGGGGGGGCAATGTCACCAATTAGACGGACTGATTATAGTCAGGGCAATCATGTTGTTGATTAGAAACTACTGACCAAGATCTGCAGGCTCAGTTTGTTACTTCATAGCATCAAAGCATTTTCCTCAACAGTCTTTTTATTTCAGAGGCGCTAGAAGTTTCGTTTTAATGTAAGAATTACCATTTAAGAAATATTACACAAACACACACACACACACACGCGCGCGCGCGCGCGCGCGCGCACGCACGCACGCACGCACGCACGCACGCACGCAGGGCACACACACACACACACACACACACACACACACACACACGTTTCCTCAGCAATGTTAATTTTCCTGGGGAACATCATCGTCAAGAACTCCAGCCCTACTACATATGTAATATATTTCAGAACGAGCAGCGGGGATGAAGAAAGGTGGGGAGGGGGATGGATGAGAAACTCAGTTACTGATTTTCAACTTGCGGAGACAGATATTAATTTGTATTTACTATTTAGGAGCTCTTTTAGAATTCATCTTTTGTGTGGTGTGTGTGTGTGTGTGTGTGTGTGTGTGTGTGGTGTGTGTGCCCTGCGTGTGTGCGTGCGAGCGTGTGTGTGTGTGTGTGTGTGTGTGTGTGTGTGTGTGTG
The DNA here is from genome assembly GCA_033310375.1 of Conus canariensis. Lineage (NCBI taxonomy): Eukaryota > Metazoa > Mollusca > Gastropoda > Neogastropoda > Conidae > Conus > Conus canariensis. The sequence goes on along the minus strand of CM065736.1, from coordinate 20,052,875 downwards.
TGTGTGTGTGTGTGTGTGTGTGTGCCCTGCGTGTGTGCGTGCGAGCGTGTGTGTGTGTGTGTGTGTGTGTGTGTGTGTGTGTTCCCTGCGTGCGTGCGTGTGTGTGTTATGATCGTAGAATTTACACGCACTTGCTTTTATCCACTACAATTTCATTGCACTTTTTCTTTTTTTTTTTTTTTTGATCTGATGTGGTCGGATTTTATTTTATCCTTTGTAGACGTACTCAACGTATGAATACTAATTTCACATTTGTAAAAACAGCATTACAAAGTTTATTGATGAGCCGTTTTAAAATACTTAAATCACTTCAAAATTGTATACGTGCACATGAGCCTGTAAAAAAAAAAAAAAAAAAAAAAAAAAAGTATCATTACAGCATGACCGTTATAATTGTTTTTGTCCCCTATGATATTTTTGTATGATATAAGACAAATGTAGTTGATGAACAAACAAGGCAGAAACTCCATATCTAAATACAAGTTGATTTCTACTTTGTATACGCTCGACGCCCAGCCAGTTACAAACAGTAGGCCTGCACATCTGGTGCCACCATCACGCAATAAACAGCTGTAACTCACGTTTCTCGTGGACTCCCGAGAAAGATCGTTGCCGGGTCTGTTGCTTCCGATCCAAACTCGAAACCAGGTCAACATACGTGGCTTGAGTTCACTATGAAATGCCGTCCTCTTTTCTTGCCAAATCGAAACGGTGACGTCACGACGGACTCCTCAAAAGAGACGTCGACACAGCTCTGACGTCAGCCAGTGACGTCAGCTGGAACTGCTTCCAGGCCTGCGCTTCGGTTGAAGCCCAGCTCCTCGATGAGCATCTGTGAAAGTGGAAAGGAGGGAAAGACAGAAGAACCGGAGAGGAAGATAACATCTACAGCAGGGCGCTTGGGAGATCGCAGACCCCAGTCGAGGTCAAACAGATCCGGGATTCGCTCTTTGATCTAGATGCACCAAACGTTCGCACCAAGATTCAACGAGTCACACTTCCATCTTTAAAGAAATATGACTTCAAATGGGTTCTGTAGTCCAGCTAACAGACAAAACAAAAACAAACAAACAAAAAACCAGCCAATACAGGTGAACATAGGACTGACTTCTTGGTGGATGTTTCTAGTTCTTGAATTCAGTCTTCAATGTGAAAGTAACACGATTTTTAACAGTAACGAGCTTGTGATTTCAAATTCTGCTTGCACACACACACACACACACCCCACACACACACACACACACACACACACACACACGCAGGGGTCACACTGTTTTGATTCGCACTCAATTTCAGCCGTTGTCATGTGTGCTTCGCGATGCAAGGGACGTAAATCACTACACAGACCAGTATTTATACCCCTATCATCCCACCCTGGAGAGAGAGAGAGAGAGAGAGAGAGAGAGAGAGAGAGAGAGAGAGAGGGTGTTCGCGTTATAGGCACTTAGTACAATGTGAATACATGTGGCCAGTATTGTGTCCCGAGTCAGAAGTTGTTTCTCCGGGAGCCGCTACCTAGCCAGATCGTCCCAACGGACGACCTCAAAACGGCACGAGTCACTGTTTCAGGTTCACCTTGGCTTAAGGCTGTGTCAGGCCAACTGACATAGACTAGAACACCAAGGCTACATCAAAATGTTGTTATGCTCTGCATAGTTATGCGGGGATTGTCTTCAGTCGTGACAAGCTCCTAGCATAACATTATTATCAGTCTCCAAAATCCCCCGAAGTCGGAGTGTGGCTGCCCACGTGGCGGGGTCATCAAAAACGGTCACACACGTAATGTTCTCATCCCTAGCTGATGCATTTGTACCATAGTGTTCAAATACTTCGGCTGTTCGGATATCCCTGGAGTCTTTTAGCCAGGGCACAACAACAACTGGCTGTGAACGTCAGACTGGTCCACCTGACCACATGAACAAATCATGAGACACTGCTTCTGGTCGTCAGAATGATCCACATTACGAGGTCAGGACGCTATGAGACGGTGCTTCTGGTCGTCAGAATGATCCACATTACGAGGTCGGGACGCTATGAGACGGTGCTTCTGGTCGTCAGAATGATCCACATTACGAGGTCGGGACGCTATGAGACGGTGCTTCTGGTCGTCAGAATGATCCACATTACGAGGTCGGGACGCTATGAGACGGTGCTTCTGGTCGTCAGAATGATCCACATTACGAGGTCAGGACGCTATGAGACGGTGCTTCTGGTCGTCAGAATGATCCACATTACGAGGTCAGGACGCTATGAGACGGTGCTTCTGGTCGTCAGAATGATCCACATTACGAGGTCAGGACGCTATGAGACGGTGCTTCTGGTCGTCAGAATGATCCACATTACGAGGTCGGGACGCTATGAGACGGTGCTTCTGGTCGTCAGAATGATCCACATTACGAGGTCAGGACGCTATGAGACGGTGCTTCTGGTCGTCAGAATGATCCACATTACGAGGTCAGGACGCTATGAGACGGTGCTTCTGGTCGTCAGAATGATCCACATTACGAGGTCAGGACGCTATGAGACGGTGCTTCTGGTCGTCAGAATGATCCACATTACGAGGTCAGGATGCTATGAGACGTGCTTCTGGTCGTCAAAGATCCACATTAGGCGGAGCATAGCGGCTTCGTGCAGAATGATCCACATTACGAGGTCAGGACGCTATGAGACGGTGCTTCTGGTCGTCAGAATGATCCACATTACGAGGTCAGGACGCTATGAGAACGTGCTTCTGGTCGTCAGAATGATCCACATTACGAGGTCAGGACGCTATGAGACGTGCTTCAGTCGTCATGTCCATCGGTCAGGACGCTATAGACGTGTTCAGCTCTCCTCAGACGTGGTGTCAGCACACAGCATCATCAGCATCATCAGCAACAACAGCAACAACAACACACACCTACTGAACTGACTGGAACCAAACCTGGTAAAAAAAAAAAAAAAAAGACGGAACGTGATCCGAAGACAGGACCCGTTCCGTTCAGTAGCTGTTGCAGGATACCCCCCCCCCCCCCCCCCCCCTCCCCACGAGATGAAAGATGGTTTCTTCTCCACTGTCTTCAGGCTGATCCACTTGAGCTGAAGGGCTGCTTCGTGGCGTGTTAAAGTAGTCAGGTGGACCAGCCTGAAAGTCCCACCGCCTGACTGTTTGTTGTTTTATAGATGTCCTCTTTAAAAAAAAAAAATCCGTTGGACACCCCCTCCCTATCCTTCCCTTTCACACCTTCCGCCTCCCATTATAAGTGCTACACATTTCCATTCACCTTTGACATTCGATGCATTACAGCCACAACTGTTTATCTCGAAAAAAGTGTGTTTTGACTTTTTCATATTTTTAGGTGTATTAAATACAGTCTGTTTAACATGCTGAAACATGGTTATGAAACATTTATTAGTTTTTGGTTGATAGCAAAGTAACAGTTGTTGCCCTGTCCACATCCAACCAGATTCTGCATGCCACAAATAAACAGCTAGCAGTCACAGACTATGATCTGAAATGTTCCATACAGTGGGACAGTTTGTCCGTGCCACAGGTGGCTAGAGCCATAGAAGACAGTTGTATTCCAAACTATTACCGCAAACTGATAGGAATGTTCCAGGCCACAAGTCACGGAATGTAGCTGATCAGATGTGGCCTGAGTATTTCAGCTGTGAAGGTCTTACTGTTGTGTGCCACAACTATCTAAGTCTTGTTAATTAGTTGTGCTTCAAAATTCTGGGAAGATGAAAGCCTTTCTTTTCAGACCAAGAGTGTTTACTTCTTAAGATTGCGTAATTCTGTGGTTTCCATCTGAGTTTTTTAACCCCCGTTTGTACAGCTTCAGAACACGATCTATTGTTTGCTTTTCCCAAGTTTGGAAGTTCTGCGTGCAGAGGTGTAATTTTTGAAGACCTGTGAAATCTTCAAGTGGCCATTTCTCAAAATGGCTTTTTTTCAAGATAGACAGTTGTGGCTCTAACGTATCGCACTGGTCACTTGACAGAAGAAGATGAAGAAATGTGACACACACACATGTAGTCTTATTTTCATTTTTACTCTTTGGGTGGATGGAAGGGAGAGAGGCCGAGTCTCTTTAGATCCCGACCAGTTAACTTCCCTTTGAAAAAAAAGGATGACGTCAATACGTCGGGGGAGGCCGAATGACACGAAACATAGCTGACCTGTGCGTTGACGTAAGTTTCAACGGGAACATGAACGAGTGTTTTCTGACTAATTCACTTTGAAGCAGTCACTACTCACTGTCTTAACAAAAAACAAAACAAAAACAAAAAAAACAACAACAAAAAAGAAAAAGTTCAAGACACGTTTCCGGCACTACCACTAAGTGAGTTTATGAAGATCGCATATAAGACCCTCACTA
>CM065736.1:20031014-20043514 GCA_033310375.1 Conus canariensis | reverse complement strand
ACGTGCGTGTGTGTGTATATGTGTGTGTGCGTGCATGCGTGCGTGCGTGCGTATGTGTGTGTTAATGCTGGCATTCTTGCAAAATTACCGTTGGAAGTTTAGAACTACTCGAAAGGGTATATAGCGACGATCCCTTTTTGGCGTTCTACTTAAAAGGCCTGTTCTGGGCCGAAAGTATTCTTATATGCTCACAGGATTTGAGAAACTGGACTTGAGAGAGGGAATAGGAGTTTCATTAATAGGAAAGTTAAGCTTTTTTGTTTGTTTGTTTGTTTGCTTGCTTTTTGTTGAATAGACAGGGAAAGATTTTCTTCAACACCAGACTCACAAACTTATTCTGTATTTTATTTCCATTCATATCCCAGAACCTTGCCGAAAAATTAAAAATCAAATACGTATACCATGTGTGAATTGCATCTAAAGAAACGTGCAGTGTTGGTATCTGAAGGGTGAATTCCATTTCATAACTGAACTATAATCCAAATATGTTGAATGTCGCATTTTAAGAAAAGCAAAAAGAAGTAGGTGCTGCAAGTGTCTTTTTCTTTCAGCTAACGTGGTTTACGTTATTAAACTGACGAAACCTGCTTTCTTTTGCCGACCCTAGACTTTTTTTTCGACCGTTGTACACACACACACACACACACACACACACACACATGCTCGCGCGCACACACATACACACACATAAAGAGAGAGAGAGAGAGAGAGAGAGAGAGAGAGAGAGAGAGAGAGAGACAGACAGACAGACAGACAGACAGACAGACAGACAGACAGATGTTATATTTATAAAGATAAAAACATTGTTAGAGAGACAGACAGAGAGACAGACAGACAGTGTTTTTTTCAGACCACAGTGACCACCCGTGACAATTGTCTTTGTGAAGTTGTCTTCACAGACATTTATTTTGCATGGCGCGCCAACGTTTCCAGAACACCACCACCACAACAACAGCAACACAACAAGCTCAGTACAATTATAAACAGATGTCACTGACGCCCACAGGCTTGCCGGATAACACTGGACGTTTTCGGTTTATTTCATCACACTCTCTACCAGCATGATTCATTGGTAAAAAAAAAAAAAAAAAAAAAAAAAAAAAAAAAAAAAAAAAAACCTTCTGTTTAACTCTGTTATAAACTTTCAAATTGGATATACACTCCCATAGCTACAGATTGTTTAAAAGACAACCTTCTTCCAACACTACTTTGAGAGAAAGTAAAAAGAAAGAAAGAAAGACAACAACAACAAAAAAAAGACAAAAAAAAAAAAAAAAAAAGAAAGAAAGAAAATGGACGTCGAATTTTCAAACGTTTTCAAAGACAGTCTATATAGATTTTTTTTTTTTTTTAAATCATTTTCTCCTCGATACCATCTGTACTATTCTTAAAAAGAAAATTTTATGTAATCAATCCGCCAAACATGAACAAACGAATCACAAGACAAAACACGACGCGTTTCGACCTCTCAGGTCTTACAATGTTTATCTTTCGAATTCGTACACGAATGTTGGCCAGAACTCACGTTGAATTCGTCGTCGCTCTGTACATTGTGGATGATATAATTATGTGATTTCCTACCCGTGCTTTTAGAGGTGGAGACAATGCTGGAACTAAGCAACATCGATGAAGCATGAAATCAAATAAACAAATAAATGAACGACTTAAGAAACAGTATGAAGGCATAAATAAATGCATGGATGAACAAATGAGTGAAATGGGGGGGGGGGGGGGGGGGGGGGGGGGGGGGGGGGGGGGGGGGGGGGGGGTTTTTCTAAAACAGCAATTGAATTAGGGACTCGGGATCTGCGCGTGCAGATGACATGTTTAGAATGATGATATGAATGAGTGAATCAGGGGGCTTCTAAAACAGCAATAACATTAGGACTCGGATCTGCGCGTGCAGATGACATGTGATGGAATGATGATACGTATGATCCATATATGGACTGATAGGTGATTGAGTGTATTGACGAAACTACATCCTCATTTTATTTACTGATACATTTAATAGCATATTATCGAGTACATTGCGTATTCATGATGACCCCACCCTCTCTCTCTCTCTTCTCTCTCTCTCTCTCTGCACCTTCACGCTTGCGCGCATGCTCTCTCTCTCCTCTCTCTCTCTCTCTCTCTCTCTCTGCACCCTTCACGCTTGCGCGCATGCTCTCTCTCTCTCTCTCTCCTCCTCCTCTCTCTTCTTCTCTCTCTCCTCTCTCTCCTCTCTCTCTCTCACACACACACACAAACCATTAATTCATCATTTCTTTTTTTTCCTGTTCCCTCCTCTTTTACTTCCTCCTTTTCCTCTTCTTTTTCTTTTTGTTTTAATGGATAGTTTGGACAACACAACAACAACAACAACTACGACAACAAACATGTTGCTTCATCAATAAACCATCCCAAAATAAAAGTCTGAGTTGATAACACACATAATACAAAATGTTTGGCCCTGATACAAATCAGTTCACAAATTTAAAAAAAAAAAAAAAAAAAAAAGGAAAAAGAAAAAAAAAAGAATCCTTTCCCTTCCACCCCACCTGTCTCGCCCTCGTCCAGTTCCTAGTACCCACCTCCAAACCACTTCTACCCTCCCCCTCCCCCCCCCCCAATCCCCCCCACCCACCCCCCCCCCCCCCCCCCCCCCCCCCTCCCGCCCTCACGAAACTCCTCAGTCATTATCCACTTAACGGAGCAGCACACCCAACACTGTGACCAGAACGAGGCTGGTCGCACAGGGAAGTGACGTCACGCCACCATTGTCCCCTCCTTCCCCAGTCTCTCGACTTCCGTCCACTCCATTTTCATTGCTGTTGGGTGCTTCGGTCGTCGTCTTCAGATCACTATCTACAGAACCTGAGACAAATAAAGGAATCGATGAATCGATAAGCACACGAACGAATGAAATGATCCGCAAGAAAGAAGGGTTGAGACTAAAACAGAACAGACTTAAAAGAAGTATTAAAAAAAAAAAAAAAAAAAAAAGAAGAAGAAGATGATGATGAAAGACTATGCCTTTCAAGGAAAGAAACAAACAATATTGTGAGACAAACGCGTGTTTTGACCTCTGCGGTCTTCTTTAGGTTAAAATAAAACAACATTGAAGACAATAATAACGAAAACCGAATAGACAATCACTGATCTCCTCCAACTGGGCGCAAAATGGATAAATGTACAAACCAGGAGCAAAAAAAAAAAAAAAAAAAGAAAAAAATGTCTTTTGTTCGGTGGCATATTTATTATTATTATTATTATTATCATTTTTTTCTTACAGTTTGTTTCAATTTCCGCCTACGGTCACCTCACTTCGAAACTAAAACAGAACATGAAAAGAATGCATAAAAAAAGAAGCAAAAAAAAAAAATGAAGAAAACCTTGAAGAGAAAAGAATTTCTGGGGAAGGCACAGTCTTTAACAAGATCTGTCTCCTCCCCTCCTCCCTCCCCCCTCTCTCTCTCTCCTCTCTCTCTCTCTCTCTCTCTCTCTCTCTCTCTCTCTTCACACTTTTCGTGTACATACCACAAGTGTTGCAGGATTTAGCACAGTTGCTTCGCATATAGGCGACGTATTTGTGACGACAGTAGCCTTGGTCCTTCCAGTAGGTACAGTATTTACCGATATCCTCGCACATGTTCTTCTCTGTAAAAACAAACAAACAAGTAAATATACATAATTTTTTGTTGTTGTTGTAAAGAGTGTTCACGGTTATAAACAAATACATACGTAAAATGTAGAGAGAAAAAAAAATGTGATCACGGTTTGATATTTTCGAATACCTGATACTCTTTGAAATTTATAGAACAGTATATATATAACGTTCCACCGTGTCAACTGTTGGACTCATTTATACAAAGCATTTTGCAGCCCTGACATGCCATCGTAGCCCTCATCTCTTTGAATAATTGTACTAATGTATTGGCGTTAAATCTGTATTTAAGTAATATGCTTTGTAGACATTTGAGTCGCATGGGGAGTCACTAGATTGAGGTCAGACAAATGTTGTAACTGAGGCAGGAAACAGTCGACAGTAAACAACAAACAAGTAAAGGGACATCTTGCTCCCAAGGACAGAGAACCACGCGACCGACCACATCTCCAAAACACCTGTCGTGTCATCATGGGAGCAAGAGTTGCCGTTCTTGTTGGTTAGTTATTGAGCTAAGTATGTGGTTATGTTTTTGTTTTCCTTTTTTTTTTTTTTCTTGTTTCTTTTTCTTTAAAAAAAAAAATTGCGCCTGCTCTACGTAACGAACCCTCAGACAGCACATGATGATAGGAAGACCCAAGTGGTATACTTACTTGTTGTCTCCCTTTACGAGCTTGTGCAAGGACAGATTTTTTTTAAAGACTATAATAGGGTTCAGCCAAAACTCTTCATACCTCGGTCGTAAAGATCAATCTCTCTCTCTCTCTCTCTCTCTCTCTCTCTCTCTCTCACACACACACCAACACACACACACACACAACCTCACTCACTTATTTTCTCACCGGTTCAAATCAATTTAATTAGTCACTGACAAGAATCACCCATCAAGTCTATCTCCATCCCTCCACCCACGGAAGGAAGGTCCAGAGCTACTGACCATCCACTTTGCAGATCTTGCAGGACTTCTTGCAGTACCCGGACATGTAGGCCTTGGATCTCACGCACTCTCCACTGCTGGCCCAGGCCGAACACAACTTATGACGATCCACACATTCGTCTGAAACCCACAACCCGAATAATTATAGAGACCCCATGGCCTGAGGGTTTAAAGGTAATGTTACTTATTATAGCCCAGCCGACCGCAAAGGGCCATATCAGGGCTGTCACCACGCTGAAGTCAACTCACAAGTCGTACCAAAAAAAAAAAAAAATAAATTTAAAAAATAAAATAAAAAAACACTCACACAACCCTTTACAATACACACTTTCAAAGCACACCGGAAATTTTGTTAAAACTTTTTTTTTCTGTAAAAATCTTAGATGAGATGAAAAATATATTGATCTCTTAAAAAAAAAAAAAAAAAAAAAAAAAAAAACTCAGTCACACAACCCTTTAAACTACACCGTCTAAAAACACACCGGATACTTCGTTACAAATCGTTCTTCTGCAAAATCTTAGATCAGACGAAGAATGGTTAATCTCTTTCAGAAATTCAAAGATCACATCAAGTGGGACATCTCTGAACAAGGTTAAAAAAAAAAAAAATTTTATGGAGTATGCTGTAAAAATGCTCATGTCTCACATCATCCAAGTCCCTACACTCTAAAAGAATATGTTTCGCTGTGAGTGGTGTGGTTTGGCGAAAAGTGCGCCTGCTCTTCGCTCTTTGTTTATGGTGATTGATGATGATGATGAGGAGGAGGAGGATGCTTTGGCGGTCTATATCTGGTCCAGGATTATGTGACAGGGATGCAGTTTTATGTTTTCTTTCGTAATCAGTCCCCGCGAATATGACTTGAGTCGAATCGTGCATCCCTTTCGATAATTTCTCGTTATCGTTATTATTATCATTTCTTTTGTTCAAAATATATCAGATTTAACTGTCATTACTTGATCTTTGAATTCTACGATGACTCTTGCCACTCAATGGTGTCAATGGTACCCCCCCCCCCCCCCCCCCTCCTGTTTTGCACATTTTGATGCATTTTTTTATTTGTTCGCGTGCGCGCGCGCGCGCGCCTGTGTGTGTGTGTGTGTGTATGTGTGAGTTTTTATTCATTTATTTATGTCTTTATTCATTTATTTATCTCTTTATTTGCTAATTCATCGTTGTTTTGTTTTTACCACATTTTAATCATTATATCATAGCTCCTCAGGGCTTCATGGTCCACTATCTAATGAATTACAAAAAAAAAAAAAAAAAATTCAATGATTATTTCTTGATTCTCCAGAAGGACAAACTAGAGCGAAGGAAAAAGTAACTCTAACCGAAAATTTAACTGCTGTATTTCTGTTTAGATTTATCCCCCCCCCCCCCCCCCCCCCCCCCCCCCCCCCCCGTCACTAGATGATCCTTGTGGTTGTCACCCACTTTGATTCTGCCTGTTGGTTTTTGTCTTTCGTTACTGTCGTCTGCTGTGTTTTGGTTTGTTTGTACTTTGTTTGTTTGGGGATCATTCTCTTGTGTTATCCGTTGGATACAGTAATCCTGTGCACAGCTGAGGAACCAGACAAACAAACAGCACTCTTCCAAATGTCTTCACGCAGTATACCATTTAAGTCAACACGATTAACAGCAAATGAAATCAAATGACTAAAAACCAGAATGTACTAAAAAGAAAAAAGAAATCATACTGACTTGATCCACTACCACTCTCGGTGGTCGTGCGGACTTTGGAGGTGGTGCCTCTTGTACTGCTATCAGAACATTCCCGTACGGGTTACCAGGACACATACAGCGACAGTTCTTGTCCATGAAACCTTCTCCGGGGCAGCGCACATTCTTGTCACTGCATCCAGCTGGGGAAAAGATTCAGAACGGTATTGGTATGGTTGTAGTATGTAATTTTCCCATTATACGGTTCATCCATGCTGCAATGAACATGGACGTGGCAACAACTTCAAAACGTGATCCAAACTGTGCGCTAGAGGCAAGCTAATTTGAAACAAAGTTTTCCCCAATGTTAATGATTATGGAAGATTGAAAAAAAATGTTCAGAATGAGAATTATAGGAAGAATCTATGTTTTAATCTGCGAATCTACAAACCGACTGGTCAGACACATAATTATACTAAATCAACTTAGCAAACCAAATAACAACGCGAAAACAGCCAACTAATCAACCAGACAAACCAGCCAATTAATGAACTTCTGTGCATCATGTACACATGTGCAGACTAATCAACACAAAAGTGAAAGTACAATGCGGCCCCGCGTTTCTGCTCACACTGATTAACACGGATCAACTAATTAACACTGATCAACTAATTAACACTGATCAACTAATAAACACTGATCAACTAATTAACACTGATCAACTAATTAACAGATTACAAACCAAAGCAGCCACAAGCCCTTACCCACCTTCTGCATCTGTTTGTCTGTCTGTCTGTCTGTCTCTGTCACGAGTTGTGACTTACCATTGCAGTTATACATGAGATTGGCCAGTTTGATGTCTTTGAAGCTCAGGCCATTACGGCTGCCAATCACGCTTTGGTATTTGGGGTCAACTGTCTTGATGGTGTAGCCGCCATTCACCGAAAACGCCTGTAAAGGGACATCACTTTGATTGAAGATACTGTTCGAAAAGGAGCAACAGACACCCTTTGTGACACACACGCACGCATGCTCTCTCTCTCTCTCTCTCTCTCTCTCTCTCTCTCTCTCTCTCTCTCACACACACACACACAACCACCACCACCACCACCACTACCAACAACAGCAACCACACACACACACACACACACACACACACACACACACACACACAGCACGCACGCACACACACACACACACACACACACACACACACACACACACACCCCTCCCTAACCCTCCCCCCCCTCCCGTCCCCAATACACACACACACACACACACACACAACACACACACACCATCCCATCCCACTTCACCCCTCCCATCCCCCCCCCCCCCCGCATGCCCCCCCCCCCCTCCCCTTACCTTAGGACCGTAGTGCATGATGCTCCTGTAGTCGTAGGGCACGTCGTAGTCGTTGACGCTGCGGGTGGAGTACTTCTGGAAGTTGTAGTAGAGGTGCGGGGGGATGTTCTGGCGGATGATACGCACGTAGTCGTCCCGGTCAGGCCTCGTCTGCTCGTGCTGGAAACCCACCGCGTGACCCACCTCGTGCACCACCACCCCTTTCTGACAACAAATAAATAAATACATAGATGAATACATGCATGAAATATGAATAAACAATGATATAGTAAATAGATAAATAAATAATAATAAATAAAATGATAAACAAGCAAACAAATCAAGAAATAATATATGAAGAAATGAATAGCAAATAAATGAATAATTAATAAGGTAATAAATAAACAAGTGTGTTAAAAAAAAAGATACATATGAATAAGTGATAAATATATAAGTAAAAACAAATACATGAATGATAAATAAATGAATAATAAATATATAAAAGAAAGAAAGAAACAAATAAATAAATAAACATGTAAAGTAGAATTTGCATTGGAAGAGTGGGGGTAGGGGGAGGGTCGGGGGTCGTGAGGGTGGGACGGAGAGGGGGGGGGGGGGGGGGGGGGGACAGACCTCCACCAAAGCTTGCAAGAATCTTGTGTGCCCTTTTAGACGTTCATTTTTTTTCTTATGCCAGAAGTAATAGTTGGTACAGACTGAAAGAGTTACTCCCCGTGTGCCTTTAAAAAAAAAAAAAAGTTTATTCATTTATTCATTATTTTTCTTTTTAGTGAAACATGTAAAAACTCATACCATTAAAGTTCATATTAATAAAAAGCGTAAATAATCAAAAGAAATGATAAAAGTTTGAATACTAAAAAGAAAAATAACTTTATATTATTGAAAAGATATCGAAGCAGTAACTTCGCACAGTGACCATTAAACTTTTTCAGCAGAAATCATTAAGTTCTCAGACTCATAATACCAGCAGACGTGGAATAGGACGTCTGACACCTGAATAGAGACCCTAGATCCGTGCGAAAATGAAACGAATTTGTTCCTTGCACAAAATTTAATTTTCAACAATTTGTGTGTGTGTGTGTGTGTGTTACAAACCAGTTGTACACTCTCTGCGTTAAAGTTAAAAATATTTTTTTAGTCATTATTCTTTTAAAGTAGTTTTGATGACCGATCCTGAGTCTACTGCCGTTTAATCTGGATCTAGTCTACACTACGGAGGCACATTCCTTCTTTTTATGGCATGTAAGCACAAAGAGATTCCGTAGTTTTTCTTTTTCTGTAATCCCAGTGACAGACACAGACAGACAAAAGCAGGTGGAAGCATCACCTCGTTGGCAGAGGTAATAAAGAGCTACAAGAATGGGGGCACGAAGAAGCAACTTCATGAACAGATAGGTAAATCAACAGATACATGGATTAAATCCAGAGATAAATAAACAACTGAATGACATTTATTCAAGACTTAGATTTGCCGTGTACATTGCTACACACTAAATGTGCAAACTGTTCAGTTTTTAGATTACACACACGCAACTACACACTCACACACACTCACACACACACACACCACTTACATAGCGACACCCAGTGGCAAGGCCAACAGTTTGAGGTCCTCCAATTTTTCCCACGTTCGAAAAACACCTGAAAAGGAAAAGAACAAGGATTTAATAACATACAGATCGACAGTTACAGTGCTGCCAGTGATGGTCACAAAGTCGAAGAGAGAAGAGAGAGAGAGAGAGAGAGAGAGAGAGAGAGAGAGAGAGAGAGAGAGAGAGAGACTCACACCCACCTCTCCTTTTTTTAAAAAAATCTTACCTCCACACACATTTATGAATTAAACATCATTTTCTTATATCGTTTTGCCTCCGTCACACAGCATTACACACACACACACACACACACACACACACACACACACAAGCTTACATACATATAAACATACATACGCGCGCGCGCGCGCGCGCGCACACACACACACACACACACACACTCACTCACACTCACACACATACACACACACCCTTCACCAACCCCGCCCTTACGTCCCCGCCCCTCGCCCCCCCCCCCCCCCCCTCCCCCCCACACCGCACTCTTCCCCCCACCACCTCCTAATTCCCGTCCTGCCCAGTTCTGCCCCCGTATCACACCGATCCCTTCACCTCCCCCTCCCGCCCCCTTCCCCCGCTTCCCTCTTCCTTCCCTCCTCCCCCCCCCCCCCTCAACCCTCCCTCCCTCACACACGTAACAAACTCCTCACCCTCCTCCGTTATCAAATCGGATTTTGTCACGGTCGGCTGCCCCGGCTCTACGGAATCGCAGACAGGTGTATTGCTGCCATTCGTTCAGCGCGCTGTCAATGGCACCCTTCTGGCCGGAAGCTGCCGGAAGAAAACAACAGACGCACATGAGGTGTGTGGCCACATGCCACAGTTAGGATTTGGCACTAAAACACTAAAAAAAAAAAAAAAATGTAATCCATGTAAGCGATGCAATCATACTGTACTGTACAGTACAGGTCTATTCTAATACTTAGTTTTCTCTTCATTTTATGTGTTCGTTTTCCCCTTCATTTACATTTTTTAAACGGATATGGGACATTTGGCCAACTTATGTTCATTATTTAAATGATACAAATTTGCAGAGGGGAAAAAAAAAACACAAAATTCGAAGACGGTCCAGTATGGCCTAGAGTAGAATACAGTACTTAGTAAGACAGTACAAAAGACAGTATTCTTGAATTAACTCCTAATGTACAACAAACAAAAACACAGAACAAGAATGATATCAAAGCAAAGCACAGAGAGGACCAAACAAGAAGAAAGCAAAACAACACAACACAAACAAACAACGACGACAACAACAACAACAACAACAACAACAACAACAACAACAGAAATCAACAAACAAATAAACAAACAACAGCAACAAAAACCACCACCACCTCCACCACCACCACAAACCCTCAAACAAACACGAAAAAGCAAGCAAGTAATTAACGCCTCAAGGATTGTCTTTACTCTGCGTGCGTGCGTGCGTGCGTGTGTGGTGTGTGTGTGTGTGTGTGTGTGTGTGTGTGTGTGTGTGTGTGTGTTGTTGTGACCAAACGCTCTAAACCCTCAGAGAGCTGAGAACAGCGAAATCTAGATACAGACACACAGAGCAGAACAGTCCTCCTTTTCTCATGTTATTACTCACTGAAGACTCCTTGGGCAAACTCATAGGGGACAACTCCGTTTGGCCACCGGTAGACGGCGTTGCGGATCGCCTTCCTGCGTTGTCTTCCGTGCTCATCTCCGTAAGTTCCGGAGCTGAAAAGAGAGCGGGGAGTGAGACGGACAGTGAGAGCATTGTCGATCAAAGACTTCGGTTCTTGAAAGATGGGCATTGTGGATTGTACGGTGTGGGTTGAAAAGTATTCTAGGTCACTCTTCTTCCAGCTGTCTTTGATTCTGTCTAGAAGTGCCGGCGACATTGTTGATTGTGTGATGTGTTGGGGTTCCTTAGGTATTCTAGGTCAAGCTCTGAACTGTCTTGGACTGTGAATGATCATAGGTCGCGCATGCGCTCATCCGCCCCCCCCCCCCCCCCCCCCCCCCCCTTCCCCTTTCGTCGCTTGTTTAACTTCTGTTCACACAAAAAAGTGAGTTTGGATGGAGCTTGATAATGACTGATGCTCAGAGTTAGAGACAACGCTTGTCATACAGTGGGTGTGATGGAGAAGGGGAGAGGGTGAGGGGTGGGGGTGCTGTAGAGCGCAATCTAAACATGAACTTTTCAGCAATTTCACTAACTTACTCATAATCTATTTATCAGCGCTCATTTAAATATGGTGCGGTTTTTTGTTTGTTCGTTTGTTTGTTTTTTGTCTGTGAGCTAAATCAGATTAAGGTGTGTTGCTTACATTAACCCAGCCGACAGGTAGGGACATATCAAGTCTGTCATCTGGTCAAAGTTAATTATCTGCGAAGCTGTTGTACACACACACACACACACACACACACACACACACCACACCACACACACACACCACGACACACACACACACACGCGCGCACACGCCCCCCCTCCCCCCCCCCCCCCCCCCCACACACACACATACACACACAGCAAGCTGTGCCAAGTGACTCACGCCCTCTGGATCTACTCACACACACACACACACACACACACACACACACACACACACACACACAGCAAGCTGTGCCAAGTGACTCACGCCCTCTGGATCTACTCACACACACACACACACACACACACACACCACACACACACACACACAGAGCAAGCTGTGCCAAGTGACTCACGCCCTCTGGATCTCCTCCCACTGTTCCACGGTGAAGACCATGTCCATCTCCACCTTGATGGTCGGCGTCTGCTCGCTGCCTTGGAAGAAGGCAAACTCCCCCGCTGGACCGGACAGACGAGAATAAAATCAATCAATCATCATCATCGTCGTCATCGTCATCGTCTTCGTCATCATCATCGTCGTTATCATCATCATCATCATCGTGTCGTCGTCGTCGTCGTCACTACCAACATCATCATCATCGATATCATGATCATGGAATCAAAACCAACAGCCAACAAACCTCAGGCTGTACACGCTGTGCAACGACCATAAGCGTAGCACGCTGATCGTAAGGTGAACAGACAACAAAACAGCCTCAAAAACACTGCTCGGAAAATGCCGAATCCTTTATAATCGTTCGATTGTACCGTTACTGTACACTTAGCATGATTGTACGGCTGTAGGATTGCATATAACCATTATGGTTGCAAGATTGCCCATACCCTTGTGATCGCACAACTTGCACCAGCTTATGAATGAAAAGAAAACTGAAACTGTAAGTTGTAAATTCTTTTGAAAAGAAAGGATTACTCATAAC
>CM065736.1:20021014-20026014 GCA_033310375.1 Conus canariensis | reverse complement strand
TGAATAAAGAAATATATAAGTAAGTAAACAAATAAGTAAATGAATAGAAAAGCAAATAAGTAATAAATAATCATCTAAATGATAGAAATAAGCAAAGAGGGAATACGTACACGCATAAATAGATCAGTAAAAACAAAACAAAACCAAAACCAAAACCAAAACAAAACAAAAATCAACTCAACCTATAAAATTCCCGTGATGCAAGATATTGCGAGCAGATGAAACTAGTCCGTGAATAAATAAATAAATGAATAAATAAATAAATAAAAAATAAATAAATAAATAAGTAAATGAATAGTCATCTACTTGGTAAAAATAAGCAAAAAGAGAATACGTGCACGCAAAAATAGATCATTAATAAAAATAAGACATAGAAAATACTCTACCTGTATACTGCCGATGATGCAACATATGGCGACCAGACGAAACCAGCCCATGATTCTGTCCTTTTTCCTCTTTCGCTTGTTCGGAATTTCTTTTTTCTTTTAAATCACAACTCAGTTCGTTCAGTTACGAATCATTTAACACAAGACTAAAAACTGGATATGCCTCAGTGAGTTCAGTGGAGGGAGAAAAAAAAAACCCAACAACTTCTGTCGAAAGGTTTAATTCTTTGTACAGTACCACAATAACTTTGTCCAATGTTGCTTTCCGATTATTTCTTTTGGAACCTCACTTTTGTCAAAGATTTTCGGAAAATTGTGATGAGCTATTGGAAACTCTCGTTTTTATAACAAGTTGAAATCCTTATGACGCCATGGTGGTTTGTCATTGGTCACCATGAATCACATTTCCGTTATGCAAATTAGTGTGATGTTCGTCACGACTGAATCAGGAACGATGCCACAGGCGCTTTGAGAGAAAGATTAAAAAATGTTTACACTCGTAGTTTGAGATCAGACGCCCCGTCTCGCCCATATGTCACTGGTACATTACGTATCTTGCATGCATCACCGTGTATCAAGATATTTGAAAAGTAATTGCGGCTTAATTAATACGGGCACCATAATTAGTGTCTATCTCTTTTTCAACACCTGAATGATTGAACAGGTCCGTGTGTGCACTTTAAGTGAATGAATTTCCTTCGTTTTACAAATTTTCCTAAATGTGTAGGCTTCTAATGGGAAAATGGACTGTTTAGAAGAAAGAAAGAAAGAAAGAAAGAAAGAAGAAAAAAGCCTCACGACCAGTGTAGCCAATACGGAAGAGGTGGAACGAGATGTTAGACGAGATTTTAGACGACGCGATGGATTCAATCAGTTGTTACATGCAGAGTCGGATCTTGGGAAAGCAATGGGAGGGAGGGGGGTGTGGGGTGGAAAGAAGGCTATACATGATATCCAGAAGACCATTTAGGCCCTCTGGTGGGGTCCAGGAGCAAGCAGAGCCCCTGGTGGGAATCAGGGGCAATACTCTCTTGATGCTAAAGCATTTTGGTCATGTTCAAAACGGAAAAAAGTGGCCTAATATACAACCTTTTCCTTTCGTGTTAGACATATAAATGAAAGTAAGTGTTCACGCAGTCGAATACTGAAAACGTCACAGGGAAAGCTGAACTGTACACCAGAACTCCGAATTCTACTTGACTAAACCCTTTCTGAAAGTTCCAGCATACTACAGACAACGTAATCACATCAGTAGTAGTGGTAAGGTAGGGTAAGGTAATGTTGCTTATAGCCCAGCCGACCACAGAGGGCCATATCACGGCTGTCACTGCATTGAAGTCAACTCACAAATCGTCCCAATAAACAAACAAACAAAGAAAAAAAAAAACCACTCTCATTCACACAACCCTTAAAAACACACCTTCTAAAAACGCACAGGAAATTTTGTTAAAAATCTGTCTTCTGTAAAATCTTAGATCAGGTGAAAATGTTAATTTCTTTCAAAAATTCAAAGATCACATCAGGTGGGTAGTAGTAGTAGTAGTAGTAGTATAGCAGCAGCAGCAGTAGATAGTAGTAGTAGTACAGAATCGGCAGCAGAAGCAGCAGTAGTTGTAGTAGTAGCAGTAGTAGTGGTAGTAGTACCAGTAATAGTAGTAGCAGTACTTACATAGCCCCTATCCTCGGCTAGAGACCAAGATCTAAGCGCTTTACAATCCACAATCGTTTACACAACGGCCTGCCTACCTGGGTAGAGCCGACTGAAGAGCTGCCTGCCGGCACTTCATTCAATGGTTTCCCCGTGTCATTTCTGTCAATATCATGCACTCCATTTTCTTCCTTCATTCTTTCGAAATTTTCACGCTGGGTGCGTGCTATGTGTAACGTGTCATTCACACCAACGGCCAAAACTGGCCTTCTCTTGAGAAAGTCGGTGACAGGATTTTAACGTGTGCGCATGATGTCATGCGCGCGTTCACACATGTGACTATGACAAATAGAGACCAATCCATGTGTAAGATTAGGATATAGGTCAGAATAATTCTGACCTCACTTTAATGATTGAATTATATGTGTGAACAGGTAAGACTTTGTAACCGCGTGCCCCCCCCCCCCCCCCCCCCCCCCCCCCCCCCCCCCATCCCTCCTGTAGCCAGCCACCGAAGAGTCGAACTTAAGGGCTAGGGTTAAGAAGTCATAATCCTGACCCCTTCCAGGCTTCGGGAAAGAATTACGACAAACAGACTGTGACCAAACCTTACCCACCCCCCCCCCCCCTCCTGATTATACCCATCAACTCCCGGCGACAGAGAGGCAAGCACTGCAAGGGGTTGTTACCTTGGCCAGCCGAGGAACTGCTTGTCTTGACCCAGCCCCATGAAGGGGTGGCTGATTGATACACCTGAGCCAGAGTGTACCTCCTGTCTAGAAGACGTCTGTCTAAAAGAGATGTGTTGAGGCACCTGCCCTCTCAATCACCAGGATCTCGTTCCCCTCCATCACACGTCGCACCGCACAGCAAAGGTGGCGGGTGGGTCCAAAGAAGACCACAGCGAAGAGCAGAATGTGGGGCAAAGAAGACCACAGCGAAGAGCAGAATGTGGGGCAAAGAAGACCACAGCGAAGAGCAGAATGTGGGGCAAAGAAGACCACAGCGAAGAGCAGAATGTGGGGCAAAGAAGACCACAGCGAAGAGCAGAATGTGGGGCAAAGAAGACCACAACGAAGAGCAGAATGTGGGGCAAAGAAGACCACAGCGAAGAGCAGAATGTGGGGCAAAGAAGACCACAGCGAAGAGCAGAGTGTGGGCAAAGAAGACCACAGCGAAGAGCAGAATGTGGGCAAAGAAGACCACAGCGAAGAGCAGAATGTGGGGCAAAGAAGACCACAGCGAAGAGCAGAATGTGGGGCAAAGAAGACCACAGCGAAGAGCAGAATGTGGGCAAAGAAGACCACAGCGAAGAGCAGAATGTGGGGAAAGAAGACCACAGCGAAGAGCAGAATGTGGGGCAAAGAAGACCACAGCGAAGAGCAGAATGTGGGGCAAAGAAGACCACAGCGAAGAGCAGAATGTGGGGAAAGAAGACCTGAAGGGAAGTGGAAGACTGGAAAAAGATCTGTTTAGAAAGGGAGTAGATGGGATGGGTAAAAGATACGTGTGTGTGTGTGTGTGTGTGTGTGTGTGTGTGTGTGTGTGTGTGTGTGTGTGTGTGTGTGTGTGGAGAGAGAGAGAGGGGGAGGGAGAAGGAGAAAGAGAGAGAGAGAGAGAGTGTGTGTGTGTCTGAGAGAGAGAGAGAGAGAGAGAAAGAGAGACAGAGAGAGAGAGAGAGAGAGAGACAGAGACAGAGAGAGTGTGTGCGTGCGTGCGTGCGTACGTGCGTGCGTGCGTACGTGCGCGCGCGCGCGCGCGCGCGGTGTGTGTGTGTGTGTGTGTGCGTGCGTGTGTGTGTGTGTGTGTGTGTGTGTGTGCGTGCTGCGTGCGTTGTGTGTGTGTGTGTGTGGTGTGTGTGTGTGTGTGTGTGTGTGTGTGTGTGGTGTGTGTCCATGGTAAACTTAATGACATTGGCAGATTCTCAGCAAGTACAAACAGGGTGTCATTAACTTGAGACAATAAATTGATAAAGATCTTCAGTCACACGATAAAGACTTCAGGCACACGATAAAGACCTTCGTAAAACAAGACTTCCAGAACGTAAAGACCTTCCAGGCACATGATAAGACCATCAGGCACATGATAAGACCATTCCAGCAATGTAAAGACCTTCAGTCACAGATAAGACCCTTCAGTCACACGAGAAAGACCCTTCCGTCAGGAAACACATTAGACTAAAGACCCCTTCCAGGCACACGATAAAGACCCTTCAGGCACACGATAAAGACCCTTCCAGGCCACAGAAAAGACCCTTCCAGGCACACGATAAAGACCCTTCCAGTCACACGATAAAGACCCTTCCAGGCACACGAGAAAGACCCTTCCAGCACACGATAAAGACCATTCCAGGCACATGATAAAGACCCTTCAGTCACAAGATAAAGACCCTTCCAGCACAGATAAAGACCCTTCCAGGCACACGATAAAGACCCTTCCAGGCACACGATAAAGACCCTTCCAGGCACATGATAAAGACCCTTCCAGGCACACGAAAAGACCCTTCCAGGCACAGATAAGACCCTTCCAGGCACATGATAAAGACCCTTCCAGGCACATGATAAAGACCCTTCCAGGCACATGATAAAGACCCTTCCAGCACATGATAAAGACCCTTCTAGTCACACGATAAAGACCCTTCCAGGCACATGATAAAGACCCTTCCAGGCACATGATAAAGACCCTTCCAGCACATGATAAAGACCCTTCCAGGCACACGAGTAAAGACCCTTCCAGGCACATGATAAGACCCTTCCAGGCACATGATAAAGACCCTTCCAGTCACAGATAAAGACCCTTCCAGGCACACGATAAAGACCCTTCCAGGCACATGATAAAGACCCTTCCAGTCACACGAGAAAGACCCTTCCAGTCACATGATAAGACCCTTCCAGGCACATGATAAAGACCCTTCCAGTCACAGATAAAGACCCTTCCAGGCACACGATAAAGACCCTTCCAGGCAC
>CM065736.1:20006014-20016014 GCA_033310375.1 Conus canariensis | reverse complement strand
TTATCGCCTCGTAACCTAGCAACACAGAAAATGTAACAAGACAGATTAACATCTCGTCCACACCTACATTGGCCTATTGAAGCACTCGCGATGCCATGCTACAGTTATCATATACAAATTTGTATGGCAGTAGTGTGTGTGTGTGTGCGCGCGCGCGTGCGTGTGTGTGTGTGTGCTTGTGTGCGTGCATGTATTGGTGTGTGTGCGTGTGTGTATGTGTGTGTGTGTGTGTGTGTGTGTGTGAGACAGACAGAGAGAGAGAGAGTGTATGTGTGTGCGTATGTGCATGCATGCGTGCGTGTGTGTATGTGTGTGCGTGCATGCGTGCTATGTGTGTGTAAGGGGAGGGGCCCTCAGGCGCAAGAGGATCTACTTGATCACAGGGAATTGATTTTTTTTTCATTGGTCCATGTGGTTCTGTTCAATCAGCAACTAGGACTCGGTGACAGATCTGATGAGCTGTTCAAAGAGCGAAACAGCGGCCACTTGCTGGTCCCCTGACCATCGGTTTTTAATAACTAGTTCATATTTAGAGATCTGACTGAAGAAGGATATTTTGGGGGGGTACCCTTTTGCCCTTTAGCACGAGTCCTGTCGTTTAAAGTAATACTTCGATCACAGGACAGATGCTTGACGTTTCTGTTGTTTTCTGTCTGAAAAAGGAAGAATCAGGCCCCGAGAGACTAAGATTTAGGCTGGCATGACTCGTACATATCATAGGGTACTCAGTTTTAACTTTGATGTTCCCATTTTTTTTTAAAATTCTATTTGTTTAGTCAGTTTCACCTGCAGATTGTGAATCTTAACATTTCCAGTTCATTTTGTAAATTTTCCAGTATATTGTATAAGGTGTTGGTCGTTAGACTCTGTATTGGTTTTGTTTGTTTGCTGGTTTTTAAGTGTAGATTTTATTCTTTTTGCAGAAAGTTTCGATTTTTTTTTTCACTCGCTATGTCATTCTCCATGTCAGTAGAGGCAATGATCCAAAGGCGTTCGTTCTGTACACAACCACATCCAGCACTGGCAGTCCACTGGGAGCAGTCAACATGAGGTCGTCATGAAGCAACCCACCAGAGGAGACACTGCGCTGTCACTTCGGTCGTGTTCAGTGGGTGCCTATTCAGATCCAGCAGTCACAGGACACCGCCTTCTGCACCCTAACTGACCACAGTCACTGCTTAATTGCGAAGCCAACCAGGTTGAACTTACGTCCTCGTCCACGTCAAACATTTCCATGAAGTTGCCAATACCAATGTGTGTTACCAAACTCACCATGGGCCTTGAGCCGGAGAGGAAATTGAAAATTAGGTCACCACGTGTGCAGAGGTGGGCATGTAGGGGCAGAGAATTTGAAACTTAAAACTTCATGTTGATCAACAAGAGTGAAAAATTGCCCTGGTGATGCTATGGCACTCCATTCTGACTGCCAGAGACTACATGCCAGGGCTGAAGATGAGGTGGATGAAGATGGATGAAGATGAGTGGAGTTCTGTTTTGGCCAGAGACTACATGCCAGGGCTGAAGATGAGATGGATGAAGATGAGTGGAGTTCTGTTTTGTTCCAGAGACTACATGCCAGGGCTGAAGATGAGATGGATGGAGATGATAGAGTGGAGTTCTGTTCTGTTCCAGAGACTACATGCCAGGGCTGAAGATCAGATGGATGGAGATGATAGGGTGGAATTCTGTTCTGGCCAGAGACTAAATGTCAGTACCGAGGATGAGGTTCATGAGGATCATAGCGTGGACTTCGGTTCTGGTCAGGGACCATATGGCAGGGCTGTACTCTATACTTCCACTGTCAGCCAGGCCCAAGATCACACACACACACACACACACACACACACATACACTCACACTCCCTCACACACACACACACACACCACACACACACACACTCACACACACACCACACCACACCACACACACACACACACACCACACCACACCACACACACACCACACACACACACACACACACAACCACCACCACCACCACCACCACCACCAACAACAGAGTTAGTTGAGAACTTTGAGCAACACGTCACTGTCAGAAACACACCTATGTGATCTTAGAATTTCTGAAAGAGATTAACATTTTTCATCTGAGGAAAGAATTTACAGAATAAAGGTGTTAAAATTTCTGGTGTGGTTTTAGGAGTATTTTATAGGGTTGTGTGAATGAGCTTTTTCTTTTTTTTTTTTTTGGTTTAGTTCAACGCGGTGACAGCCCTAATATGGCCCTCTGCAGTCAGCTGGGTTGTAAGCAACATTATCTTACTTATGAAGTGGATGAAACTCGACTTTGTGGTCCCAGTCTCCACATTGACGCCCATAACGCTCTCCAGTGACTGCAAGCCATCCGGGAAAACACACACACACACACACACAAACACACACACACACTAACTACCTCTAATGAGAATCAAATTTACAACCTCACAGCCCGCAAGCCTGCACCACTAACCACGGCACCATGAAGGCGGGGGGGGGGGGGCATTTTTAAATATTTTTTTATAGCATACACCTTCCCCGAAGATGGAGTATGTCTGCCGTAATGGCGGGATGAAAAACGGTCATACACACAAAACTCGACTGCCGGTCTATACAGGCAGTGTCCGCAGGAGTATCAGCCTGCGTACGCAGAAAGAAAAGAAAGAAAAGTTTCTTTTAAAAAATTGTTTTCAAATGATACTAGCACCCCCCCCCCTTTCCCTCCCTTGTCACCTGAATCTATTGATGCTTGACTCGAGAGAATGTTTGTAAATTTGACGGTCGATTAGTCTGTAACGACTGGATCAACCTTGGTTGATAAATCCATGAAGGACAGGGTCAGCCTTGGTTGAAACATCCATGGTGGATAGGATTAACTGACACGCCGGTTGATAAATCCGTCATAGATCAGGTCAGCTAATTCCTTGGTTCACAAATCAGGTCAGCTATGCCTGGTTGATAAGTCCATAGTAGATGAAGTCAGCCATTACTTTCCTTGATAAATACAGGACAGACAGGGTTGTGACGAGAGTTGGGAGTGGGTCGGTATGTCCTCTAGGGGAAGGACTTAGAATATTTTCTCTACTAGAGTTATGCTAAAATTTCACCTCCCTCCCTCCTCTCTCTTACTAGTGATGGAAGGAGCAACTTTCCGGGTACAAGTCATCAAAAGAAATTTTCATGTTTTTCTCGGGACTGTTAAGTCAGGCTTGTACTCTTAGAAATACTTGTAGCTCCGAGAGACAGAATCAGAGAGAAGTTCAAACATTCAACATTGATTGAACAACAACGTAACACAAGTTAAGTGCACTTTCACACATCAGCTTTACTTGTTTATACAAGGGTGAAAATATTCAAAACAATTCCACACAGTCAGTTCAGGCTGAGTTTTGGTTCTCACTGTTTCATCATTAAGAGAGGGAAAGTTCTGGATGAGCTGAGTTGGAATCAACTTGGAATGTCAGAACTTATCTGATGCTGGAGAAGAGTGAAGATCTCTCTCTTGTTGCTGGTGACATCCACTTGTTGGTTGACCTGTTGATCACGCGCTGGGCTGTGGTGTTTGTCCACCACCATGCATACCCAGGGTAGATAGGGAACCCAGGTTTCTAGAACAAACAGAACCTGGTCTGTAGTTAAGTAGCTGAGAGTCTGGCTTGTCGAGTTTGCACACTTTCCCTCTGGCTTTCAGTAAACGTGTGAGATCCCAGCCAACAAAGGATTAGGCTAGCGTAAATATATCTGCCATAACTATTAGTCTCCTATTTTGTTCAGATTTTGAGTGGAGTTTAACAAAGGGCACGAGACGGTAAATACAATGCTGAACAATTTTAGTCAAATAACTCTTCCAGTTTTTCTTAAGAATCAAATTGCAGTTACTTGGAATACATTTAGCCCAAGTACACATGCGGCGAAAGTCAGATCACACGCAGACTGGTGGTCAGATTGTTAACAAAGAATCTTAACCAAGCATGGTAATAGCTCTTACAAAGTTGTGGCAAACAAACTATTACAACAGAATACTCATTCATCATCTTGCTAGATGTCACCAAATATTGGCACAGAGTTATATTGTCACCACATGGCATACATACAATAAATGCATAATCTCAAAATTCAGAAAAAAAAAGTTTCAACTTACACTAATAGGAGATCATTGAATCCTAGACAAAGAGATTCAGAATAGGTGAGATAAGCATTCATTCTCTCTGGTTTACCCGTGTTGTCTTTGTGGCTACACTGCATTGTTCTATCTACAGCTCATCTGTAGAAGCAGTAATTGTTCACCAGGGGTTTTCCCTTTTTATATAGGCAAAACTATCTATTTCGGTTCCTGTTCCAGTTGGCTTTGTGTCACTAATATAAAGACAAAGAAAAGGAGGGTGGAGGTTTTGGCCATCCTCCACTACTTACCGGGGAAAGAACAGTATCGAACATTTGAACATTCCTTAGCCGTTGGGTTTGAATTCAAAGTGCCTGTATCAGCACATGCCAATTGACAAGGGACTGTTCAACATAATTGCATCATTTGCATGCCACACGCACATCTGTCAGCGTGCGGGTGGTGAATAGAGGGGTGGGAGGGGGGAGGGGGGCGAGGAAGGGCCCGGTGTCTTTGTGTTAAGTGGAAACCTTCCCTTTCCATTTTTGAAAGTAAACTTTTTTCTGTAACTTTGTGGCAACTTCAACCAGGCAGTGGGTAGAGTGAGTGGGGTGAGGATTTGACAGAGAGGAAAAAAAAATGGGCTGTGGGGGTGTGGCGGCACTGTAAACGTTATTGCCGCTTGTGAGACAAAGGAGAGAGAAAGAAAGAGGGGGTAAGAGGGGGGGGGGGGGGGGGAGACCAGGGTGTGTGTGTTTGTACAATTTGTACAAGAGGGTGAGTGTAGTAGTGGATGGAGTGATGGTGGCAAGTTCGTCACAAGGGTCCGCTGATGCCTTGGTCGATACGTCTATAATGGACAGGCTATAGGGTCAGATGATGCATTTCTTTTTTGATAAATCCATAGTAGATAGAGGAAGCTGATGACTTGGTTGATCTATCCTTATGGTGGATAGGAGTAACTGATACACTGCTCAATAAATCCATATTGTGGATAGAATCTGCTAATGATTCGATTGATAAATCCTTAGTGGACAGAGTAAGCTGTCACCATGGTTGATAAATCCTTATGGTGGATAAGAATAACCGGTGCATAAATTTCATGATGGAGGAGAATATTTTTAGGATGAATAGTACTTAGAATTTTTCACTTTAAGTCTCTTAGCCTTGTTTTCCTTGGCTCATTTGTCTTCCATTAGCCAGGCATTTTCTTGACCTTAAAGCTTGGTTTTCTCAGCGGCAATTCTGTGTGCATGTTGAATGCACTTTTGATCAGTTTTTGTTTCTTGTTTTTCAGATATTTTGCTGTGATATACTTTGGGCAAAATCCTAAGTCTATACTTCATGTCTACGAGTTGGTTTACATTGCCTGATTGACCATGTTTTACCCACTGCTTTCATTTGGAACATAGCAGTGTAACAAAAATAATATTAAAACATTTTGTTCGCCATGTATGCCCCTATCCTTTGCAAATTCTCTCACATGTTTGTAAATCTATTGTTATTGACAAATTTGTCACCAGTTGTGTTTAGTGTGGTAATTTTCCTGGTTTGAAAAAAAACCCAGGCATTTCCCCCTCACGTTTCATAAGTAACTTACTCCAGACTATTTGTTTACAAAAATTACAGCTATCTGTTTCTGTTATTATTTTCGATTTCTCAACGAAAATTACAGTGATATATTTTCTGTTAATCTTCATATGTTTTGAATATAGAACATAATAAAGCAACAGACAATCTCTTTCCAAAATAGATTTTGACATAAAGTATATTTTCATATTATTGTCAATCATTTGCAACATGTCAGTCTATGAAATGCAGTGGACACATTACTTTGTAAAGGATGCCAAGTGATGACAGGGACAGACTTTACAGAGAGAGAGAAGAGAGAGAGAGAGAGAGAGAGAGAGGAGGTGAGGAGAGGGGGAGAGAAGAGAGAGAGAGAGAGGGAGAGAAGAGGAGAGAGAGAGAGGGGACAGCAAGAGAGAGAGAGAAGTGGAGAGAGAGAGAGAGGACAGAGAGAGAGAGAAGAGGAGAGGAGAGAGTGGAAGAGAGAGAGAGAGTATGAAATAGCAAAGAAAGAGATTGCAAAACATCAAGTTTCATAGTTCATTGAAAGCTGTTCAAATTTTAATCAAACTACAAACCACACACACACACACACACACACACACACACACACACACACACACACACACTTTCTCTTCTGACTCTCTAATCTTCTTCACATGAAATCAACAAAATTGTGGTCAACCAAATCTGCACAAGTCACATATGTTCATACACACACATTCTCTCTCCCTCTCTCTCAAATTCCCTCTCACATGCTC
The DNA here is from genome assembly GCA_033310375.1 of Conus canariensis. NCBI lineage: Eukaryota > Metazoa > Mollusca > Gastropoda > Neogastropoda > Conidae > Conus > Conus canariensis. The sequence continues at coordinate 20,009,588 of CM065736.1, read as the reverse complement.
ATCACATACAAAAATCACAGAGATAAACTACCTGTGACCATGAGATCAAGCGGCCGCTGTCCTACACATTCCTATTTAGTCTTTTCCACCAACCAATCTTATAAAGTCATCCAAAAAAAACAAACAAACAAAAAACAACTAGATTTTTCCACGTGAGTGCCGAGCAATAAAGTAAAACACATCACAAACAAACAACTTTTCAATCAGCACAAAAAGATAAAGCTGGGACTGATATGTTGAAGTCATTATGTTTAAATAAAAATCCCATGTTTACATCACTGCTGTTCACAAACAAGTTTCTAAAACACCAGGAAGAAAGTGAAGTCGTTTTGAAATGCATATCAATTAGCCAGGTAAATGTAAAAATATCGCACGGCTTCAGCAGGTGAGGAAGCTCATTCTGACATGAAAATGTTCATAATAAAAAGCTTGAAATGTCAACACTATTCAGACAAGAGATATGTATTACAAACCGCTTTACCAAAAAAAAAAGGTAAATAAGTAAATAAATAAATAATAAAAATAGGCAGATCAAAAAGCACAAAAAAGAGTTTCCAACCAACAAACCAACTGTCACAAACTGGAGAATTTCTTTTCTCTCTCTTATCTGACATGGTCTAACACCCCCCTTCTCCTCCCACCCCCATTGTCCCTTTTCCTGCTCCTCCTCCCCTACTGTACGAAAGCTTCAGCGACCAGATCTAATGATGCTCGCAGCTGTGGGGTTCCGATGGCCGTTTCCAGCCCACGCTGTTGATCTGATCCACCGCCAGGGTCGCCACCTCCGGCACCGCCGCCCGGGTCAGCTGACCTCCCTTGGCGATGACCACGCGGTGAAGCTCCCTCTCCCTCATCCCGGCCTTCCCCCCTGTGATGGGCGGCAGTGGCGCCGGCTTCTTGACCTCCACAGCCGCCACTCCCACCTCCAGGTCCCTCTGCATGAAGGGTGAGATGTCCGGGGTGTCGGGCACGGGCCCCGCGCGCATGGCGGTGACGGCGCCGACGTGACGCAACCCGGTGCGAGTCGCAGCCTGAGCTCCTCTCTGTCGCATGCGGGCAGAGTTGGTGAGCAAGTCTCTGGGCGGGGTGGGCAGGTGGCTGTACTGGGGCGGGGCCCGCGGCCTGACCTTCGACCCAGTGTCCTCCTTGCCCGCCTCGTGAGGCTCGGCGGGGGGTCTGACCTTGAGGCGGTGCAGTTCGCTGGTGAGGTAGGCAATGTTGTTGGCCTTGGCCTCCACCTCCGCCTTCAGGCTGCTGGCCATTTGCTCCAGGTTGCGCGTCTCATCCAGGTGGCGCTTCTTCTGGGTGCGCAGCTCCTGGGTCAGCTGCTGGATCCTCTGGCTCTGCTCCTTCAGCTGGCCCTGCAGCGAGGTCTCCTGGGATTGGGAATTCTTCAGCTGGCGGTGGATTTCACTCAGGCGGGAATCGGCGTCACCTGGGACAGACAGTCCAGGGTCACAGTGATGCCGAGAGATCTAGCTATCTGTCTACATGCCTTCCCATTTGAAATGAACTGTTATAACGGCAACACTTTTGGTGGGATGTACTGCTCTATGTGTTGTCAAATTAGCTGTGTTTATATAATCCCAAAGCCTAGCAGACTTGGAAAAACCTGTTGTCTCAATCTCATACACAAATTCTGAAAAATGGTTATTCCCCTTTGCTATTGCTTGATACACTTCCCAGCGGCTCATTACAGTTCAATTTCTATCACAGCAATAGAGAACAACGGCAAGACCAGTGTGCTCTACATGTTGATTATACAGCCAGGGTACCCTAATTCACTGCACTGTCAAAGTGTGGTGTGTGTGTGTGTGTGTGTGTGTGTGTGTGTGTGTGTGTGTGTGTGTGTGTGCATGTTTGTTTGTGTGTGTGTGTGTATGAATGTGTGTGTGTGTACATGTTTGTGTGTGTGTGTGTGTGTATGCATTTGTGTGTGTGTGTGTGTGTGTGTGTGTGTGTGTGTGTGTGTGTGTGTGTGTGTGTGTGTGTGTGTGTACATGTGCGTGTGCGTGCGCGTTTGCGTGTGTATGTGTGTGTGTGCGTGTGTGTGTGTGTGCGTGTGTGTGTGTGCGTGCACGTTCATGTGTGTGCATATGTGTGTGTGGGTACGCGCATGCGTGTGCGTGCATGCCTGTGTGCATACATTTGTGTGCACGTAAACTGTACACTATCAATACCCTCACTGACATACAGGAATAACTGATGAGTTATGAACAGTATCTCTTTTCTCTCCCAAAACATATGTGCGGAAGAAAACCATGCACAATGCGATTCTGCTTTCTGACTTGTCTGTCATTTGTATCTTCCATTGAGTCTTGATGTGAAATACTGTTGTATGCATCCCAGAAAAAAATGTTCAAATCTTTTTTTCCTGCACATGCTTTTAGAAATGATTTGAACGGGTAAGAGGCATAACAGTTTATCAGTGTTGGTGTCATTGTTGCATGGACACTCAAATGAACTCATTTCAACTAATTATAGCAGTGATAGTTGACAAATGATTTTAACCATGTTGTGTCTACTTGTGTACACTGCCAGCAAGTGTTAAGGTTGGCAGTTACAAGCCTTGATAATTTTGGTAGATTGTTATTGTATGATTCCAGATCTTTGATCTTTTCGCAGATTGCCTGATCAAACATCTTGGCTTTTTTTTTTTTTCTTTTCTTTTTAAGCAATATTTATCTCTGCTTCTTTTCTTTTGTTGTTGTTGAGTGGTTGAAGATGTTTGGATCTCTATTGTCTTGGATCTTCTGACTGGAGTAGAAGACTGAAACTGATGGACAAGTACACTCCAGAGCTTCCTTATCTTCAACAAATCTGCCAGAGCACTTGTCTTTTGGTACTTTGGTTTTCTACTTCTTCTTCTGCGCATGCAGGCTGATACTCCTATGGACACTCCCTATATGGACAGGCAAGTATTAATCCCATCTACCCAACAAAGGGAGTAGAATTTGTGTGTATGACCGTTTTTTATCCTGCCATTAAGGCACCCATACTCCATCTTCGGGAAGGCGCATGCTATGTGTAACGTGTCATCCATGCCAACGGCCAAACTGGCCTTCTCTTACGAAAGTTGGTGATGGGATTTTATGTGTGTGCAAGATGTTATGCATGCGTTCACACACAGAACCTCGGTTTAAACTCTCATTCGAAGGACTGTATGAGAAATGGAGTCAGAACTAATGTTAACTCCAAGGGAAAAATCCCCCTGTACTGAAATGGCCCGACAGAGATTCGAACCCACAACCCTTGGATTACGAGTCCGGTGCTCTACCAACTGAGCTATTCCAGTCCCGTTTTCTACTTCTTTGGTTGGCAGTTTTCTTGTCAACTGTCAAAAAAGCGCAAGACGCACACTTTTCAGCCGATATTGGGTCAAACTCCGACCAAGCAATACATATATTTTTCTTACAGTCTGGGTGACGCTGCTTACAGCAAAACTCACTCTGGAAACAGAATCATGATTTTTACAATAAGTGAGTCTCTGACAGCATTAGCGACTCACACCTTTTGGATGTTTGTTTGCAAGTCCTGAGCGATACATCATGAACAACATACAGATCACTGACAT
>CM065736.1:19996014-19998514 GCA_033310375.1 Conus canariensis | reverse complement strand
TGAAAGGTCTTCATGGGTCACATGCTGGTTGTTTGTTTTATATGTTAAATTCCTTTGCTGCTAGTTGTGTGTAAATCTAGATAGTTTTTCAATATGATATAGTTAATTCTCATGTATTCAACAAACATGCTACTGATAAAGAAAACACTGGGATCTGATAGTTTAAAGCTATTTCACTGATCTCTGCTTATAGATCTGATTAAAATACTGACCAGTTTAGGCACACAGCAATGTAACTGAACGTTGGTCAGTTCATATCAGTACCGTTCATGGATTTTTTTTTTTTTTCTTCATTTTCTGACAAAGTCAAATTATTCATAGTCAGACGACAAGACTAACTTGGCCAGAACCGAGTACACTACCTATGCGGCATGATTGTCAGCCTGTCTAAGAGGCAAGGCTATCTATCACAATGGAAACTGTGAATATTTCTCTTTTATCCTCTCCTGTAGTTGTATTATGTAACTCTTGAGAGATATGCCTTGTAACTCTAAATAATGTAATCTTGTGTAATCAGCATTGGACAATCAATCAGTATGACAAATATCATAAAAAAATAACTGCTAAATGGAGGCGAGAACAGTTGAAATTGTTTCAGATGTAAAAAGCCTGTAATCTTAGTTTACACTGATTGAAATTGCTTGGACAGCCTGTGACAAATAACAGATCTATAAATTGAATAAAACTGACAGATAACCTTTCAAAATGACAGGACAGTTTGTGCACAACAAACGGTCTGATGGGACAGTTGCACTGACCCGTGTGAAATGACTGTGTTGTTTGAAAATGCTTTGGACATGTAGTCTTCTGCAAATTCTTTGGACTAAACTCCAAAGTCTTCTTTCCTTGAATCCACGTTATCTGGTAGAGGTCTGTACCGCTAATAATTGACATTTAAGTGACAGCATTCACTCGCCTCTCATTCTGACAAAGTTTGAAAGTACACGACACACAGTGTCAAAGTTTGAAAGTATATAATACACAGTGTGACTGTGCTGTATGCAGCGCCTCGAACTGGTAGTCTGCCAGCCAGCCAAGTCCAGCTAAAATCAAATGCTTTCAAAGAATTTATTATACTTGCACACAAGAAATTTCTGGATCATGTACATGTCAAATCAGGGAAAAATTACTCACTATTGACTTCGTTCGTTTGAAGCAATGATCATCACTGTCAGCTGAAAAACGGTTTCAAAGTAGTCAACTTTCGCCACTGCAGCCTCTTTGCATGGCCTTCGCGACAAAGAATGTTTACTTGAGCCTGATGGGAGTTTGGCCACTTCCTGTTGGGCTTTTTGATTATTATTTTCCCTCCCCTCCCGCTTCCTCTGATATTGATTCGTGTTTGACCTTGAGTTCAGATTCAAAGTAGAAAATAAATCGAATCTAGGAGGCAAATGTGACATTATTGCACTAAATGTAACAACGAGTCTCCGTTATTACGAAAGCGAAAGTAGCGGGCGCTTCGACAACACAGAAATGGAGACGAATATAAAAAATGTATGTCTTCTCTGGTTTTGTCAAAATATTTTCATTTTTGTTCGCAAACTGATCTTCTTTATCATGAAATCAAACAGAAAAAAAGAAAATGAGACAAAAGAGGAAAGGAAGAAAGAAAAAGAAAAACAAAATAAAGGAAATAAAAGAAAATTATTCAAGGATGACTGAATCTGTGGAGTTTGGAAAGGCACATGCAGATGGAAAGGATAAAATAAGAACGGCAACCTCACGCAGAAGAAGACTGCACTCTCACCAGATGAACCGCATCCAGTGCTTGAGAGACTATAGACTGAACTCGTTCCTGCCACGTACAATCAGGGAATGGAACGATGAACTGACAGAGGCTGCAGTAACATCAGTTACTCTTGACCTTTTCAAGGTAAGAGCTCGCAGCCTCATCCAATAAACTAACCTTTTTTTTTTTTTTTTTTTTTCTTTCGTCACAACCCCCAAAAGTGTCAGAATAATCAGCCTGATGATTGTGGACACTTAACGGATGATGATCTGTGTCTGTGCTGATTTGCGTCCCTTACCTTGAGGAAAAAGAAAACAAGTGTGAAACGAAACGAAACGAAAACACACACACACACACACACACACACACACACACACACACACACACACACACACACACACACACACAGAGGGCTGGCTACTTCATGCTCGGGCAATTAACAGGGATATTTCAATTTCCAATGGCTCCTTCTCTCTTTCTTTCTTTCTTCTTTCTTTCTTTCTTTTTTTTTTTTTTTTCCTTTCATTCATTTTTCTTTCTTTCTTTCTTTCTTTCTTTTTTTTGGGGGAGCACATACTGCCCAATTCCAGCCACTAGCCAACGACCGAGCCAAGTGAAGCTTCTTATTGGACAAGCCATCTGCGATGCCCCTACCACCCGGGCGGATTATAGGACACGTGACAGGTAACTGCGGGAAAACAACAACGTGCAATTAGAGAGAGAGAGAGAGAGAGAGAGAGAGAGAGAGAGAGAGAGAGAGAGAGAGAG
>CM065736.1:19956014-19988514 GCA_033310375.1 Conus canariensis | reverse complement strand
AACAAATAAAGTTATGTTATGACATCATTAGAAAAAGATTTCTTACCTGGCTTCTAGCCAATAAAGACCACTTTCCTTTTGTTTAGTTTTTTTTCGTTTTTACTTGTATTGAAGATTGCCTGGGTTCTAAGCGGAAAATTTGTTGTTAGAAACTTCGTTTTTTGCCTCCGTCTCATCATGTGTCGGCTTACGCGATTCGTTGAAATTTTATAAAGATCCTCGCGATTGGTGCTTTATGAGAGCTCTTTTCACCTGTTGCATTATCTTAGAACATTACGTTGTTTTAAGGTACGTCATCCGATGTTGAAAACAGTTATTTGGGGGATGTCTTAGAACTTTGATTATGGCTTTGAGTACTTGGACATACAGGTATTTTGTTTGGGGACAGACTGCTTGCACTTTGTTGCCGTGACGGTCTCTTGAGAAAAGGGACTGTTTTGCTTCAGGGGCGGGAATAGAATATTGCGTAGCAATATCCACATGAATGCACAAAGGTTTAAAGGTTGAACACGGTATTCATATACATACACAAAAACGAATTTAAGCTGTAATAGAAGTGATACAATCTCAGTGACGTAAAAACAACCCCTCTCCGCCCCCCTCCCCTTACCCGCGCCCCGCACCTTATTCCCTTCTCTTCCCCCCCCCCCCCCCCCCCCCCCGCTTCCCCTTTCGCCATTCTCTGACCTCCCCCGCTTCCCCAGTTCTATGAAGTCAACAGCACAACAGCAGAGATACACAGAAAAGATCGAGGTTCCCAGGTGCTAGAGCAAGGGTTTAGGCCTATAGCAAGTCTCAGTGGTGTGTGTGTGTGTGTGTGTGTGTGTGTGTGTGTTGGTCGCTGTGTGTTTAGTAATACGCCGTTTCAAGGAGAATGGAAAGCAAGTCGGAGTGGATAGCGGCATGAGAAACGATTTACATAGTGTAGGGCCTACATTTACAAGTCACCAGTACTTCACAATGGGCTCAGACGATACACAAAGGAAACACTATGTCAAAACTGAAGATTTATTCATTCTTGACGCCTGTTTGTGGCATGGGAAATACGTTGCAGCGAATCAGTTTCAAAAGACTAAACACGCGGACAGAAGCATACTAAAAAGGTAATCAAAGATAGAAAGACGTAATCTAACCAGCTGCCGTGGCGAAGTGGTTAGCGTTGCGGACTCCTGGCTGGGAGGTCGTGGGTTCGAATCCCATTAGAGTCATGTGGGTTTTTCTGCCCCGACCGGCTCCTACCCAGAGTTGAGTTTGCTGCGGACTCAGTTGGGAAGACTGGGACCACACAGTCGAGTTTCATCCACTTAATGGATGCGTTTCTGAGAGTGTTGCTCAAAATTTCCTGACCAACACTGCAGGTGCCTGTATCTCTCGGGCCTGGTTGACGCCGGGATACATTATGAAAGGAAGCGTAGCGTACAGCCCTGTCACGTAGTCTCAGACCGAAATGGAAATTCGTAGCATCATCTTAATCATCCTCATTCTCATCGATCAGCATTGAAAAAAAGTCTCGAATTCTGTGGCCCTTCATGCCCTGCTCTCATGGTGACCTCAGTTTCGATGTCCTCTCCACGTCTGTGGCCTTGGTTTGGTTCCGTCGGGGTCACCGGTATCGGCGAGTCCATGGGGGCTGTCGTTGGACGGACGTGGTGGCGCCCTCCGGAGGGAGAGCTCACTCACGCCGGCTCCGCGACTAAGCAATTATTGTCGTCAGTAGGGGGCTTCGTAGGTGGTGTCCTGCGTATGTTAGATCAGAACAGGCGCCACTGAACACCACCGAAGTGACTCGGCAGCAGTGCAGTGTCTCCTCCGGTGGGTTGCCTCTTGACGACTTGACATTGACTGCTCCCTGTGGATTGCCGGTGCCGGGGCTGCGGCGGGGCCGACCGGGCTGTGGACGGAATGAGCGGCGTGGGTGCACTGCCTCTGAGGTGGCGCAGAGGTTGGGACAGCAAAAAAAAAAAAAAAAAAAAAAAAAAAAAAAAAGACATAATCTCTTCACCCTTTCCTGTCTGTTTAGATTCAACTAAACAGGTAGCATTTTTGTTCTTTTGAGGTATTAAGATACAACCAGAACTAGACACAAGCCGACTTCAACGAAAAATTTTAGTTATTTTGTTAAAAAATTATTTTTGTTTTTTGAATGTGAACAGTCGGTGGAACTGAAGATGTTTTTTTTTTCAAACGTTATAGATTTGGAGCATTCTTTGATAAAATGAAACTTGTCACCTACGTCATCAACATTATCACGTCATGTACATACTGTCCTCTATGGGAGTGCCACTTTTTGTACTCCCACTTCTTATAGAACAGGGAGTACTTTACAGTGGGAACGAAGAAATGCTGTCTGTGTGTCTGCCTGTCTGTGTGTTTGCCTGTGTGCCTGTCCGTGGTCAAAATGTGTTCCACTCGCTCCAGACAAAACTTCTTGGCCAATCTTTCTGAAAATTTGTACACATGTTTATTATGGGTCACGGATGATGCCCGATGTTTTATTTTACCAGAATAGCCATTACTAACGGCTATAACGGCCCCAAACGGTTTTTCTTCTTATGGAATATCTCAGAAAGTACTTGGCGGGTTTATAAGCGGTTGACATGTACACGCGTATTCAAGATAAACTGGGAGTACGTTTATATGCTTTGCATCTTGTTTTATCCTTGTTCAGTTGGTAATCAAAATCATAGTGGAGTAAATGTACCTACTGGACGACGAAATCATGTTCTTTTTTTTCTTCTTCTAACAAACAATGTGATAAACATTTTGGTAAAACGGAAAGTGAATGACCATTACACTCTTCAAAAGAATATTTCCAGTATTGAACATCGCTGGTTTTTAGATTGAAAAATGCCATTCCACACAAAAAGTGTTTGATTAAAAATGACAGTGACTTTCCCTCTCCCACTCCCTCCTCACACCAAGAGGTATTGAGTTTTCTTCGAGTATTTTCACTAGGTTAAATGAAATCAATTGAGCTCCAGTACTCTGTACCCTAAAACACACACACACACACACACACACACACACACACACACACACACACACACACACCTCTCTCTCTCTCTCTCTCTCTCACTCTCGCTCGCTCGCTCTCTGTCTCTCTCTCTCTCTTCCCCCCTCCCTCCCCCCCCCCCTCCACACACACACACGCTCAGATATGCCCAGTCTTCTTCGATGTATCTGAACATGAAAAATTAAGCCGTGTATAAGCCTTCTACTTGATAACACCGCCCCACCTCAATCGCTTGCTGCACATTGACAACACGGCGGCCACCAACAAGGACAAGGAGATAACATTTCCTCCTGCGTCATCCAAATGACACAAAAGTCGCTCAGCCGATTTTTTTTTTTTTTTTTTTTTTTTTTTTTTTCCTAAACAGGATGGAAAGATGGAACGTGGTCTAGGGACAAAGCCGTAAGGATCAGTCTTGGTGCAGGCAAGAATCAGTTGGAAGGCGGGTTCTGGATCAGTAAGACGTTGGCGAAGCTCTGCGCTCTCCCATGGCCCCTGAAGTCATCGCTCAAAATAACCACCTGTGTCCTGTATGACATATGCAGGGTGTAGGACTTGCAAACATCCTGCCAACTAAGAGGATTATGTTCATGTCGTAATGTTGTCGTAAGTAATGCCCCAAACTGGAACGCCATCAGTTGGTAGGTAATCTGTAACGGATTGATTAAGCCCGCCAACCTGCTTTTTTCCCCACACTAATCGGACTCAGCGACCGCGGCCAAGGCTGCACACTGACTAACATGCCCCCCCCCCCCCCCTCCCCCGCCCTCCACACACACACCTGAATGTTGGTTTTCAGCATTGAATCGGGAGGCCTACCCTGTAGACTGACCTCTGTCTGTCTCTTTTTCTCTCTTTCTCTCTCTTCTTTCCTCTCCTCTTCTCTTCACACAGAGGCTAAAAACAGCATCTTTTCACTTTTGAGACCCGCTGGTAGTGTTGAATTCGACATTAAATTGTGCCATACAGAGTAAGACCTACTGTATAATCTGCTCACTCTCTTTCGCTCAAAAGGCTCATGTATAAAGTGCAATGCATTAAAAGTAGCACGTTTGTAATCTGCCTATGCATTAACAAAACAAGTACAGGATGGTTACTGAATTTTTTTTTCAAGTGTGAAATAATTGGTAGAGGACTAGATGCGCGCATGTGACGTCCCCCCCCCCCTCCCCTATCCCCCCCCCCCCCCCTCCAGTCCCCTCGCCCCCTGATGTGTTGACTTTAAAAAGCAAACAAACCCGTTTTAGGGGTAACCCGATCAGCTCGTCTAAAATGTCGTGAACCTAACTGCTCTAAACTCGAGTCTTCATGCAGGGATAAAACTGATGTCTCCCAAATAATAATGTTAAATGCAGACCCTTGAGTATACTATAGCTATTCTCCAGCAGTTATCCACGCCTCCAACAGACCCGTAGTACACGATTGTGCCGTAATGTTTACATTAAATGCTTATTTGTACAGTTCAAAATGCCCTGTTCAAGAAGCCCCCCCCCCCCCCCCCCTCTTCTCCGCACCCCCTTCCCTTTAATAATGTGAACTGGCACATGACGTACGTTACTCATACTGACCAGACTGGCCCGTGTGACTGACTGAGTGTGGACGCGGAGTGACCGACATGTCCCGGTCAAGTGGCTTGTGCGAGGTCATTGAAACCAGATGCTCTTCCCTTTACCGACGAAGAAATGAAGAACGAGAGAAAACAACCCCACTTCGTCCCCTCCCAACCACCCACCCTCCCCCTTCCCTCGCCTTCCCTTACCCATGCTGCTGCGCAATTGATCAACGAAGATTTCTGTCCAGTTTTATAAACGTAAGGGATAGATCAGAATTCGGGTTAGGGTTTAGGTAGGTTAGGGTTAGGTTAGAATTCGGATTGGAGTTGAGGTAGGCTGGGGTAGGGTTTTAGAAATCGGATTAGGGTTGAGGTAGGTTGGGGGATAAGGTTTTAGAATTCGGATCAGGGTTGAGGTAGGTTAAATTAGAATTCGGATCAGGGTTGAGGTAGGTTGGGGTTAGTTTAGAATTCAGATTAGGGTTATGGTAGGTTAGGGTTAGGTTAGAATTCGGGTTAGGGTTGCGGTAGGATAGGATTGAGTTAGGTTAGGGTTAGGTTAGAATTCGCATTAGGATTGAGGTAGGTTAGGTTTAGGTTGGAATTCAGATCAGGGTTGAGGTAGATTGGGGTTAGGTTGATTTTCGGATTAGGGTTGAGGTAGGTTAGGGTTAGGTTAGAATTCGGATTAGGGTTGAGGTAGGTTAGGGTTAGGTTAGGATTCGGACTAGAGTTGAAGTAGTTTAGGGTTGTGAGGTAGGTTAGGATTAGGTTAGAATTCAGATTAGGGTTGAGATATGTTAGGATTAGGTTAGAATTCAGATTAGGGTTGAGGTAGGTTAGGATTAGGTTAGAATTCAGATTAGGGTTGAGGTAGGTTAGGATTAGGTTAGAATTCAGATTAGGGTTGAGGTAGGTTAGGATTAGGTTAGAATTCGGATTAGGGTTGAGGTAGGTTAGGATTAGGTTAGAATTCGGATTAGGGTTGAGGTAGGTTAGGGTTAGGTTAGAATTCGGATTAGGGTTGAGGTAGGTTAGGGTTAGGTTAGGATTCGGACTAGAGTTGAAGTAGTTTAGGGTTGTGAGGTAGGTTAGGATTAGGTTAGAATTCAGATTAGGGTTGAGGTAGGTTAGGATTAGGTTAGAATTCGGATTAGGGTTGAGGTAGGTTAGGGTTAGGTTAGAATTCGGATTAGGGTTGAGGTAGGTTAGGGTTAGGTTAGGATTCGGATTAGGGTTGAGGTAGGTTAGGATTAGGTTAGAATTCGGATTAGGGTTGAGGTAGGTTAGGGTTAGGTTAGAATTCGGATTAGGGTTGAGGTAGGTTAGGGTTAGGTTAGGATTCGGATTAGGGTCGAGGTACGTTAGGGTTAGGTCAGGATTCGGACTAGAGTTGAAGTAGTTTAGGGTTGTGAGGTAGGTTAGGGTTAGGTTAGAATTCTGGGTAGGTTAGGGTTAGGTTAGAATTCTGGGTAGGTTACGGCTAGGTTAGAATTCTGGTGAGGTTAGGTAGGTTGGATTCTGGTTAGGGTTGAGGTAGGTTAGGGTCAGGGTTAGGAACAGGGTTCAAGTTGGGGTGAGGGTCGTGCCTTTCGGAGTTGAAGAGTCATCTACTTCTTCTATCAAAGCTGACGTCTCCTTCGCTCGCTACCCATCAGTGATAAAAAGGTCAGAGTGTTGAAGTGGTTTGGCGTTCTCCACATTGCTCCGTTGTTAGGCGCGATAATTCAGCCGGACACTTATAAGATATGGCGTGTGTGTGTGTGTGTGCGTGCGTGCGTGCGTGCGTGCGTGCGCGCGCGTGCGTGCGTGCGTGATGTGTATGTGTGTGTTTATGTGTGTGTGTGTGTGTGTGTGTGTGTGTGTGTGTGTGTGTTTCCATGAATTTAGCCTGCCGTGATACAAAACGTGCCACATGTTTGTTTTAAGATACACGTCGAAGAAAGAGCGGATACAATCCTTATAGAAAAAAATTGTCAGCTGACCGTTTCAGATTCAGTTGACATATGTTTGCACACCAAGTGATTCCGGTTTTAAGAGAACGATTTAATCAGAAAACCCCTTGTCAGGAAGCTTCTCCTCTGCGGAGAGTTTAACTGCTCTGTCTCTCCCTCTGTCTGTGTGTCTGTCCATGACCGGTCATTTACAGTTTGTAGTGCAATTTCTTGATTGTTGTGTAAGTACATAACTAGGTGGAATTACTGAGAGAAATAATTGTGATGTTAGGAATATATTATTCTGCTACAAGGTTATATATACATATTCAAAGAAAAATTTTAAGTGAATAGGTGAACATTGCGACGTTGTGTGTGTGTATGTGCACGCGCACGCGCGTGTGTGTGTATGTATGTGTGTGTGTGTGTGTGTGTGTGTGTGTGTGTGGTGTGTGTGTGTGTGTGTTTGTGTGTTTTGCATGTGTGCTCTTGCGTGCGTGCGTGCGTTTATTGTGGTGAATACATGCACGCGTGCGTGCGTATGGTCTCGAAATTGTATACATTTACTGACATAAATCTTTGCTAAGTCATTTTTATCGTCATCAGAACAAAAGGCCTCGTTTGCCAGCGTTTGTTTTCACCTAATGCTTCGTTGTTCAAGACCTGAAAGCCTCTGTCTGAGCATGCTACCGTAAAAACTCTAAAACCCCAAACCCCACTGTATTCACACTTTGTGTTACAGCTCCACAACAACACAGATTATCCTGTGACCAGCAGGAGGGGACATCATCAGCATCAGCAACATCAAATCAACCGTTGACGTCCAGCATCCGTCGGAGGCAGACGGCAAGAAAAACACGGCAGACGCAGATTCTGTGTGAAGACTACCACGCTGTCGGTTCATTTTTAGATTCCCCCGAATCGTGTGAAGCCAGCCACAGACAAGTGTATCAACATACCGGTCGAAGACATCTTTTTTTTGTGTGTGTGTGTACCACAAGAGAAAAAAAAATCACGTAAGACATCCGTCATCTTATCCAGGATTGTGACGTAATCTCTAACACGTCATCTCCAACAGTTTCCCCCCACTCCAGAGCACGATGGTACTGTGGCGTCAACGGCCGCTGGGCTATCAGATCGGCTTCTACGGGCTTCTTGTGGGGAACCTAAGCTACGTCATCGCTTTCGCGCTTCCCCAGTGGTCGGTGCTGCATCTGCAGAAGTACGGTCTGGTGGACCAGACTGTGGGCATATGGCAGGCGTGCATCGCCGCATCTTCAAACTGCATCTCTAACGTGCACAAGAATAACCCAGGTCGGGTGGCTTCTCTCTCTCTCTCTCTCTCTCTCTCTCTCTCTCTCTTCTCTCTCTCTCTCTCATTTCCATGTTCTCATTCTTTATTTCTTAATCTTCACCCTCTCTCTCTAACTTTTTTTTGGTGTTTGTTTGTTTGTGATAATCCCCCCCCCCCCCCCCCCCCCCCCTTTTATGTATTTGTTACCTTCCTTCCTTTTTTTTTTCCCTTCTTACCAGCCTTCCTTCCTGTGTTCCTTTTTTCTTCTTTTTCTTTCTGCCTTCTTGTTGGTGGAGGGCGACATGGAGTTAGAGGTACTTCGACGGGAGATAACAACGATCCTTTTCAAAGACATGTTGTAGTTGCGATGATTGTCGCTTGATCTTCTTCACTGCTTAACGGTGACAATCAGGGGCACTCGCAGGTGTATGCTTGTGATATTTGACCAATCACCGATGTAGCAGTCAACATATGTTTGCGTTGATATATTCCCCCATCGCTGACCCGACAGTTTACAGTTTACTTGAAAAGTATGCTTACATTGATAAATCATACAGTTACTAATGTAGCAAGTCAAATGCATGTTTATTACTAACGGAGCAAGTCTTGGGTAGGAGCAACTTCAAGAGCATTTCTATTTTCCAACATGCACACGTGGTGTCTGCAGATACGTACAACCTTAAGCGAACGCTGACGATATTTTCCCACTTAAATGACGTAAAATGATAGGGACAGCTTTCAATGTACGCTGACGTCATTTTCTTTAAAACAAAGCAAAAACAAAACAAAACAAAACAAAAAACCCAAAACAAAACAAAGCAACAACAACAAAACACAACAACAACAACAACAACAACGAATCGGTCTGGAGACGGGCAGTCTTTAAATGTGCTTTCACGTAATTTCCTCAACCAGCGCACCAGTCTAGAGGCAGGGCAATCTCAAATGTAATTTTACGTCATTTACGTAGCAGTCTACATATCATGGCAATTGTAAACGAATGATTACATTTCTTTACCTACTGACATAATACGCACACGTAGGGACAGCGTCAGCTATCACGTTGATATTCCCCGATTTACTATGTAGCGTACGCTTAGGGGCAACATTGAATGGATGTTTGGGCTGATGTTTCCCTATTTATTAAACGTAACAGTCTACAAGTAGTGGTAACATCAAGTGCATGCGTACGAATACATTTTCTGATCTTGTTATCGTGCTGTTTCACACCCACGGACAACTTCGAATGAATATTTATTTCATTACTACCTCGTACCAATGTAGCAATCATAGGGACAGATTCAAATGAATTGCTCTAATTATTTTTCTACTTTTTAACGTAACAGGTGAGGACGACCTCAAACGTACACATATTATATTTCTCGCCACCCGCCCGTTGTTGACCAGGACAGCCTATTGAAGGAGTTAATAGCTGTGAAAATGTTGACCTGGACATCCATTGAATTTCAAATCAAACGTTCGACCTACTCGTGTGCGAGCTTGTTAATGAAGTCGGTGTTTGTCGCGTAAAGAACATCCATGTAACTCACGAAAAAAAAAAGAGTATTTCCTCGCCAGTGGGTTACTGTTAAACTGCCAATTGTTTGAAGTTCGTCTGTAGTGTAGCGAGGAATGGATGGTTGGTTGACTGAAGGATGTTTAACGCCGTGCGTACTGCCTTGCAGCCTGGCTGAACGCGGTACGCGTCACCTGCAGCATGGCGCTGTTCTTCTTCGCGCTGTCGGTGTGGATCGGCTGCTACAGGAACTTCAGCAAGGCGGGCCAGCGGCAGTACCACAGCCCCGGCAGCCATGTTGAGGGGCTCTCCGTCATGGGCTGTGAGTTGTCGGACTTGGCAGCGGTCGGCCCAGCTCTTGCTTTGCGCCGTCTGTTCTGTTTTCTGTCTTGTCTGTGGCCTTTTTTTTTCTTCCGTGAATGGATTTGTTGGGAAGAAGTTTGTATATGTCAGTGTGTGGGTGGAGGTTGGGGTGTATGGATGGGGTGGGGGGTGTATGGATGGTGTGGTGTGGTTGTGTGTGGGTGATGTGTGTGTTGTGTGTGTGAGGATGTGTGTGGTGTGTGTGTGTGTGTGTGTGTGTTGTGTTGTGTTGTGTGTAGTGTGTAGTGTGTGTGTGTGTGCGTGTGTGTGTGTGGTGTGTGTGTGTGGTGTGTGTGTGTGAATAACACCCAGCACACAACACAGCAACAGCGTTACAGAATGCGGTAGCTTTAAGCACTCGACATTAAGCTAGAAGAAAATTTCACAAAGATACAAGGATACAAGTGATGATGTCTATATGACTCTAACCCATTCTCTCTCCCACTCGCACTCAGGAAAATGACAGAGATCCACATCATACCATGCGTGAATGGTTGCATTCATCGCCTCCTCCCCTTTTGTCGGATCGCTTTTATTTTACATTATCCACGTTTTGCCGTCTGTGGTTTCACCAGACCGCATATCCCTTCATTCATCATTCATTCATTCATTCATTCACTTATTTCATTCATTCATTTATTCATTCATTCATTATGTTTGTTGTTTGTCCCTTATCCTGATCATTTTGTTTGTCCCACATTCTATACCTTTCTTTTTCGTTTGTCAGTCCCTTCCGACATTTTGTTTTTCCATTTACAGCCTTTCTTTTTCGTTTGTCTGTTATCCCGACCATTTTGTTTTTTTTTTCCACATTACAGTCTTTCTTTTTCGTTTGTCTGTCTCCCGACCATTTTGTTTTTTTCCATGTTACAACCTTTCTTTTTCGTTTGTCTGTCCTCCCGACCATTTTGTTTTTTCCATGTTACAACCTTTCTTTTTCGTTTGTCAGTCCTCCCGACCAATTTGGTTTTTTCCATGTTACAAGCCTTTCTTTTTCGTTTGTCTGTCCTCCCGACCATTTTGTTTTTTTCCATGTTACAACCTTTCTTTTTCGTTTGTCTGTCCTCCCGACCATTTTGTTTTTTTCCATGTTACAACCTTTCTTTTTCGTTTGTCTGTCCTCCCGACCATTTTGTTTTTTTCCATGTTACAACCTTTCTTTTTCGTTTGTCTGTCCTCCCGACCATTTTGTTTTTTTCCATGTTACAACCTTTCTTTTTCGTTTGTCGTCCTCCCGACCATTTTGTTTTTTTCCATGTTACAACCTTTCTTTTTCGTTTGTCTGTCCTCCCGACCATTTTGTTTTTTTCCATGTTACAGCCTTTCTTTTTCGTTTGTCTGTCCTCCCGACCATTTTGTTTTTTTCCATGTTACAACCTTTCTTTTTCGTTTGTCTGTCCTCCCGACCATTTTGTTTTTTTCCATGTTACAACCTTTCTTTTTCGTTTGTCAGTCCTCCCGACCATTTTGTTTTTTCCATGTTACAACCTTTCTTTTTCGTTTGTCTGTCCTCCCGACCATTTTTTTTTTTCCATGTTACAGCCTTTCTTTTTCGTTTGTCTGTCCTCCTGACCGTTTTGTTTTTTCCCTATTGCAACCTTTCTTTTTCGTTTGTCTCTCCTCCCGACCATTTTGTTTTTTCCATGTTACAACCTTTCTTTTTCGTTTGTCTCTCCTCCTGACCTTTTCGTTTGTCCCACCTCCTGACCTTTTCGTTTGTCCCACCTCCTGACCTTTTTGTTTGTCCCACCTCCTGACCTTTTCGTTTGTCCCACCTCCTGACCTTTTCGTTTGTCCCACCTCCTGACCTTTTTGTTTGTCCCATCTCCTGACCTTTTTGTTTGTCCCACCTCCTGACCTTTGTCCCACCTCCTGACCTTGTTTGCCCACCTCCTGACCTTTTTGTTTGTCCCACCTGACCTTCTTGTTTGTACCATCTCCTGACCTTTTTGTTTGTCCCACCTCCTGACCTTTTTGTTTGTCCCATCTCCTGATCTTTCTTTTTCGTTTGTCCCACCTCCTGACCTCTCTCTTTTTTCTCTCTTTCTCACGTTCCTGTTGTTCCCTCCCGATCTGTCTGTCCCTTCTTCTGACTTTTTCATTGACTTGTTTTGCTGTTCTTTCTGTGGCTTTTCTCTGAACCTCTTTGTTTGTTCCTCCTTCTGACCGCTTTCTCTCTCTCCTTCATTTTTACCTCTTCGTTTTCCCGTCCTCCAGACCTTTTCTCTTCCCCCTCCGTCTTCTGCCTTTGTCCCCCCCTCCTCCTTCTCACCTCCTGACCTCTTACTTTGCCCCTGCTCCTGACCTCACTGTCAGCCCTCCTGACCCCTTTTTTTCGTCTCTGTGTGTTACTTCTCTGTTGGTCTCTGTCCAAACCTTGTTCGCCTCTCCTCGCGACCTTTTCCATTTTCATTTGTCCCTCCTAACCTCTTTGTCCCTCCTCCTGAGGCCTTTTTGGTTTCTCATCCTGATTTATTGCTTCTTTTTTTCTTCTTTTCGTCCATGCTTCCGCTTTTGATCTCTTTCGTTGTCCATCCCCCTGACCTCTCTGACCCCTTTGTTTATGCCTCCTTGCGGACTTCTTTCTTCGTTCCTCCACCTGATCTTGTTCTAAGCTTCTACTTTTACCTCTTCCAGTCTTTGTCCCTTCTCTCAACCTCGATTGTCCCTCACCATTACTTCTGTCTTTGTCCCTTCTCTCAACCTCGATTGTCCCTCACCATTACTTCTGTCTTTGTCCCTTCTGACCTCATTGTCCCCCACCGTTACTTCTGTCTTTGTCCCTTCTGACCTCATTGTCCCCCACCGTTACTTCTGTCTTTGTTCCTTCTGACCTCATTGACCCTCACCGTTACTTCTGTCTTTGTCCCTTCTGACCTCATTGACCCTTACCGTTACTTCTGTCTTTGTTCCTTCTGACCTCATTGACCCTTACCGTTACTTCTGTCTTTGTTCCTTCTGACCTCATTGACCCTCACCGTTACTTCTGTCTTTGTTCCTTCTGACCTCATTGACCCTCACCGTTACTTCTGTCTTTGTCCCTTCTGACCTCGTTGACCCTTACCGTTACTTCTGTCTTTGTTCCTTCTCTCGACCTCATTGTCCCTCACCATTACTTCTGTCTTTGTCCCTTCTGACTTCATTGACCCTCACCGTTACTTCTGTCTTTGTTCCTTCTCTCGACCTCATTGTCCCTCACCATTACTTCTGTCTTTGTTCCTTCTCACGACCTTATTGTCCCTCACCATTACTTCTGTCTTTGTCCCTTCTGACCTCATTGACCCACACCATTACTTCCATCTTTGTCCCTTCTAACCTCATTGACCCTCACCGTTACTTCTGTCTTTGTTCCTTCTCCTGACTATCGTTTCTTTGATGGGACACTCCCACAGTATCTTTCTGCTTCTCTGTCCACCTATCAAACCTCGCGGTCTCTTCGCTCATCTTCTCAAAAACTTCTGAAAATTCCTAGGCGCTCATTAAAGGACAGTCGGTGAGAGAGCATTTAGCTTTAGTGCGCCCACTCTTTGGAATTCTCTTCCTGACAGCTTACGTGACCTGCCTACATTATCAAAATTCAAGTCAGAGTTAAAAACATACTTCTTTAGGAAAGCCTTCTTCAACCATAATATCTGAATGCTGTGTCTATTATTATGACCTGACTTTTTATGTACTGCATGCATAACTGTATTGTTTACGCTTGAACCGATGAACTTGATAAGTGCGCCTGTGTCGGTAGGTGTGTGTGTGTGTGTGTGTGTGTGTGTGGTGTGTGCGTGTGTGTGTGTGTGTGTGTGTGTGTGTGTGTGTGTGTGCGTGTGTGTGTGAACACATGTTAGTGCGAGTGTTTGAGTGTGTGCTGAGCGCAATGAGTTGATCCCAAGAATTGCGCTATATAAAATCCATACATTATTATTATTATTATTTATTACCATTACTTCTGCCTTTGTTCCTTCTCCTGACCTCATTTTACCTCACCATTACTTCTGTCTTTGTTCCTTCTCACGACCTCATTGTCCCTCACCGTTACTTCTGTCTTTGTTCCTTCTCACGACCTCATTGTCCCTCACCGTTACTTCTGTTTTGTTCCTTCTCCTGACCTCATTGTCCCTCACCATTACTTCTTTCTTTGTTCCTTCTCACGACCTCATTGTCCCTCACCGTTACTTCTGTCTTTGTTCCTTCTCCTGACCTCATTGTCCCTCACCATTACTTCTGTCTTTGTTCCTTCTCACGA
Source organism: Conus canariensis (assembly GCA_033310375.1). NCBI lineage: Eukaryota > Metazoa > Mollusca > Gastropoda > Neogastropoda > Conidae > Conus > Conus canariensis. Next base: position 19,974,605 of record CM065736.1, on the reverse strand, counting down.
CCTCATTGTCCCTCACCATTACTTCTGTCTTTGTTCCTTCTCCTGACCTCATTGTCCCTCACCATTACTTCTGTCTGTTCCTTCTCCTGACCTCATTGTCCCTCACCATTACTTCTGTCTTTGTTCCTTCTCACGACCTCATTGTCCCTCACCATTACTTCTGTCTTTGTTCCTTCTCCTGACCTCATTGTCCCTCACCATTACTTCTGTCTTTGTTCCTTCTCACGACCTCATTGTCCCTCACCATTACTTCTGTCTTTGTTCCTTCTCCTGACCTCATTGTCCCTCACCATTACTTCTGTCTTTGTTCCTTCTCACGACCTCATTGTCCCTCACCATTACTTCTGTCTTTGTTCCTTCTCCTGACCTCATTGTCCCTCACCATTACTTCTGTCTTTGTTCCTTCTCCTGACCTCATTGTCCCTCACCATTACTTCTGTCTTTGTTCCTTCTCACGACCTCATTGTCCCTCACCATTACTTCTGTCTTTGTTCCTTCTCCTGACCTCATTGTCCCTCACCATGACTTCTGTCTTCGTCCCCTGACCTCTTGATGTGGCTTCTGCTTTGTTTGTCCCTCCTCCTGATCTCTGTGCCCTCCACCACCTCCCCACCCCCGCCACTCTTTTTTCCCCTTCTCTGACCTGCCTTGTCCTGACCTCGCTGTCTGTGTCCTCCTGACCCCAGGTCTGCTGGGGTTCACGGGCAGCTTCGTCTTCGCCTTCCAGTTTCAAGAGCAGTACGTGCAGCGCGAGGACATCGGCAGCCTGCACTGGGGCTACGTCGTGCTCATCGTCTCCCTCGGCCTGTCCACCGTCTCCGCCGGCCTCATGTTCTGCTTCAACCGCCGCTGCTTCTACGACCGCCAGCACTCCGCCAGACTGCGCCTGCGCGGACCGAACGGAAGCATGGTGGCCGTGGAGCTGTTCGGCGGATCGCGTGACGAGGTTTTTCACATTCCTTACTTCGGCGAGATCTCGCGCAGTCAGCTAGCGGAGGGGGCGATTCCTATACAGCCCCCTTCCTACGAGCTGGCGACGGCGGGGGTGGGGGGTACAGTGGTCCCCCTGGGAATGTGGCTGATGCCCCGCCTGTGTATGAGGACGTCGCCAAGGACGTGCTGCTGCCCTCCAGAGTGCAGGATGGTCTACAGGGCGAGGTCAAGGCCGAGGAGGTCAGCGAGTCCCAGAGAGGACCAGGGACTGAAGGAGTGGGTGATGCAAGTCATAACGTTGCGTAAGGATAACAAAATAAACAGCTTTGAGTGAATCAGAGAAAAAACAACAACAACAACAAAAACAACAGCAAAAAACGAACAAACAAACAAGAAAAACAAAACAATCCTCACACACACACACACACACACACACACACACACACACACACACACACACACGCACGCACGCACGCACGCACGCACGCACGCACGCACACACGGGCACAAAAGCAGACATGCGAAAGATTTATTAAATAGGCCTATATAAAGACACAGTGACACTGAATTTTCTTTTGATGTGTCGCTCTGTAGGCGGTGGTAATAAGATGGTATATCAAATGAAGGAAAAATCAAAGAGTTGGGTGAAGGTTACCTCTCGCAGGGTTATGCTTTTTATCTGTGTATGTTGTGGGGGTTGTTTTTAGTCTGCTAGCAAAATCACTAAAACACCGAAAACATTTTCTGGAAACTGAGTGGACAGATGGTTTGTGGCCATAGGACGATTCCGAGAAAGTTTTTGTTTTTTGCCTGTGGGGAGCAAAGGACAGATTTATAGGATGTGTTTTCCCTTGATGGCTGGCTCTGCTCTGATAGGTGCCCTCTTAGTGACATTTACCAAAATTACGTGGCGGGTCCACGGCCCATTCAGCAAGATCATGACAATTGTTTTCCCCTTAACATGACCGCAGTGAAGTTTTTCTTTTTTTTTATTTCATGGAAATGATAACTGACTAAAAATTTAACATTTTGTCGTGGAATGTTTAACATTTCAAGAGATACAAATTTGATAGTTCGTGGCTCCGTGTTGTTTTGAAGAAATACATGGGAAGTTACTCTTTGAAGTCTGAACCAGCCATTACTTCCCCTGTGGGCAATCGAAGGGCGGGGCCAGTCTGTTCGAGTATTGAGTGGATGTCTGCGCCTTCCTACTCTTCTGGTTAGTGGCCGTTATGATTTGGATTTGGGCGACCGTTTTGTGCTGAGGTCTGCCAGTTTCGGCAGTTCTTTTTTTTTTTCTCACGCACAAAAAAAGAAGAAAAAAATGTCATGGTTTTATCTTCCTTTTCACTCTGAATAGCCGTATATATTAAATTTATGGGCCTTTGATTAGTAGTTCATACTTATTTGATGATAAATATAGGCAGTTTCACGTCGTAAGAGAACACCTATGATTGTCAGAGTTGTGAACTTTGAAGTCATGTAACTTCATTGTTGTTGAATGAGAGGAAACAAGACTGGTTTCAAAAGTTGTGCTTTCCTGCCAGATATTCTCACATTACCAACAGTGCTCTGAGTTCATTGTAAAAAAAAACAAAAAAAGAAATCGAAGTAATGAAAATAGCTTGGAAACAACACTAAAGTCAGGACCTGCCCTGTTTTGGTGACGTTTGCATACTTGTTGTTGCTGTTATTTCTATTTGTAATGGTCAGTTTAGAGCTTTGACATTAACACCAATTTCATTTCATGCCCTTCACTGACACTGAAGTTACCTGACTTCAGCGTTCACGGCTTCGACAGGTACACGTTTCCCCGAATATCGTGAAACTGATGCATGCATTACAGTTCTGTATTTTGTATGTGTTCACGTCACTTTGACACTGGCGTTGTAACTTCTGTTGCCAGCATGACGGTGTTACAACATCAAATAGTTATTAGTGGTAGCAATAATCTTGGGTGTTAGTCAGAACATTCTGATCATAGAAAAAAAAAGATAAGATGTAAGATACAGATACATTTATAAGTGAGGAAAAAAAAATCGTCAGTTCGATGATTTGTTTGCATTTTGTAAAGAATTCCAAAGTGATGAATCTGGAGAGAGAGAGAGAGAGAGAGAGAGAGAGAGAGAGAGAGAGAGAGAGAGAGAGAGAGAGAGAACAAACGAACGAAAGAACGAAATTTTATTTTACCAGGGCAATGAGATAAGCAAATTGTACATGCTTTTCTCCACCCAGCCCTGAGAGAGGAGAGAGAGAGAGAGAGAGAGAGAGAGAGAGAGAGAGAGAGAGGAGAGAGAGAGAGCACATTGTGAATTTTGTACAGAGATTTCAAAGGGCATTGACTACGCTAAAAATTGGAAACCCCTAGAATACATTGATTAGTTTCATCTTAGGTTTCACTAAGGAGGTGTCACCGCGTGTAGGGCAATCCATATACGCTACATCACATCTGCCAAATCACAAGGCTCCATGATTTGTTGTGTTCCATTGCTACTCTTCTACCAGAATACCCCGTTCATACTTGATTGTGTAAATAATCTGTATTTTCCGTATAACCCCTCTCTTCATTCTTTGCTCTGTCTTTGTCAGTCTCTGCCTCCTCCTCCCCCCCCCCCCCCCCCTCTGTCTCTCTCGAATATGTTCCGCGTAAATTTTATGCAAATCCACGTCGGTCCCGTACGATTTTTATTAATGAAGAATGCAAACCAGCCTATTCAGAGAAATTTATGCATCTGTTGCCTTCAAAAGAGGGCAGAGAACTATAAAATAGGCATTCTGGCTCACCCGGCTCCGCTGTTGCTCCGCCGGCTTACCCAGAATGCCTATTTTATAGTTCTCTAATAGTAAACACTTTACAAACATACATAATGGGTAGGATTATCTGTTTTTAATACTAATTTAGAAAACTTTTGAGACTTAAGTTTTTGCTTAATCCTTCGTTTTTCTTGATCGTTTTCAATAACATCATTTTCTTTCATACATTCATCAAATGCGTCTCTATTTTTCATGTGGAATAAAACCACTGTCTTTAATTGCTCTCTAAAGTCTTTTAAAACTGAGTTATATTTTTGGCATAAAATCCACACACTTATCCCAGCATGTCTCCCGCTAAAAGCTAGTTTTGATAAAGCGTTTCTTTTTTTGACAATATCTTTTTCTGCTGAACAATCATCTATAATAAATAGTGTCTGAGTTCCTTCAAACTGTCTAAAGAAATGTTCTAAGCACTCGCTAAGTTTATTGCTGGGATCAATCAAATAGATTTCATCATCCGTCCATATAAACCTTCTGTCGTGATATGCTTTGTTCCATTTGAGTGTTGGACAGAAAATTACAATATGATCAAAATTATAACGATAAACTGTTTGTAATAGGTCGAGGACAAATATTGTTTTTCCACAACCAGTCTGTCCACAAATCAATGAACAATGAGGGGTTTTTGTCATAAAGTTTAACATCGGCATTGACACCAAAGTCGTCTGCTCCATAGTTTTAAAACATAATTTAATCTAATCCAGTTATTGTTTTTATCATACTCTCTGTCAAAACTTGTTTAGTATAATAAAAACCTACAAGGTCTAAATGTGTAAGATTAATCCAGTTTAGTTCTGTAAGATCGTTTCTGTTTAGACTAATATCAATTTTGTTGCTTGTTGTTATGACCTTAATATCCTCGCCATTGTAAAGAACAACGACAGTAACTTTAAGTTTGTCAACGTCTAAGTTTTGCCAGCTAATAAGAATTCCTTTCATAAGATTGTCACTGACGCCCAGAGCTCCATTTCTCGCCTCATCTTTTAAGACAGAAATTTTAAATATCATTGTGAACGTGTCTCCTAATTTTGTGCGTGGAATGAACTGTAATTTTGTAGAAGCTTTCTTTAAAACCGATTCTCTTCTGTGGAGGATGTACTGTTTGTCCCCAAACGGCTTTATTTCGATCTCTTTCCGACTGTTGTCCTCTGGCATAAGACTTACATGTAAAGGGCCAGAGTTCAATGCTTTTCTGAAACTTTTTTGACGGTCAAAAAATGTAAATGGGCTTAAGAATTCAAATTTTATGTCCCATTCTAAATATGGTTCTAAGTGCCATTTGTTGTCAGTTTTTCGAACTATTTTATATTCATACTGACCTGTATTATTTGCTTCTAGATTGCGTAGTTGTTCTAGTTTAGGAAACCTTTTGTTGTCGTCAACCTCTTTGCGTTTATAATAACCATCTTTAGTGTACTCAAAACCATATAAAGTGCCTATCTCACCGTTTTGTTCAAAGTCCTCAACGTCTGCAAGGTCTTTTAATTCTAAAGTTACACACCTCTCAGGCGCTAATGTAACTCCTGATTCTTCTGGCCCACGAGACATTATTTTTTAGTACACCTTATTATTTTATTTCTAAAACAATGTGCAGGTTATCACATTTCACGACTTTCCCTGTTTTATCTGTGATCTTTATATTAAATGATCTGACCCTCCCACAAGCTAATCTTTTAAACTGTAAATTAGGGAATTGTATAATTTCATAATCGCAATATGCAGCTTTCCCTGATGGAAGAGCTCTTAAAACAGTTGAGGGCCTTCCATCATATAAGTTTTCATCAGTGCTCAGCTCGTCCAAATGAACATAGAGTAATGAATGTAATGCAAGATCGAGCGGATATTCTCCCTCATAAGTAGTTTCGTCTGGTGCAACTCTAAAACCATAAATGGCTTTATCGCCAGTTGCAAAGCCTAACATTTTAGCTAGCTCTCCATCAAAATAGTAACCTACTTCTTCTTCTTCAGGTTTGAATGCCAACATTATTTTCAAATTTGCATTGTTAAGTTTGAGAGTAATGTTGAAGTTACTCATTGCTTCTTTCAGCGAGCAAAACCCGTAATAACCATCAGGTATGGTTAACTGGCTAACCAAGTTTCCACTATTGTCAAATTTTTTAATCTTATTATTCTCCTTGGATTCAGTTATATTAAACCATACGACTTTGTAAAAAATTTCATGGAGTGCAACCCTTCGGGTTTGGCATTCATTATCAATAGCATATTCTAAAAACGAAGGACTGTCTTGTGTTGTTATTGTTACAAACATTTTTAAAACAAATTTAAAAATGAGTGCATTCAAATATACTAATGCAAAATATTCTGTTGGGCCGCACTACAATCTTAAAAATATAACAACTGACACCCTTGACATTTCTGTGACTCAGTCTGACGCCTTTCAAGTAAAGGTTAGTACTCCATTGAACAGATATCTTAACCTCCTATTAAAAACGACTACATCCCGAAAGTGTGGTTTAGTCATCCGATGCAGTTTTATCAGAACCAGTTAAACTTTGCTTTGTTTTGTGCATCAGCTGGGTGTGGAGTGTCGTATGCTGATCATTTAAATCATCCTGATCCTTTGGTGAGGTCAGTGTATAGATTTCATTTTTATTACACCTTCAGACGTATTTTATCTGAACTGCAAGCGCCATTACCAAATGACAAAACGTTTAATCCATTCAGCAACAGAATAGATTACAAGGCTTTTGAAAGGATCTGTAACGAATTTGATATTGACCCAAAGACAGACTTTAGACAAAAGTTGGATCGCAATCATGGTTTAGGCACCCTTTATTTTTGGGGCGTGCGCAGAAAGTATAACTATGATTGGAATCCTCCTTACACATCTTTTTCTTCAGGCACAACTGTTCACCTCGGGTCCATAGAGCAAGAGCATAAAACAGCATGGACAACATTTATTTTGGATACTTCTAATGGTCTAACTAGAGCGGGAATAGAACGAATAAACGACTCTATTCGTACTTATGTTTGGTGTTTGCTAGGTTCGCAAGCACAAACGAGATCAAACATAATTGATCCTTCTACTGGCTTTGACGCCCAAAAACAGTATTTAGCAAATTTAGAGGATTCTATTAATTCTGCAATTGATTTGCCTTCAAGTATTAAAAGGTACCAAAATGTTTTGCAATACGCAAGATCGAAAGTAGACTTTGCTGTCGGCACTGGTTTATACATGCTGCCTTCCGACCTCAGGCTTCAGATAGGAACAATAATAAACTATAATAATGAAATCCTTGTGGCTGGTAAAGAAGAGAAGGTCGGAAAAAACGACATAAATTCTAAGCCAGCAATAGCAATAAAAAAAGAAGCCCCCTCAAAACCCCATCCAATCCCCAAGGCCCAAAGCCCAAAGGCCATTGAAGACGCGGACTTTGTTCGTGATGACCATGAATATGAAAAGACGGCACTTGTTATTGGATTAACTGCCCTAGGATTACTTGGTCTTTATCTTACTAAAAATTAACCCAACTATTAAGACAACTAATGCCCATAAGTGCTCAGCCATAAAGCCAACTACTTTACTTGCGGCAGACAAAAGCCAGCTAACGATTCCTCCTATTATACCAGGCAAAGAGTCTATTGCCTTACTGGCTAATTTTTTTAATAAACTTGCAAGATGATCAAGTTGTTTTTTTACCCATGATTTATCTGATGGTGGTGACGGAGGCACTAACCCTTGTCCACCACCGCCTGTAATAGCCAACACCAGTGTACTTATTGCAAATCCTAAGGCTGTTATAACACTTGCTAATGTGACACCTTGCTCTCTAAACAGTGTTCTTATTCGTTCTGCTAACGTTGTGTCTTCATATAAAATTCTTTGGATAGTTTCTCTTATTCTGCTCACTTGAGTTCGTAATTGTTCTCGGTTATTAGACAACACTTCTAGTCTTGCTGATCTCTCTTGTTCAAGATCTTTTAGTCTTTGTGTTATTCTTTCTTTAACACCAGGTCCTAAGTTGTGGTCATTAGCCTCAACTAGTTTTTCTTTTTCTCTTTTTATATGCTCATCTAGTTCACCCAGTTTTGCTAAATTGTTTGTTAATTCGCCTCTGATGCTTCTCAAAGCATGATCAAGGGCCGTTATTTCTCTCATAGGTAGCGGCGGATCGTGCATAGTTTTTAATACTGTTTCTTCTGAAAAACTGGTTTCTATTATTTTGTCTGCTGTTGGGCTTAAATCTTTAAGTTCCATGTTTTGAATTTGGTTTTCTGTTGGGAGTTTCTGTAGTGTGTTTTGAAGTTTAGCAACTGCTTCCCTATCTAATTTTGGTTTAGTAATGCCAAGGCGATTTTGATCGCGCACACTGAGTCTTTGTCTAATTGCACTCTTAGCTAAAAACTTTAATGGGTCTGGTTTAGATGTAAGCTGTACAGGTTGTCCTTGCTCGTTTTTAAAAAACAAATGGCCATCTTTTAATTCAAAATCATTAGGGTCTATAGATTTGGGAGGTTCTAGGCCTAACCTTTTGTAAAATGCTCCGGCCCTTTCTTCTGTTAATTCACGCTGCACTGAGCTCGATGGTTGTGTCAAAGGAGTCATTTCACTCATGTCGTTTCCAGGATCAGGAACATCATAATCTTCAATGCCTGCCATGTTTTAAAAATAATTAACTTTTTATTTTGTTTTATAAAAAAAATGTCACAAGCATATGGCTCGATTCTTGACCCGCATAGAAGACTGAAAGAGCCCTTTGGCGTGAAGGGAAATAAACAGAATATTATTGTTCCAAATAATCCATCTACTATTGATTCAGATCAAATTCTTACTGTTAAATTTCCAGACCTAGGAGCAGATGAAGTGATTGTGCCGGGATCTGCACGTCTTACTTTCAAAATAGAACTCGAATCAGCAACAGACGCAAACAGGACAGTAGTTCAGAATCTGGGGCGGGCAATCGTTAAGAAAATTTCTATAAAACTTGAGGGGCAAGAAATATTTTCTTTACACAATGCAGACATATTTTTAATCTATTGTGATCTATGGCTAACCGCGAATGAAAGGGCCGATCTTGCGTTTCAAGGAATCGAAAATAACGAAGCACTAAAACACAGAATAGACGCCGCAGATGCTGAAGATGGTAACAAGTATAAAGCTATAAGTTATGCGTATGGAAATCGCTTTTCCATACCCTTAGATTTTGAGTTGTTAAAAGCGCATGCGCCATACTTTCAAGGAGCATTAAAAGACAGATTGTCATATGAACTAACTTTTAATGAATACAAACGTGTCATTAAATCTACAGACACTGATTCCAAGTACAGCATTTTCGACATCTCGTTAGAGTTTGACGTTGTTAGCAACCCTAACTTAGCAAGGCTGATTGAGCAACAATATCAGTCAAAATTAGCAATATATTACGAAAGAGTGATTCATCATACTAAATATCCTAAAAGCAGGGCAGACACTATATGGAACTTTAGTTTTAGTGCCACAGCAAGATCCCTTAAAGGTATTTTATTGCTGTGTGAAGATGAAAACCCATTCAAAAGACAAAGTGAAAAGTTTATCAATCCTAAAATAACGAAAGTACAATGTTCAATTGAGGGTAGTCCTAACCAAGTCTACGGTAGCGGGCTTAAACCTTATCATCATTTTGATGAAATAAGAAAATTGTTTGGAGGCGGGAGGTCTAGAAGTCCAACGTAGACCTTGTGTCTAAAGATCTACACCTTCACAGTGTTAGACTTGATGAATATTTAACAACGAAATACGGTTTATGGATTGACCTAAGGTCAACAGAGGATAATCAGTTGCATGGGAGTGGGAGAACAGTTAAAGACGTAATAAACATTCAAATTGATAAAGAAAAAGAGAGTGATAAACCACTTAATGTACATTTGTTTTTAATATATGATGCGCAGCTGAATATTCAAAATAACAGATTAAAAGATATCCAATACTAAATTATTTTTATTTTAAGAAAAGCATGTCTGTTCAGGTTTATCCAAAAGTGCCCAAAGAAGAGATAGTAGGCAACTCTGTTGCTGTAGACATAAAAACTTTCAGATTAACCAACATTACACAAATGCAACAAAAACTAGAGCAGGACCTTTCAAAATACAGTAAAACCAAACGAAGGTATTCTGCTGTCTTTAATGCTGTTACATATGTTAATACTGGAGCATCGATCACTAGTGCTCTATCAGCAGGAACAAGTGTAGGTCTCTTAGCAACAGGCGTAGGTGCACCAGCAGCTTTACCTCTAGGCGGTTTGTCTTTAACTCTTGGCCTGTGTTCATTGGCTGTAAGTGCTGTCAGCAAAAAAATAAAAGCTAAACTCCAAAAGCACACAGCTATGGTTCAACTAATAACAGCTAAACTTAGTTCCTTCAAACTGATAATTGATAAAGCACTTGCTGACTCAAACATCACGGATGAAGAATTTAGTCGTCTACAGGCTGATTTTGAGGACTACAAAAGACAAAAGTTTGATCTTCAAAGAAAGGCAAGGGCAACTTTTTCTCAACAGCCAGACACCGACCAGATAAAAAAGGAATGTTTAAAAAAAGTAAACGAAACATTAAACTCTGTTCTAAACAGCTCACATTAACAACCCCAAAGGGCGTTTATACTTTAGTTTATGAGTCCAAGCACAAAAAGACCGTTGATATTGATTCTGATTAAGTATTTTTTTTTTAATTTAAATAAATATGTTGAGTTAGAAAAGAAACTCAGCATGGATAAGATATATGACAGTTTTGACTCTTGGTTAGATGCAATGGAAGAGGAAGAGCGTTTGTCAAAAGCTTTAAATGAGGTCGTTTTAGAAGTTATTGATCCAACAAACGTACAGGCAAGCGTTGTACATGCTATTTCTCAAGTTCCAAGTAAACTAACAATAAACCCTCCAGTTAAAGTAAGGTTAGTTGTTTTAATCGACTATATAACAATAAACGAAGAAAATCTAGAAGTCTGGGTCTCAACTAAACAGCAGACTATTCTTTCTTATAATGACTTAACACCCGGTTGGGCAGATCAACTTCTTACACAGTTTAATGAAGCCTCTGAAGCAGCTAAAATGAGAGGCTCTGGTTGGTCAGAGGGTGAAGTCCTAGACATCAGATTAAGACAGGCTAAGTATGAGCCAATTGTAGGCAAGTCTTACATTCCACTGCCTCCAACATTAGTTGCAAAGAGAGCAGTTCTGAACATAAAGAATTCAGACAACAAATGTTTTATGTGGTGCGTTCTTGCTAGGCTGCATCACGTTGCCAAAAATGCAGAGAGAGTATCTAACTATTTGCAGTGGGCCAATGATCTTAACTTTAACGGCCTTGAATTTCCTATGGCTGTAGACAAAATTGATCAGTTTGAAAAACAAAATCCACCAATAACTGTTAATGTCTACACATGGTCTGAAGAAACCAACCTTCTGCCAATTAGAGTGTCAAAGAACAGTCCAACAATAGGTGAACCAACCAAAACTCATGTAGACTTACTCCTAATGCAAAGCCTTAATGGGTTGCACTACACTCTAATACGCACAATGAGTAGATTACTAGTGCATACTACAAAACAACATAGCAAACAAGAATTTTGTAGAAAATGTTTAACAAGAATTCCGTCCGTTCAAGCTGCGAGTGAACATGTAAAACATTGTCTTAGTCCAGTTGACTGCAATACAGAACTAATTATGCCAAGAGAAGGCAGTAAGGTTAGTTTTAAGAATTACAAAAAACTCCAGAGGTCTCCATACGTTGTTTACGCAGAGTTTGAATCGCTTATTGTTCCTTATGAAGGACCTGCTCCAAAACATTTACCAAAAACAGTTATAATGAATAACCACCAGATTTGTTCATTTGCCTTCATTGTTGTCAGGTCAGATGGTGAACATTCAAAGCCAGAATTATACAGAGGACCACATGCAGCAAAACATTTCTTAAAACGCATGCAAGAAGTTCGTAATGTCTGTTCTAATAATCTAGTCCTATCCGATCTTAAGATGACCCCTGAAGATCAAGATCGCTATGACTCAGCCACTCACTGTTGGATTTGTGGTTTAGAGCTAACACCTAAAAGTTTAAACCCAACAGTAAGAGATCATGATCACATTAGCGGAGAATTCAGAGGAGCAGCACATAACAATTGCAATCTTCAACTAAAGTTTGATCCTAGGACTTGGAGACTTCCTATATTCTTTCATAACTTGCGAGGTTACGACTCTCACCTTATAATGCAAGCAGTAACTAGCGATTTCAGGGTGTCATGCATTGCGCAGTCATCAGAAAAGTACATGTGTTTCACTTTAAATAATTTATCTTTTTATGACTCTATGCAACACCTGATGGGATCATTAGAGTCACTGGCTATGTCCTTAAAGTCCTGCCCAATAACAGAAGAATATTTTGACCCAACACTTGTTAGAAAAGGCGTTTATCCTTATGAGTACATGAACAGTTGGGAAAGGTTTGATGAAGACTCACTTCCTCCTAAAGGCGCGTTCTTTTCTAGTCTTAGAGGAAAGGACATCAGTGATTCTGATTACCAGCATGCTCAAGATGCGTGGCAGAAGTTAGACTCTAAAACAATGGGAGACTATCATGATTCCTATTTAATGGCGGATACCTGTTTGTTGGCGGATGTCTTCGAAAATTACAGAAAGACCTGCATGAAACATTATAGTCTAGATCCTGCGCATTATATTTCTGCGCCTGGGATGAGTTGGGATTCCTTTTTAAAATTTACTGGTGTACAGATTGACCTGTTGTCTGACCTACCAATGCTTCAGATGATTGAAAACGGATTGCGTGGCGGAATTAGTATGGCGTCTCACCATTACTGTAAAGCAAACAACAAATACTTAGACAACTATGATCCAAGTAAAACTTCTAACTATCTCATGTATTTAGATGCAAACAATCTGTATGGTTGGGCTATGAGTCAATCACTTCCATTACGTAACTTTAAAATGTACACAGGAGGTGTAAAAGACATTCAAAAGTTTTTAAAATGGCTACAGAGTCTAGAAGCTGATCAACAACAGGGCTTTATTCTAGAAGTTGATTTAGAATATCCTCATGAACTTCATGATTACCATAATGACTATCCATTAGCGGCAGAAACCCTAAAGGTGTCAATGACAGAACCGCCTAAACTTGTGCCTAATCTTCGTGACAAAAAAAATTATGTCTGTCATTACAGACTTCTCCAATTTTATTTAAGACATGGTTTAAAGTTAACAGCAGTTCATCGTATAATTGCATTTGATCAAGAACAGTTCATGAAACCATACATCATGAAGAATACTGATCTCAGAACTAAATCCGCAGATGCTTCAGAAAAAGACTTTTTCAAGTTGATGAACAACAGCTGTTTTGGAAAGACTATGGAGAATCCGCACAAGTGTAAAGATGTTAGATTGGTCACCAGAGAGAACGATGCAATTAAGCTAACTTCTAAACCTAATTATCAGGACTTCAGAAGATTTCATGATCAGCTTTTTGGCATAATGATGAAAAAAAAGAAAGTCAAATTGGATAAGCCCGTTTTTATTGGCTTTACTGTTTTAGAATTATCAAAGCTTTTGATGTTAGAATTTCTTTACGACTACTTTAAACCCTTGTATCCAGAGTCCAGAGTTCTGTACACAGATACAGATTCCTTTGTAATCGACATCCCTACTGAAGATATCTATAAAGACATGGAATTAGAAGTAGCAAAAGGGCATGCCGGATGGTACGACACATCTGATTACCCTAAAGATTCACCTTTGCATTCAGTTATTAATAAAAAGGTTTTGGGAAAGATGAAGGATGAATTATCTGGAGGTGTGATCAAGGAGTTTATTGGTTTAACCCGTAGAGTGCCTTTAAGCCGTCAGCTGACGCCGCATTAAAAATGCTTTCCCAGTGCCTATGGGCCGTCCACTGACGTCATGCATTTTTCTTGAATTTTCATTCGTTACTATTTCTATCAACGGACTTAAATAGAGTGTGCGTAGTAAGCCTTATATGTCTGTAGTATTAAAATGATATGTAAATGACCACACGTGAGGGGAAAGCCCATTTATTCTCATCACTGACTGGATGACCAGCCAGCACTTCGTCTCGCTTGCAAAGATGGCGGCGCAACCTTCGACAAGCGCAGCGACCAAATCAACGTATTTACACAGCTGAGCAGGCTCTGCTAATGATTTTTGACAAAGACAATAATCTTTTATTCAACGACTCACTCGAGCATGAAGGTGAGATGATGATGGTGATGGAATTGCCAACCGTATTCGTCAGTTATTGTGTCGGGCTGTGTGACCTCAATGTGTGTTTAGCTGACTGGTTTGCCAGCGTCGAACGAGCTCGCCTAGTGTGTACTCTGCACTGCGTGCCAGTGGTCAGTGACGTGGTAGTCAGCGTGAGAGGGGAGCGCGGCCTGCTCGCGGCGCGGCACAGGGCAGAGGGAAAGGTAGGGGAAGAGGAGCAGTGAAAGAGAGGGTTGAAGTCCAGCAAGGGGGCGTGGTGGGGAGAGGGGGGCGTGGTCGTGGACTGACCTGTCTGCATAGTGTGTGAGCGTCTTGATAGACTTCTAAACTGTTTTACTTTCATTTACAGGTGTAGTGTGACAATACAAACTTTATTTTCAACTTTTTTGCTTTGTGTTCTTGTTTGGATGTGAAGATGTAGTGGTAAATACATATGCTTTTGATCGTGCAAAAAAATCTATCCAAATCTAATTGTCTAAATACTTTTTTATTATCAAAATTAAAACAAAAGAAGCCCAGATTCAAAATCTTCATTCAATTTCCTTCAAAAATCATATATATTTTATTGTTATATCTTTTGTAGTTTCTGAGCTAGAATTTTTTGTTAATTATTACCCCCAAATCATTAGATTTCCCTGGCACTGGGAAAGCCTTTGTTTGTAACATTTTCAAGCAGCTTCAAGCAGCGAACGGGTTAAGGTCGAAAATGTACAGTCTCGCATGTCAAACAAGTACCATTAAAAAAGCAAAGGGAATATCTCGTAGTGTTGTGCAGTCAAATATAACACATGACAATTACAAAGAAGCATTGTTCAAAAAAAAGACTTTTCATCATGACAATTACAAACTACGATCTAATCTGCATGAGATTAACACAACAGTTGTAACAAAACGGTCTCTTGACCGCACTAACACAAAAAGAGTATTTGTTAATCCAGAGTATTCATATGCAATTGGGCACTGGAGAACAAAATAAACATTAGTATAATCATATGTCTTCAGGCTTATATTTTTCAGCAATCGCACGTTCAATTATATCATCATCTAATTTAGCAAAATTAATATTATTTATTAATGCTAGATGTGCTTTAATTTTTTTTGTCATTTCACAATATTCATGTTCCCATACCCATAAATCAAAATAAAAGCTTTGGGGTTTAAAGCGATTGTCTGGCGATTGTTCTAGCCAGAGATTGTCAATCTTCTCAAATACTTCTTTAATGATATACTGATACTCAAATAAATCTTGCATTAATTTTAAAGACTTTTCCTTTGCCATTTCTGCCATTTCCTTTTGGGCTTCCATTTTAAACCCAAATGTATTTGCGTAGATTAAAACAGTTCTTCAAGCTTAAATATATCGCCAACCAATTCAACCAAATTATTATCCATTACTGCTAAATGTGCTCGAATTTTTTTTATCTTTTTAATATATTCTTGCTCCCAATCAAAATTTGTGGTTTTGTCTGGCATGACATGATCAATCTTCTTAAATATTTGTCTAATAATATGATTATAATCAAATATTTCTCGTATTATTTCTAA
Source organism: Conus canariensis (assembly GCA_033310375.1). NCBI lineage: Eukaryota > Metazoa > Mollusca > Gastropoda > Neogastropoda > Conidae > Conus > Conus canariensis. The sequence goes on along the minus strand of CM065736.1, from coordinate 19,959,090 downwards.
GGACTCTTCCTTCACCATTCTTGCTTCCAGTACCATTTCACGTAAGGATTCTTCCTTTTCCATTCTTGCCGCCATTTTAATTTAAATTAAAAAATAATTAAGCGACTGGAACTGTGTCTGGCGGGATTATCTGCAGTTCTTCCTTCACAAAAGATCTTCGGGGGGCTGGTCGTTTTGTTGTGTCAGTTTCTCGTAAATAATACACTGGCGGATTCATTTTCACAATTTTTTTTTATCTCATATGGATCAACACTCCAAACTGGATCTGTTGCCCTGATGCGAGTGTCCCCTTCCGCTTCTCCAGGCGAATAAAGGTATCTCACTTTTAAACCAAATGGTAATAGTTTACTGGATGAGTCTTCAATAGCAACATTTATTCGTTTGGTTTTGATTGCTTGTACTGGTTTTAGCCCTTTAAATTCTTCATTATTCATTGCGCGCAAAACTGAGGGCAGTCTTTTTACCCATTCTGTGTTGCGAGAATTGTCAATCAGCTCTCTGTGATACTGGTAGGAGAAAAGTCTTTCAGATAACTGTTTGTTAAAGTTTTCAACCAAACCCTGTGATCTGTGAACACCCGGAATGCCTCTTTTAATGGTAACTCTATGTTTTAACAATAATTGATTTACTTGACCTTTAAATTCTTTTCCTTCATCGACTTGAATCATGCGAGGATAAGTTAACGGGCCTCGTTGATATATCAGTTGTAAAGCGACAGCAACAGCAGAAGCACTCTTTTGTGTTAATGGTTCAGCATCTTTGTATCTTGAAGCTATGTCAATGACTGTAAGTGCGTACTTAAATCTTTTTCGTCTAATCGTATCATGGGGTAAATATAGAAGATCCATTTGATGGGTGTCGTTCGGTATTGTGTTGACAAAGTGTGGTCTCTGTATTCGTTTAGGTGCTGGTAGATAAATTTGCCAAATCGCTTGTTTAGATAACCATTCTTTTGCTGTTTGTTCACTGACTCCAGCTGCTTGGCTTAGCTTTTTAATTGCTGTTATTCCCTTCCAATATCCTTTTGGTGAATAATAGATTTTGTTCATTTTTATTCAGCCAATATTATGCGCAACAAAATACACAACGGTCATGCCAAAGGCAATAAACAATATTTCTTGCATCTTTTGTTTTTCTGATGGTTGATAAAAATCGCTGAATTTTGGTGGAGGCAATGTCTCGATTGGCTTGCCTGTTACAAGATAATATTCTTTTATTGCTTGATCAACATCTTTAAATGTGTAAGCTGCATGTCCCTGTTTTTTCAGTTCATCGTTAATAAAATCTAACTGCTCAATTCTCTGCTTTTCATACGCAGCTTGTGCTGCGGCTAGTTGCTCCATAGCTTTGTTATGTCTTTTTCTCTCGCCGTCATCCCGTAGTTTACTAAATGCGTAATTACTTCCGCTAAAAGCAAGCGCATTAACCACAGCGCCACCAATCATCATTACGAGTGAAGCCATTTTTATAAATGTATTTTTTTAATTTTACATATTGATACTGCCTGGAATTATTCCTTGCTTAACTAGAAAATCTTTCGTAGCAAATGAAGCTGTAATAACAGCAATCAGCTTTGCTGAGTCTTCAAAGTCTAGTTTGCCAAGATCTGCTGGTTTTATTTTTAACAGGCTTTTACCAAGCATTGTGTATCCTACACTTAGGCCTCCAATAACAGCAGAATGGTATACAAGGTTAGTAATAGTTTTTTCGGTGCTCATTTTTAAAAAATAAAATAATTATAATTATTAATAAAACATGAACTGCGATTATTTACTTCCTGAACTTACAAATAATCAAGTTGATGACCAAGCTATTATGCGCCAAAAGGAAAGGCTGTATTCTTTGGCGGCGTGTGGAAAAACAAAACAGTACCTTGGAAATGAATTCAGCATAGAACAGATTCAACAGATGTCGCCACAAGACATTGTAAAGTATCACAACAGGTATGAAGCGCAACTGGGGTCAAGAATGGTCAAAAGTGTTGGACAAACTGTTCTTAGTTTGTACACTAAACTAGTTAGTAGATTTGCGCCCATTGATTCTGAACAAGATTTTATGTATGATTTAACGCAGGATCCAGTTTTAACAAAGTCATTAGAGTCTCTAGGATGTGATCTATATTACAGATTTGGAACATTATTGTCGCCAGTAATTATGGGGTTAATTACGTTTAATCATATAGATTTTATTTCCCTTAAAAATGACCGAGCAGAATCAGAAAACGTTGATGGAGAAAGTGACCCGTGAAAAGAATCCTGGGCGCGTTGAAGCAGGGAAAAAATTAGCAGAGTGGAACAAAAAAAGAAAATTAGAGTTACAACATATAACTCATAATGAAAAAACACCAGAGCCAGTTGTTTCAGTGCCAGAGCCACAACAAGAACAAGTTGTTCCCGCAACATCATCATGGATTATTTGGATTAAAAGAGTTGGCATTTTTGGCGCCATTGCTATTGGTGGGGGTGGTTATTACGTTTATAAAATATATAAACAACGCCAGCAAAAACCAAAGCAGCCCAAAAAATCACAGCCACTAAATACAAAATCTGAACAAAAAAGAATACCAGAACTGCCAACAACAAAATCTCATTTTGACCCATTTGATATGCAGTAATATTTCAAGAACTTAATAAATAATTATAAGTGACTTGAATAAGAACTTGATAACGACTTCATGACGACTTGATGAAAACTTAAATAAGAACTTGATAAGAACTGATGACGACTTGATAAGAACTTAATGACAACTTGATTAAGAACTAGAATAGAACTTGAATAAAAACTTGAAAAAGAACTTGGGGTGACTTAATTAAGGACTTGGGGAAACTTAATTAAGGACTTGGGGTGACTTAATTAAGAACTTAATTAAGGACTTGGGGTGACTTAATTAAGGACTTGGGGCGACTTAATTAAGGACTTGGGGTAACTTAATTAAGGACTTGGGGTGAAAAGTGGAACTGGTAGGACCACTTGTCATTTGATATGTCAGCCACTTGCTTTGTAACTGAACAGGATGTGCCTGGGCGCTGAGCAGTGATTCGTTGTCGGGCTGGCCTGCAACTACTAGTTAAGCGCG
>CM065736.1:19943514-19946014 GCA_033310375.1 Conus canariensis | reverse complement strand
TGAGAACGTGGAAAGGTTTCACGGAAAAGATAGAGACGAATGGCGGAGGGAACACAAAGAAGTTGACCGTGAAAGTGGAAAAAAATATGGTGGTTAAAATATCAAAAAGTTCAACCAGAAAAGTGGGGATGGATTTGAACAGTTACATTCAAATTTTTAACCAGAAAAGCGGATTGGAATGGTAGCGAGAATATAAAAAAAAATGTCCAGAAAAACGGAGATCAACAGTGGTGGAAACATTAAAAAGCTTAACCGGAAAGGGGGAGCTAAATTGAGGTGGTAATATACCCCCAAAAAAGTTTGATCAGAAAAGAGGAGATCAATGGCGGTGGGAATATTAAACGAACAAAGAAAGAAAGAAAACAAAACAAATAAGAAAAGCGGATAGAAATGATGGTGGGGATATATACTACTAAAAACAATTGAAGTACCACCCCTAATTTTTGTATGCAATTTTTAAAAAGCTCTGATAAACCAATTAATATTGATAATTGAATAAACTCTGCTGGATAAGCTTACCCGGTTCTCAAATACTACTCCTCGTGCATTTTTGTTATGTTAAAGTCGGTCAGCAGTTATCTACCGCGTCGCATCTGAGGCAAAAAAATCCCGAGAAATTATCGAACTTGTGTCGCTCCCAGATTTTGACACAGACACAGCAAGAAAAAAAAATGTGATGCACGTGAAAGCAAAGTCTTTTCTGAGCAGAATGCAATCAGTTAGCACATTTGACGGGTATAAAAAGTCGCGAAATTTAGGAAGATTTAACCATGCCTGCGAGACAACGACTAAGCAACACCGACAGAGGAAGAGCGATAGCATGGTACCAAGAAGGTATTGGCTTGAGGGAGATTGGTCGACGGCTTGAAGTGAGTCACCCAGTCATTCTGAGGCTCAGAGACCGTTGGCTTAACACTGGAAGTGTTGAAGAACAGCAGGGACGTGGACGGACGAGAAGCACCTCCAGACAGCAGGATCGGTTCATTGTTATCGCTTGTCTGAGAGACCGTTCAGCCAGTGCCACAGTACTCTGAGACCAGCTACGACAAGCCAGCAACGTCAACGTCAGTACCCAGACAGTTCGGAACCGGCTCCACGACGCCAACTTGAGGTCAAGGTCCCCAGCAGTGCATCGAGCTCATCGTCGGGCCTGGGCAGCATGTCATAGAAGGTGGACAAGAGCTGAATGGGCAACAGTACTCTTCACAGACGAGTCAAGGTTCACCCTCAGGTTCAACGACGGGCGGGTTCGCGTCTGGCGACGTCCTGGAGAACGCTACGTTGACGCTGCCGTCAGGGAGCATGACCGCTATGGAGGTGGGTCCGTGATGGTGTGGGGTGGGTTCAGCCTACGTCACAGGACCCCCCTACACCGTGTTGAAGGCCGCCTGACCGGTGCCACCTACCGCGACACCATCATCCGCCCCCTTGTGATGCCCGCCCTGAGGGCAGTTGGCCAGGGCGCCCAGTTCCAGGACGACAACGCGCCGTGCCACCGCGCCGCCATCGTGAATCAGTTCCTACAAGGGCAGCAGGTGACAAGAATGGACTGGCCTGCCAGGTCACCAGATTTGAACCCCATAGAGCATCTGTGGGACGTGCTGGGGAGGCGAGTGCGGGCCCACAACCCTCCAGCAGACACCGTGGACCAGCTGTTTCAGTTGCTGGAGCAGGAGTGGCAGGCGATCCCCCAGGACACTCTCCGCCGCCTGGTGCACTCCATGAGACGTCGATGTGACGCTTGTTTGAACGCGAACGGTGGTCATACCCGTTATTAACATCATGACACCTACCATAGACTCTTGTTACTTTTCATTTTGGGGGTATGCCTCTTTAATCAAGTGTAAAACAAAGATAATTTTTTGTCACGGTGTTTGAATAAATTTGAATGGATTGAGGAATAATAAAAATAAAATATTCAATCATTAAATTATGTTCAGCTCTGTTTTCTTTCGAATGACAGCAGTTTTCCTAAGTGGTACTTCAATTGTTTTGAGTAGTGTATATAAAAAAAAGTTTAACCAGAAAGCTGAAGGGTATTGGAAACGTAGATAAGAGTAACGGGCAAAACGGAGATAAAAGGTAATGGGAATAATAGAGAAAGTTCAGCCAGAAACGCAGAGTTGAGTCATGAGGTGAAAAGTTTCACCAGAAAGGGGCCGAAGTAAATAGTAGCGGGAACAATGAACAAAAAAAAATTAACCAGAAAGATAAAGATGAATGATAATGGGAACAGAGACGAGTTTACCTGGAAAGGCAAAGATAAATACTTGTGGAAACAAAGAGAAGTTTATCTAGAAATTCAAAGATAAACGATTGTGGAAGACAGAAAGAAAAAAAGTTCAATCAGAAACTCAGAGATGAGTGTTTGTAGGACCACTAGAAAACTTTAGGCAGAAATAGGAGAGGAAGGGCTGTGAATACATTTTAAAAAAGTATAAATAGAAAAGCGGCACCGAATAATGGTGTAAACATCTAAACGTTTAACCAGAAAGGCACA
>CM065736.1:19923514-19926014 GCA_033310375.1 Conus canariensis | reverse complement strand
TGCACTTTCTAGTTTTGTGTAGAGTATTTAGGGGGATAAAAAAAAGCGCGTGACTTTGCGCTCTGTTCTACGCGTTTTTGTGAATTTGGGCTTGTTTACAGCAACGCCGTGATCTGGTTTACTGAGTAGCTCATAATCATGAAAAAAAAATCAGTCTTAAAAAAAATGAAGAGCTGCTGCATATTTGGGGCAGTTAAACATTACTCAGAACTCATTACCTGTTTCTCTTACGTGATAATGTCAACATTTTCCATCGTATAAAAATGACCACAATTTCTTTTTCAAGCGTGATGGTCACAAAAAGCAAAATGTCATTGACAGGAAGACACGCTGATGTGTAAATGGTGTAATACAGATTTCTTCTAGCAAAATAAGAAAAAAAAAAGGCTCGGTCTTGAAACATCTTCTGAGGTGAACTTGTGGCTCATAATGTATTATTATTTCTATTCCAAGCGTTTTTGCTCACAAATGCGAAATTTCATCAATGTAAAAACACACTGATGTGTAAATTGGGTAATATAAACTTGCTTTAACAAAAGAAAAGAAAAAAAAAGAAAAAAAGAAAAGATGTAGTAGCAGACCATGTCCAGGCTTCAAACACCATCTGAGGTGAACTTGTGGCCCAGGAATGCAAGGCCGACAACCTCGACCAACCAGCAGTGTCTCCAGGATGTATTGTGCAGACTATGACCAGAGACGAGTTTCACTGAAGCAAGAAATTGCTAGGTGGCTAGCTTACCCTTGTGGCAAAAGCTGCGAGAGGCGAGGGTAAATAAACAAACGGGCGCAAGTCAAAAATTCAAATTAACAACCGGTACTACTTCTACAAGCTCCTCTTGCTGTTGAAGGGTCAGCGTTTTGATCGTTTCCTGCACCAATCAGAAAACTTGATTACTTTTCCTGCACCAATCAGAAAACTTGACTACTTTTCCTGCACCAATCAGAAAACTTGACTACTTTTCCTGCACCAGTCACAGGACGTTGAAACTGTCAGCCATTTTTCCTCGCTTGCGAGACAACCCTAAGACAGTCTGGCGAACTCTCGCCTTTCCCTAGCCCCAGCTCGCCGTTAAGGTGTGCTACGAGACAGCTGACACTCGCCAGGTGAACGAGACATCGCGCCACCTCGCCCGCATGAAAAGCAGCACCGGAGCGGTTCTAACTGAGAGAAACAGAGAAAAACCTGGAGAAGAGAACCAAAGAACACCACAGGGAATAGACACTAGATGGAGGCGTGTGTGTGTGTGTGCGTGTGCGTGTGTGTATGTGTGTGTGGTGTGTGTGTGTGTGTGTGTGTGTGTGTGTGTGTGTGGTGTGTGTGAGTGTGTTTGAGAGAGAGAGAGAGAGAGAGAGAGAGAGAGAGTGTGTGTGTGTGTGTGTGTGTGTGTGTGTACGCGCGTGCGCGCGCGTGCGCGTGCGCGTATTTGCCCCTTCTGTTTGGAATTGCAGCTTTAATAGTCCCATGTTATTGCCTTTGCCACAGATGTAACTGAAAACGTTTGAACACACCAGAAGCACTGGCTTGATGATGCTCAAAATTTGACGTTTACTGTAAAGTTGTGTGTGGTCAATTGGAAATAAATTTCTTTCTTAAAACTAAGTGCATACCATGTCCCTTCATCGAGAAGCTCGAGACTGCAAGTGGTGCACGTAGACATTTTACCATTCATTCCAGTACTCCTGTACTGTGTGCATACTAAGCTCTTCTTTGTGCATTCTAAGCTCTTCTTTGTGCATTCTAAGCTCTTCTTTGTGCATACTAAGCTCTTCTTTGTGCATACTAAGCTCTTCTTTGTGCATACACAGCTCTTCTCTGTGTGATCTATTGATCAAACATACTGCACTCTATATGAAGTGAACACCCTAGAAGAATTCAGTCATGTTGCCCAACTCCTTTCTCTTGCCAAAATGCCAAAACATTGGTGTGGAAAGGTTCGCCCAGAATGCAGTCGGTATCCCGATCACTATCCTTGCGTGAGCTTCAGATCAAATATTTCACTCCTTACATCTGTATGCCTGACCTATCATCTGAGAAAAAGGCAACTCTGTTTGCATTGGAAAGATAGTGTTGTCTTCCCCTGTTTATTTCCAGAGTGAGTCTATTCGGTAAACTTGTTAACGGTTGGTTGGACGAGCCATCCGAATTGACCTGCCGTTTTTCCAATGCCACAACCGTCTTTAAAATTTTTTAAACTTTTTTTTTTTTCATTCATCAATGACATAAACATAAACAAATCATTAAACAAACAGCAACACGCACCAGCCGCCGTGGCGAAGTGGTTAGCGTCGCGGACTCCCGGCTGGGAGGTCGTGGGTTCGAATCCCATCAGAGTCATGTGGGTTTTTCTGCCCCGACCGGCTCCTACCCAGAGTTGAGTTTGCTGCGGACTCAGTTGGGAAGACTGGGACCACACAGTCGAGTTTTATCCACTTAATGGATGCGTTTCTGAGAGTGTTGCTCAAATTTCTTGACCAACACTGCAGGTGCCTGTATCTCTCG
>CM065736.1:19911014-19916014 GCA_033310375.1 Conus canariensis | reverse complement strand
CGCCCCTGTGCTTCCCCCCACCCACCTCCCTTCCTGCCCGTGCCCCACCCCCCCCCCCCCCCCCCGCCACCTGCCCCTCCTCGCTTTTCTTTCTTGCCTTAGTCCGGTCCCTTATATATCCTTTTACTCTGTCTGTCTGTCGGTCTGTCTGTCAATCTGTCTGCCTCTGTCTGTCTCTCTGTGTTTGGCTGTTTCTTTGTGTCTGTGTCTGTTTCTGCCTGTCTGTGTTTGTCTGTCTCTTTGTTTTGGTTAAACTGTCTCTTTGTGTCAGTCTGTCTGTCTGTCTCTCTATGAACCCCCCCCCCCCCTCTCCTCTCTCTCTCTCTCTCTTCTCTGTTATTCTCATGGAGTGCTTCATCAAATGTTTTAGTTGTATGCACGAGTCTGTGGCGAGTCGCATGATGTTAAGGTATTCGTGTAGATGATATACAACCGAGCTCTGATTTTGTGTGTGTGTGTGTGTGCTTATGATTGTCATATCTTCAGGTATTACATTCTTTCCATTTCCTTCTTCTGCTTCCTCCAGTTCTCTCTCTCTGTCTCTGTCTCTGTCTCTGTCTCTTCTCTCTCTCTCTCTCTCTCTCTCTCTCTCTCTCTCCTGTCTGCCTGTCTATTTGTCTATGTCTCTGTTTCTCTCTGTCTCTCTGTGTTTTTATCTGTCTGTCTGTCTGTCTTCTGTCTGTCTGTCTAATCTATGTCTCTGTTCTCTCTCTCTCTCTCTCTCTCTCTCTCTCTCTCTCTCTCTCTCTCTCTCTCTCTCTCAACTGCCCATAGATGATTCTAACCACACTATGATGTCTCACCAGTCAGACGTCTCTTCGTTGAGATTTGGCAAATCGCCTGAGATGATGATCTGACGTCGACAGGACTGCCAAGGTAAATGCTTTGTTGGCAACACCAATACTTCATACACACACGCAGACACACATACACAGACAGACACAGACAGACAGACAGATAGACAAACAGACAGAGAGAGACAGACAGACACAGAGAGAGACAAACAGACAGAGAGACATACATACATACAGACAGACAGACACACACACACACATACATATATTGTCATCATGCACAGACGCATTTACGTACACACTCATAGAGACTCATGTTCACACACACACACACACACACACACACACACACACACACACACACACACACACACACACACACACACTCCCACATCACTCTCTCTCTCTCTCTCTCACATGCACGCACACACAACACACACGCAATTATACACGCACACACACGCACACACACACACACACACACACACACACACACACACACACACACACACACACAACACACGCACGCACGCACGCACGCGCAAGCACGCACACACACACACACACACACACACACACACACACACACACACACACACCACACACACACACACATAGAGAATTGATCGTTTAATAATCTTCAATCCCACGGGTAACCGATAAGCAAGAAGATGCTTTTAATAATAATAATAATATATAATAATGATAATAATGATAGTATGGAAAGAGAGAAGAAATTCGTCGTTCACTTAAAATGGAAAAAAAACAACAACCCTAGTCACACTCACAAGTAGTGATATTTTCCTTTCAAAACACAATGTCCATGACAGTTGACATACACTACCGTGTCAAAGTGAACGAGCAAAGACAAACACCAAAGCATCTACACCTGCAGTTATGCTGCGGCAGCATAATTTGGTAAGGTTCTAGAGATGGAAGCAGCGACAGTGGAACTGGCATTTCAGTGATGCAAATGCCTGGGCAGAGGTGACATTTCTTGCGCAAATGAAAGCATAGAATCCAACGGTCTTTCGTGGATTGTGTTTTAGTACTAATATCCGTTATCGCACCAACGTCTTGATTAATTTGCCGACGATCCGCGTCCTCTCTCACTCCCCTTCCCCTTTCCCAAACCTAAAATCTTATCAACGTGCCTGAAAAAGTTGATAAACACCCCATACCGCCTGAAATAATTCATATTAACATCCTTGAATAATGTCATGGAAAGTCCCATAATACCAACAAACACATCCAGATCTCTGAATAGGTTAATGGAGATCCACTAACAGCTATAGTCGTAGACACATCCCCGAATAATTTGATAAAGATCCCCTAACACATACAACCGTATCCACGTCCCTGGATAAGTTGATAAAGATCCTCTCTTCCGACGCGTTGAACCCTACCAACATCAATGCATAAGTTGATAAAGATCCTCTCTTCTGACGCGTTGAACCCTACCAACATCAATGGATAAGTTGATGAAGATCCGTGACATCAACAACCATGACAACGTTCTTGAATAATTTGATAAAGATCTTTAGATATCTATAACCATAACAACATCTTTGAATACGTTGATAAAGACATATCACTGCCTAAAACATCCTTGAATACATTGAAAAAAAAATCTCCCATCACCACAAACCATTTCATCATCCATTTATGATTCAATCAAGAATTCTCAACACCTACAACAATACCAACAAACCCAAATGATTTTTGATAAAAAAATATTGACACTTACAGTCACAACAACATCCATGAATCATTGGATGACAATCTCCCTATACCTTCACCTCAACCATCACCCCCTGATGTAGTGTTGACCCAACGATCCTCGACATAGGAAAGGGGGGGTGGGGGGGGGGGCGGGGGAGAGGGAAAGGAAGAGGGGACACGGATACTCAAAAGAGGAGAGATTCGAACTCGCGACCACAGTTCTATCATTCCTTCCTCGGTCGCCTTTGTCACCCACTAATTCAAACTCCAAAATCTTCATCGTTTGATATATGCAAGTTTGAATCTTAAACATCTCAAGCACAGTTTCGCTATGCCTAGGATGACATTCAGAGGAAACTGGAATTTTAAAAGATTTTGTTTGAGAATTATCGGTAGTTTTATTATTATTATTATTATTTCACAACAATTGAGAGATGAAAGAAAAATCTAAGAGCTGTCCAAAATATTGACATACTGAAGAATACCATTCTCACGGATATAAGAATTTCTCCACATTTGTAGAGAATGGAAAGAGTAGATCGTTCATCATAGGCTCTGTTTTAGAGAATTTATCGGGACAAGAAAAAACATTTTCACCATGGCAATTTGAAAATGATGTAAATGTTAAAAGAATGACGTGATTACAATCAGTCTCACTGTACTTAAGGAGTCTAACTAGTCTCAAGTCATGTGACCTGAAAAAAAACCAATTCATGAAGCAACAAAGGTCAATTTACTCTCTACGCAGATGTTACTGCTTTTCATGTTGTTCACGTCCTTTTCTCTACGCTAAACATATCTGAGAGTTCTTTGTGTGAACCTCTTCAGAGAAACGACTGAAATGTCGGTTTGTTGTTGTTGTTGTTGTTGTTGTTGTTGTTGTTGTTGTTGTTGTCATTTTCAGTTTGCACTACCGTAACGTATTTTGCATTTGCTTTCCAACAGTGCGAATCGTTTTCTAATCAGGTAAACAGTGCCGGGGCTATAATCTGTTAAAGACCATACCCGTCCATAAACTGGTTTGTGAAACCTGAGTCACGTTTTCAAAGGAAACTTCGAACACAGTCCGTACATTTGAGATTTAACCATATACCAATAGCACGAAGAAAAACAGTATTTCATTCCCGACTGCTAGTTTTGTAAATTAAGTCATCCGTTTCCAGTTTGGCTCTTTTGTTGAAACAACCAAAGATAAGCACTCCATTGTTACGGAAGAGAAGGATCTGTATGCATGCGCCACGGGAAAAAAATGTCTTGGATGACCTCAACAGGGAACGTCTCAGAGCATCTAATTGGGCTGCTTGCACGCGTCAAGGAAACATGTCCAGAGGATCACGTGGGGTTTGTGTGGACGTGCCATGGAAGAATGTCTGGAGGATCACGTGGGGTTTGTGTGCACGTGCCATGGAAGAATGTCCAGAGGATCACGTGGGGTCTGCGTGCACGTGCCATGGAAGAATGTCTAGAGGATCACGTGGGGTCTGCGTGCACGTGCCATGGAAGAATGTCTAGAGGATCACGTGGGGTCTGTGTGCACGTGCCATGGAAGAATGTCTAGAGGATCACGTGGGGTATGTGTGCACGTGCTATGGAAGAATGTCTAGAGGATCACGTGGGTTCTTTGTGCACGTGCCGTGGAGGAATTCTTGAAAATCTCACAGGGTCTGTGTGTATGTGGCAAGAAAGAATGTTGCAGATCTTATTTCGTCTATTTGCAAGTGCTGAAAAAAGATTGCATCTCAGGGATGGCTTTGTGTACACATGGCAATGAACAATGCTTTGGGAGATCTCACCGGGTCTCTTCCCACACGCTAAGAAAAATGTCCTAGAGGGCCACAATGTAGAACTGTTTTAGAGGATCACAATGAAGAATGTCTTAGAGGATCATAATGAGGAATCTGCTAGAGGATCACAATGAAAAATTTCTTAGAGGATCACAATGAAGAATGTCTCGGAGGATCATAATGAAGAATCTGTTAGATGATCACAATGAAGAATGTCTTCAGTCCTCAGTGGACGATCATTTTTCTGTAAGCACGCACCAGGAGAGAGAATCTCTCACAGGACCCACACTGAACCTGTGTGCACGTGCTGAGAGGAACTGCCTTCCTCGACCTCACTGTGTCTGCATGCAGTATGCCAAGGAAGAATAACGCAAGAGAACCTCTCTAAGTCTGCATGTTCGTACTCAGGAAGAACGTCTCATGAACACACAAAGAGCCTGTATTCACGAGCCAATGAAGAACGATTCAGAAAATCTCACTGAGTCTGCAGGCACGTACATAGGAAGCACGTCTCCCATGAAGACATTGGTCCGGTATCCACGTGCAAAAGGAGAATGGTTTAGAGGACCTCGTTGGAGCTGCTTGCACGTGGAGAGGAAGACTGTCTGGTGGCGTGCTGTCCCTGCAGAAAGAGCTCACAGGACCACACGGTGTTGGCCAGGAACACTTGTTGTTCAGGGCGTGGCCTGCACTTGAAGTA
>CM065736.1:19903514-19906014 GCA_033310375.1 Conus canariensis | reverse complement strand
CCCCCCCCCCCCCCCCCCCCCCCTCTCTCTCTGTGTGCCTTAGCTGTATCTGTTTCAGTACTCTTCCATTTCGCACGTTCTCCTTCCCTCCCCTTTTGTCTGTCTCTCTGTACTCTTTAGTTCAAACAACTGTAGCAACTCAATCATGTGTTGCTTTCGTCGATTTTACGAAGGCCTTTGACTCTGCCAACAGAAATATACTCTGGGATATCTTGAGGAAAGCAGGTATTGATGGGAAGTTACATCAAGCACTGAGAGGAATCTATAGCACTGTCTTGGCCTGTGCACGCGAGAAATTTATGTTCCCAGTATTTAGATTGCCCAAGATGAATTAAGCAAGGCTTTGTGCTAATCCCGCAACTCTTTTCAATGTAAGGAAGAAACAAAAGTTGACTGCAGGATTCGTTGTAAAATGAAAAAATAATAAAGTTTATAAAAACCTTTTGGTGGTAGTAGAATCCATTAGTGAGAACACTGACGTTTCAAGCCATAGGCCCGTTGTCAAAGTGAAAGGAGAGGACAGTGTAGACAGGTTGGTGTCTTTGTGTGAACTGTGGTGTGTGTCTGTGTGAACTCAATACACCTGAACAGTGATCAGTGACTTTATTTTGGTCCAACTTGATCATTAAATGAAATGTTCTCACCCAATTCTCACAGAGGCTTTCCTGTCTACACTGTCCTCTCCTTTCACTTTGACAACGGGCCTATGGCTTGAAACGTCAGTGTTCTCACTAATGGATTCTACTACTTTTCAATGTATCTTTTTATCAATGAAGTTGCTGTGGAGTTGTCCGAACGAGGAAGACATGGCATACAGTAGCTGCAGGAGCCCCGGAGAAGTATTTGCTTTACTGCATGCTGGTGACATTAATTTATCATCAGATACATCGATTGGATTACAAAACCAACTTAATGTTTTAAAAACTGAAGCAGACAGACTAAACTTAACAATAAATTTGGACAGGAACTTTCAGCTACATTCTCCAAGACGCATCTGCTAATTTTATTGAAACTCGACTGTGGTGTCCCATTCCTCCCAGATTAAGTCCACAGCAAACTCAACTTTGGGCAGAAACCGGTCAGGGCAGAAAAAAAATCCTACAAATAAATGGCTCCTATAGGAATTGAACTCACGACCTCCTAGCCGGCAATCTGCGACGCTAACCACTTCGTCACAGCAGGCTGGTCCATGTTCAATTTTCAGTCAGTCAGTCTGGAGTCGCTTAACGCACGAGGCAATTAAGGCCCTCCGCTGCAGTCTATTTTCAGTCTTTCGGTGTCTCTGGACGCATGCTCAATCAGGTGACTCTGCCTGTTCCTACTGTCTTTTGGTGCTGGTCCAATCTGTATGTGTGAGACGAAGGTTCTTTTGGCGCGAAGTTTGAGCCAGTAGCGTCGCCTGTTTTTACTGGCATCACTCCAGGTAAGGGCTTGAGGGTTAAGTTCTGTGGTGGGGTGTCTCAGTCCATGCCTCAGCCAGCAGAGGTACCACTTTCAGATTACGTCTGGCACCGGGGTCTGATAGGATCTGTGTCCGACCCCCCTTCCTCCTTTCACGACCCCCTTTCTTCTTCTTGCGCATGTAATCTCCTTCAACAATCTGTCAGAACTTAATCAGTACACCTGGATGAAATTAAACCCCACTTCAAACTCCTCCTCTACCACTCCCCTCTCTCTCCTCCTTTCTTTTCTTCTCTCTTTACTACCTCACCACTCGTCTCACCTTCTCCCCTCCCCCTTTCCCCTCTCACACCACCTCCTCTCCCTTCAAACTCATTATTTTTATAATGCATTTTACTTTTCGCGGTTGTGCCTTCTTGGCAGGTTATTTGCTCGTGTGCTTTTCGAATAATTTCTGGTATTTCGTTAATAAGATGTTTACCTCATTTTTTTCCCGGGTGGATGGTGGTGGTGGGATGTGAGTTATTTTACGCAATCATAAATTGGCAGGAATTTCCGTTCACGGCTTGAGAAGGTTGATGAAAAAAACGTTTTTGACATTACTGACACAAAACTACGGGTAAAATCACACTTGTTTGATAAAAACAAGTAGAAAACAGATGAATTTTCGACCATTCCTCGGCTGCTTAGTATTGTGTGTTCACAAAGGGGTGTTTTGCTTCTTTTCCTGACTTGATTTGTGTTTTTCGTCAGCCTGGGAAGAGGTGTGGAAAGAAAAGAGCACTCTGCCTGGAGTTGGATTCAAACTGTCGTTGCGCTGTCTTTTCCCTTCCCCCTTTTTTGGCATCCCATCTCTTTAGTGAGTCTGGGAGTGTCGAAGACAAAAGGATGATGAGGATCCTAGGTGGGTTTTTTTATGCTGAGGGAACCTTTATTCTTTCCGTTTCTGCGGTGGGGTGGAGAAAGGGAGAGAGATTCAGATTCAGATTCAGAATCTCTGAATCTGAAAGAGAGAGAGAGAGAGAGAGAGAGAGAGAGAGAGAGAGAGAGAGAGAGAGACAGAGACAGAGACAGAGACAGAGACAGAGTGAGACAGAGA
>CM065736.1:19876014-19896014 GCA_033310375.1 Conus canariensis | reverse complement strand
CAGTCATGTATTTGAAGACTGCATGTGATGTCATCAGTGGATATCCCAAAAAAGATTATATGTGATGTCATCAGTGGAAATCCATCGGATGGGGACTATAAGCGAGTCGGACCCGTGTGCCTTCCTGGCCCCCTGCACACGTTAAAGAACCCACGGCAGTTGAAAATCGAAAAGAGCAGGGGGGTTCCCCGCTGCCCTGGCAAAATTGATGTAGATTGAAGATAGCCGCCTGGTATTTCTTACCAAGCCACAAAAATTGTCACTTACTGTTATCGTGCGCCATCGTGTACCGGTAGAAATGGAGGACACGTATAAACATCGCATGCATCCTATGTGAGAAACTGGAGGAATAAATTAGATAAATGAAAATGAGTGACTGATATTTGAATGGTACGGGAAACGACTGAATGAGCGCCAGTAGGCTGCTCTTCGGACAGCTCTACCTGGGTAGGCAGCCCGTTGAGTGAGTGAGGTAGTGTGTTTATTGTAAAGCGCTTAGAGCTTGGTCTGTGACCAAGGATAGGCGCTATATAAATACCCAATATAATAATAATAAATCTCCCCAAACCAAGGGAAATAATTGGTGGAAAGTTGTTCCGTTGATCAGTTATCAGTTTCACATTCAATGCTGACTCAAAGTTATGGTAGGCCTTAAAACGCTGACATGGAATTATGTAGTAATTTAGTGCAAAATTCTAATTGTAGCGTGTGGCCTATGGTCGTGAACATGAAAGTTTTTAATATCCCTGTCGCACACACAGTTCCTTCCCTTGAATTGTCTGATGTCAGCATTAGACGTAAGACTTTTGAGAGCGAGACTTCCGGGGGCTTTTTCGACCAAGAAGAGTTCGTTGCTATTTTTGGCGCAGAAGGGGGAATAATGGCCACGTAATAGAGAAAAAAAAACCAAACAACCCATTTCATTTATTACCTCTAGCCCCTAAAAATACAACATTTATCTTCTGTCACTATAAGGCAAAGTGGGGTTTAAACAGAAAACGAAAGTTGATGTATAACTAAACGGCTCAGACTTCGTCTTTTATTTATAAATATTACGCAACATTGAGCTCCGTGGTTTGGGTTGAATTGTGTAAGCTTCCTAGCTATTGGTTGCAAGAATCGTAGTGATTTACCTGCTGCTCAGTGAATCGCGCAGCCTGACATATTTTTTAACAAGAGAGAGAGAGAGAGAGAGAGAGAGGAGAGAGAGAGAGAGAGAAATATTAAAAATCTAAAGGGCTCTAGAAGTGTTCTGTTATGAATAAGAGGAGAGAGAGAGAGAGAGAGAGAGAGAGAGAGAGAGAGAGAGAGAGAGAGAGAGAGAGTCCAATTTGCTATTATAATATGTAAGGCTCAAGAAGTGCACTGTAATAAATAGGAGAGAGAGAGAGAGAGAGAGAGAGAGAGAGAGAGAGAGAGAGAGTTCAATTTGCTATTATAATATGTAAGGCTCAAGAAGTGCACTGTTATAAATAGGAGAGAGAGAAGACAGACAGAGAGAGAGAGAGAGAGAGAGAGAGAGAGAGAGAGAGAGAGAGAGACAGAGAGAGAGAGACAGAGACAGAGACAGGGAATACCAGCAAGACTCAAGAAATGTACTGCTAAAAATAGAAGTGACACCAGAGCCTAAGCCCTCGAGAGAACTCTTAAAGCTTCCGCTGTCCTGACTTCCCTCCCTTTTGTGTGTGTGTGTGTGTGTGTGTGTGTGTGTGTGTGTGTGTGTGTGTGTGTGTGTGAGTGCGCGCGCGCGCGCGCGTGTGTTTGTGTGTGTGTTTGCTCGCTCGCACAAACGTGTGTGTGTTGTGTGTGTGTGTGTGTGTGTGTGAGAGAGAGAGAGAGAGAGAGAGAGAGAGAGAGAGGGGTGTGTGTGTGTGTGTGTGTGTGTGTGTGTGTGTGTGTGTGTGTGTGTGTTTGCTCGCTCGCACGAAAAGTGTGTGTGTATGTGTGTGTGTGTGTGTGTGTGTGTGTGTGTGTGTGTGGAGAGAGAGAGAGAGAGAGAAGCGCGCACGTCTGTGTGTGTTGTGTGTGTGTGTGTGTGTGTGTGTGTGTGTGTGTGTGTGTGTGTGTGTGTGTGTGTTTGCGTGCTCGTGTATGCGTGTGTGTGTGTGTGTGTGTGTGTGTGTGTGTGTGTGTGTGTGTGTGTGTGTGTGTGTATGCGCGCGCGCGCGCGCGCGCGCGCGCGCGTGTGTGTATGTTCACTTTTATATGTTTCCGCATGGACCAAATGGAATATCCATGTGTCTGTGGAAAGCGTTTCGCTACCACCCGTGGCATGAAGATCCACAGAACAAAGATGGGATGTGTGAAGACTCATCTGAATGAGCAGCAGCGCACTGCATCAGCAGATAAGACGTCGGAAGACCAAGGCCAGGATTTAAACCACAGTGCCAAGGACATCCACGCTGTTGGTTCGGATGAGGAATTTGCACAGGCCCTCGATGCCAGGCGCCTGAAACTCAACCTGCCACGAGCAAACGAAACTGAAGATTGGGAGAAACTGGATGCAAAAATCGTCCAAAGACTCGATGCACTGATAGGGAAAAGCACCCTGGAACACAAACTAGCCACATATGGGGACATTGTGTAGAGACGCCTATGGAGCAAAACTACCCAAAGAAAAAACACCTCCAAAGAAATCCAGACGCCAAGAAAAGATGGACAAGATCAGCGTCCAAAAGAAAAACCTCAAGATGCAAATGAAGACCGCACTGCCAGCTGAAAAACAAGGCTTGGAAAAACTGTGGAAAGACCTGAAAGAAAAACACAGCGCCCTCAGCAAAGCGGAATCTGCGAGGAAGAGGAAGAGCAAAAAGAAGAAGACACAAGAGCGCTTCTTCAGAGACCCCTTCCAGTTTGCCAGAACACTGTTTGAGCAGCCAAAATCTGGGACCCTAAGTGTGGACAAAGGAGTTCTTGAGCAGCATCTGAGGAAAACATACTCTGACCCACAGAGCAAAGCACCACTCGACATTCAAGGTCTGGTGTGGCCAACCAACCCTGAGGAACAGTTCAATGGCAAGCCTCCAACGTTGGCAGAAATCAAGAAGGTGGTCGACAAAGCCAGAGCCAAATCATCACCAGGGCCAAACGGAATACCTTACCAGCTTTACAAGAAATGTCCCAAGGTGCTGGAGTGGCTCCACAGGCTGCTGCGATCGGCTTGGAGAAACCAGAAGATCAGCGGCCAGTGGATGACGGCAGATGGTGTGTACATCCCCAAAGAGCAAAACTCAAGTGACATCAGCCAGTTCAGGCCAATATCACTACTGAACGTCGAAGGGAAAATCTTCTTCTCTGTCATGGCAGCAAGGCTGACCAAGTACCTGATGGAAAACAAGTACTTGGATGTGTCAGTCCAGAAAGGTGGCATCCCAGGCGTGGCTGGCTGTGTAGAACACGCCACAATGATCTGGGACGCAATCCAAAAAGCAAAAACAGAAAAGAGAGACCTGGACGTAGTGTGGCTTGATCTGGCAAACGCATATGGATCTGTGCCCCATGAGATGATACAGTTGGCTCTTGAGATGTACCATGTGCCAAAGAACATCCGCGACATGCTCAAGAAGTACTTCAATGGCTTCTCAATGCGGTTCTCTACCAAGGAGTACACAACAGACTGGATCAACTTGGAAGTGGGTATTGCAATGGGCTGTGCAATTTCCCCAATACTGTTCGTGCTGGCAATGGAACTCATCTTGAAAGCAGCAACAAACAACGCGAGACAAACAGACCTTGGCGATGGATACAAGGTGCCTCCTCTCAAGGCCTTCATGGATGACACTACAGTGATTTCATCCAGAGAAGACGAGACACGTCATGTGCTGGAGAGGCTGGACGACATAGTTGCCTCATCCAGAATGACGTTCAAGCCAAAGAAATCACGGAGTCTCTCACTGAGGAAAGGAAAAGTGGCCGGATCTGTGGTCTTCAGTGTTGCCAACCAGGCCATTCCAACAGTCACAGAAGAACCAGTCAAGAGCCTTGGAAGATGGTATGATGATACGCTGAAAGACACACAAAGAGCAAAAGAAACCAAGCAGATGTCGGAGGAAGGCTTGGAGACCATTGACCAGTGTGGGCTCCCTGGCAAATACAAGGTCTGGTGTCTGCAGTTCATGCTGATACCAAAGCTCCTGTGGCCTCTGATGATATACGACATCTGCACCAGCATAGTGGAGGCAATGGAAGCCAAAATCAACAAGTTCACAAGGAAATGGCTTGGTGTCCCACCCTGTCTGACTGACATAGCGCTGTACTGTCGCCAAGCAAAGCTGAAACTACCACTGAAATCCATCCTGGAGGAATACAAAGCAGGGAAGATCAGACTTCAAAGCATGCTGGAGGACTCGGGAGACAAGGTGGTAGAAGCAATCAAGCCCCAGCTGAAGACAGGCAGAAAATGGAAAGTTCAAGAGGCGATGGATTCTGCAAAAGAAAGTCTCAAGATCAGAGAAATAACAGGACACACACAGACCAACAGACAAGGATTGGGGGTGACCAAAACTGAATGGTGGTCAAAGGCCAAAGGAAAAGCCAAAAGAGACATGATGATTCGGGAGATGAGAAAAGAAGAAGACCAAAAAAGACTCCAAAAAGCAGTCCAGCAGAGCCAGCAAGGGCAATGGACAACGTGGGAGAATGCACTCCAAAGAAGTCTCACTTGGAATGATATTTGGCACATGGCCCCTCTCAGGATCAGCTTCATTCTCAGATCTGCATATGACCTTCTGCCCTCAAATGCAAACCTGGTGAAGTGGGGGAAAACAGACGATCCTGCATGCCCCCTCTGCCATGAAAAACAAACAGTGGAGCATGTCCTAAGCTCATGTAAAGTAGCCCTGGCTCAAGGAAGGTACACATGGAGGCACAACCAAGTGCTCAAAGAAATTGTACAAGTAGTCTGGGCTAGTACCAACACCACAAAAGGGAAAATCAGGACTCCAAAAGCACCCGCAACATTCTTCACGGCAGGAGGCAGCAAATCATGGCCAAGAACAACAGTGCCACTCGAAACATGCAGGCAGAGTCTGCAGGACGGGGCAGATGACTGGGAGTGCACTGCAGACCTCCCAGAATGGAAGAGTCACCCAGAGATCATCAGCAAGAGTGGCATGAGACCAGACATAGTAGTCCACTCTAAGTCAACCAAGCAGCTGATCATGATCGAGCTCACGGTGCCATATGAGAACAGAATGGAGGCAGCTCAAATCTACAAGACTGAAAAGTATGCTGATCTGGCAAACAGCCTGAGGAGAGAAGGCTATCAGGTCAAAATCCTCACTGCAGAAATTGGAGCTAGGGGGTTTGTAGGAACGTCTGCATACAGCCTCATGAAACAGCTCTCAGTTGCAGGGAGGGAAAAAAACAGAGCCCTGAAAGCAATGGCAGAAGCGGCAGAGAGGTGTTCAAGCTGGATCTGGTCAAGGAGGATCAAAAGTGAACTTCATAAGGCTTAATTTCCCTACAAATATCAGGTGTCCCTGTGGCTCAGTGGTTAAAGCGCGAGTCATTAAGTGGAAAATGAGCATGTCCAGAGGGTCATGGGTTCGAATCCCAGCCATGGCTCGTCCCAAGATGGGGAAAAAAAAAAAAAAAAGGGGCAGCAGAGGGACATCCGGAGTCATGAACCGGGTGTGGCCCAACCCCACTAGAGTGTCAGGAGATAGGGGCCGAAACACTTGCTTGAAGGGGGCTTCTCTTCTGAGGACTCTCTGCTGCCACGCTCTCCACGAGTTTCTTTCTACCGCTGGGTGCGATGTTAGATGAGAAAAGAAAGGAAAGTGAAAATGAGGGAGTAGGAGTGAGAGGGAGGGGTTGGGGGAAGGAAAGGCAGAGGTGTCAAAGAGGAAGGGGGGGGGGGGGGAGGGGTTAAGATACATTGTAGATGAGAAGTAGTATACGTTGGCACGAAATTCCAAGCATGACTTGGTGTATATTGTTAACTTTCCTTCAATTATGCTGAACATGAATATATGATTTTTGAGTAAGGTTACAACTAAAAACAAGATAAACAATATGAAATACCTAGAAGACGTAGAAGTGATGTGAAATTCATCTGTATTTGATTTACTTATGTAACAGTTTGACAAAAAAAATGTTTGTATTCCTATTGGCGACTTAAAATATTGTGCACAGCGCGTACATACTGAGAGAGCTATGATGAATTTTTTCACTACATTACATGAACGATTGTGATCAGATGTTAATGCTGTCCACACACACACACACACACTCACACACACACACACACACACACACACACACATGCAAACACACACACATACACACACACACACACACCACGCACGCACGCACGCACGCACGCACGCGCGCGCGCGCGCGCGCGCGCCACACACACACACACAACACAGAGCTTTTGGTAGTAAAAAAAAAGTGTCATTTTCGTATCTATATGTTGGGAATAAAGGTTTTTTTTTATTTAAATGAAAGTACTTTTTCAGTGGTTTTTTTTTTTTTTTTTTCTCATTTTCTGTTCGAAATTCCTTTAACAATTATCGAAGGTCATGAGGGAGCTTAGCAAGTGTTTTCAAGCATGCGATTTTACCAAAGAGTACTGCTCTTGTATGACGAGTGGAAAATTTAAAGCAAGAGATCGTGAAGAAAGCTTTGTCCCACGCACAGGAGGACCACGGATAGATACTGAACATAAATGGCATGTAAACAACACAGCGGATGTCTTGAGTTACACTGAGCAAACAGAATGTAAACAACACCAATGGAATGTAAACAAAACCAGTGGAAAGTAAACAACACAACGGATGTCCTGAATCACACTATGGCAGTGAAATGCAAAGAACACAACAGATGTCCTGATTTACACCACACAAACGGAATGTAAACAACACGATAGATGTCCTGATTTACACCACACAAACGGAATGTAAACAACACGATAGATGTCCTGAATTACACCACACAAACGGAATGTAAACAACACGACAGATGTCCTGAATTACACCACACAAACGGAATGTAAACAACACGATAGATGTCCTGAATTACACCACACAAACGGAATGTAAACAACACGATAGATGTCCTGAATTACACCACACAAACGGAATGTAAGCAACACAACAGATGTCCTGAATTACACCACACAAACGGAATGTAAGCAACACAACAGATGTCCTGAATTACACTATGGCAGTAAAATGTAAACGACACAACAGATGTCCTGAATTAACCACACAAATGGAATGTAAACAACACAACATATGTCCTGAATCACACTATGGCAGTGAAATGTAAACGACACAACAGATGTCCTGAATTACACCACACAAACAGAATGTAAACAACACAAGAGATGTCCTGAATTACACCACAGAAATGGAATGTAAACAACACAACAGATGCCCTGAATTACACTAAGCAAACAGAATGTAAACAACACAAATGGAATGTACACAACAACACAACAGATGTCCTGAATTACATCATACAAATGGAATGTAAACAACACAACAGATGTCCTGAATTACTCTAAACAAGCAGAATGTAAACAACACAACAGATGTCCTGAATTACTCTAAACAAGCAGAATGTAAACAACACAAATGGAATGTCAACAAAACAACAGAATGTCCTGAATTACAACATGGCAGTGGAACGTGGAGAGGCGTCCTGAATTACACCACATAAATAGAATGTAAACAACACAACAGATGTCCTGAATTACACCACATAAATAGAATGTAAACAACACAACAGATGTCCTGAATTACACCACATAAATAGAATGTAAACAAACACAACAGATGTCCTGAATTACACCACATAAATAGAATGTAAACAACACAACAGATGTCCTGAATTACACCACATAAACAGAATGTAAACAACACAACAGATGTCCTGAATTACACTAAACAAACAGAATGTAAACAACACCAATGGAATGTAAACAACACAACGGATGTCCTGAATCATACTATGGCAGTAGAATGTAAAGAACACAACAGATGTCCTGAATCACACCCACACAAATGGAATGTAAACAACACGATAGATGTCCTGATCTACACTACACAAATGGATATGTAAACAACACAAGAGATGTCTTGCATTACACTGCACAAATGGAATGTACACCACACAACAGATGTCTTGAATTACATTACACAAATGGAATGTAAACGACACAACAGATGTCTTAAGTCACACTACACAAACGAATGTAAACGACACAACAGATGTTTTAAGTTATACCACACAAATAGAATGTAAACGACACAACAGATTTCCTAAATTAAACTACACAAATGGAATGTAAACGACACAACAGATTTCCTAAATTAAACTACTCAAACGGAATGTAAACGACACAACAGATTTCCTAAATTAAACTACACAAATGGAATGTAAACGACATAACAGATTTCCTATATCAAACTACACAAATGGGATGTAAACGACACAATAGTTATCCTAAATTAAACTACACAAATGGAATGCAAACGACACCACAGATATCCTGAATCACACTACACAAATAGAATGAAAATAACGCAATGGATGTCCTGAATTTTCCAATGCAAATGGAATGCAGACAACACAACAGATGTCCTGTGGAATATAAACAACACGACAAATACCCTGATTTACACTATGCAGATGGAACGCAAATAATACAACTGATGTCCTCAATTATACCACAGAAAGAATGGGAAACAATGGGACAGATGTCCTGAATTACACCACACAAAATAGATTGTAACAGCACAAACAGATACCCTGAACTTGTAACACAAACAGAACGTGAACAACACATTCCTGAAGTATACTACACAAATGGGATGCTAACAAACAGCCTGTCAACAACACAGTAGATCTGATTTCACACACCACAAATTACTGATCACCACACCGAGTGAGCCCAACAGCCGGTACCATGTATCGTTCTACACCAATGGAAAAGTAAACAAGACCCCCAAAACATCCGAGTTTGTCGACTCACCTCACTTCTCCTCCTCGTCGTCATCCACAGTCACCAATCCTAGTGACTCCCTTTACCGAAGCCCCGTTGTACCGAAATGGCTCGGAAGTTGAGCCCCCCCCCCCCCTCCCCTTCCCCTGCCTCTTCCCTCCTTCCGCTAGCTCCCCTCATCTGTACACCCACCCCACCAGCACTCTCTCTACGTTCTCTGTGTTCGTGTCACAGGACTGTGGCGTGACCAGGAACGGTAACAATGATGGCGGTCAAGTGGCACGCGCTCACATGGAAACGAGGCACATCCGGGGCCCACTTGAACGTGCCCCGCACGGAGCCTGTTCGCCCAGAACTTTGCTCTCTCTCTCGCTCTCTCTCTCTCTCTCTCTCTCTGTCCTTCGCCTGCATCAGTACACTTGTCACAACATGTTAAGAATCATGACATGGCCGTAACGGAATAAACGAGAAGAGGAGATTAAAAAAAAAAAAAAAAAACCTACAGAACTTTCCGCCTAGAGATTTAGTCAGTGGTGTTCTTTCAAGATTCGCGTTTAAAAAGACGAAGCAATGTTTTCCTTTGATTTTTTTTTCTTTTCAAATGACCCAACCAAACTTTGTGACGTGAAACTCACAGGACAATAAAGATTATATTCTTTACGGGAATGAAATCTTTTTTGAAAAAAAAAAAAATCAGACAAGACAAAATTCTTTATTTATCGAAGATAGTAGATCAGTATGCACATAACTTTTTTTTCATCCTGTTCTCGCCTCGTTAAGGGACCATACTACTGAAAGAAATGAGAAAATGGCCCAACATGTCCTGAAAGAAACAACAGCAACCAATGACAAAAACCCCACCACCATTACAACATAAATGAAAGGAAACGAAAAATAAAAAAAGATGTGAAAGAGAGAACAAAAGTCAAAGGACAGACATCTCATTAGAGCAAAAATACAAACAAAAAACAACAACAACAACAACAAAAAACACAACAAACACCCGAACTCTTTCTAACACCATTCAAAAAGTTGGTACATCTATGTGATGACGTCTGCAGATGTTTTTTCAGCGGCACGGCATGTGAACTATATTCTAACATCTCCCAGTTTGTTTTAGTTTTATCAAGGAGACGTCACTGCGTGCGGACTAGTCCATATACGCTACACCACATCCGCTAAGTTTTGAGACCACACTGCGCATGATTTCAAGCTGATGGATAAATGAATTAATAACTAAGATGAGAGAATTTAAGAGAGTCTCGTGGCTACGACTCAGATGTCTGACCTACGCATTAGCCCAACGCGCTGGTCAGACCTTGAGTACTACCTAACATTGGTTGTGCCATTTTTATCATTGTATGTGTGTGTAGTGAATGTACACATGTGTGTGTATGGATGTGTGGGCATGGGTCCATGTGTGTGCGAGTGCATGTGTGTGTGTATAATGTGCGCGTTGCATATGCATGAGTGAGTGTGGGTGTGTGCGCTTGCGTGTGCGCGCGCTTGTGTGTGTATGTATGTGTCACCTCCCCCCAAAAGATTAGTGAATGTCTGTCACGGGTAGAAGAATGTTTCATCTGGCCCTCAAGAGATGAGCTACTTTTCACCACCTTCTTAAAATGCAGTATTCGTTTGGAGTTGGGGGGGGGAGGGAGGGTCATCATGGAGGAGAATGCGTTGTCCTACTTGTTCGTTATTTACTATTTACTATTCTCTGTCTCATAGAGGATTCCCTGTCATACCAGTCAACCTGTGCTTATTTCTGTTCGTCTGTGTGTTTGTTGGACTATATTCAAGATGGAAAAGGCTGTGCCAGTCTTGAATAAATGTTAATTTGTATTTGTTCATTTCTCCAGTTGTTGCTGTGTAGATGTTTCAGGTACAAGGTATATGGACAAGCGTGGAACATCCTTTTTTTGGGTGGGGTGGGGTGGGGGGTGTCATTGTAAATGTCTTTTGTCAAGGCAGCAACTGTATCATCCAAGCTGCAATAAACGAGCTACTTTGCATCACCTTTAAAGAGTGGTAAATGTCTAGACTACAGATCTTTCATCAGAGCCAAAACAAGTGAGATGTTGTCTATCACTTTGTGAAAAAAAAGCTTTGTAAACGGCGTTTAATACGGTGGCATATGCTTCACGACAACCACAACAAACGAGCCTCTTTTTATCACTTTAAAAAGAGTTGGTAACTGTCTGGGCCACAGGTACTTTATCAGAGCCAAAACAAGTGAGGTATTGCCTACCACTTTCAAAAAAAAAATTGTAACGGCTTTTAACACGGCGACATATCCGAATGACAGCCAGAAGTGAGCGGCTTTCTATCACGTTAAAAAGGTTGGTAAAATGTCTGGGTTACAGGTATTTCATTAGAGCCAAAACAAGTGAGATATGTTCAATGACTTTCTCTGAAGAAAAGCTTTGTAAAAGGGCTTTTGAACCAGCGACATCTTCATGACAGCCGCAAGAAGTGAGCGGCTTTCTGTCACTGTCTGGAAGAACTGTGGTCGGCTCGTTGTCACGCCTCGATAGCTCCCGACACCAATAGATCCCTAACCCTAACCCTAAAACCCTACTACCGATGCGGGGATCTATCGGTGCGGGGATCTATCAGTTCGGTGCGGGGATCTATCGGTGCGGGGATCTATCGGGATGACCCCGTTGTCACGGGTGTCCTTCATTCCATTATGGCCACGAACAGCCGGTCAGCTGGATCCTGTCTCCAGGTGCCAGTGGTCATTGTCCCTCCACAGCCCCAGAACGTCCTACAGGGGGTCACTGAGGCCACTCCAGAAGGTCCTTCCAGTGAAAGAGTTTCAGTTTCATCAAGAAAGTGTCACTGCGTGCGGACTAGTTCATATACGCTACACCACATCTGCTAAGTTTCGAGACCACACTGCTCACGATTTATAGCTGATGGATCAATGAATTCATGACTAAGAGGAGAGAATTTAAGAGGAGGGTCTCATGGTTACGACTAGACAGATAATGACCTGGTCATTAGCCCAGCGCACTGGTCAGATCTCGGGTACCTGCCTAACATTGCTTGTGCTGTTGTTCTCATTGTATGTGTGTGTGGTGAGTTTACACGTGTGTGTGTGTGTGTATGTTTTTGCATGGGTAGGTGAGCACGGGCTCATGTGTACTTGGGTGGGCACGGGCCCATGTGTGCGTGCGTGCCACTGTATGTGTGTGTGTGTGTGTGTGTGTGTGTGTGTGTGTGTGTGCGCGCGCGCGCGCGCGTGTGTGCATGTGTGTTTGTATATATATGTGAATATCTATGTGTTCCAGTGTATATGGACGTGAAAGAGGGGGTGGACACCACTACACAGTGACTCACAATCTGAATCAAACGGTTGAAGGTTACGCGTGGTACCTGTCACAGTTGACTCTATTCACGACATCGGCTGTTGGGGGAAAGAAGTCTAACCTCTACGTTTGAAGTCCCCGTCACATGACTGACCCTTGACCCGTGTCATTGCCCTCCCCTGCATCTGCATCTTGGGAACATCACAGTGATGGATGGGCAAGGTGACTGACAACGTGACACTTACAAAGAGTCTTCTTTTCAACGCTGGTGTGATTCTTGTCTGTTGGTGGGAAACAGACTTCTGTAGGACAGTACGGGATCGTTTGTTGTGGCACTAATCGGCCCAGTCAGCCAGTAAATAGACGCTGAATTACTTGGTTTCAAAGCATTTTGCAAAAAAAAAAAAAAATGTAATTAGCGCTTGATTTTGTGTGGGATACATGGAGTGAAAAAACAACAACAAAAAACTCCACACAAAAAATGCGCAATAGTTTCACATCTAACATATCAGTCGAATGCACGCTAAAAAAAAAAAAAAAAAAAGGACCCTATTCATGTTTTTTTCCCCATCCGGGTTATCAGTTTCCTCCTGCCGAGGACGGACATCATAGGGAAGCTTCAACTTCCGTTTGTCTTCATGAGCATTGTTTCTGCTACGTGCACGTGGCAAACGACCCATAACCAAGTGAGTTATGCGGGTCAAGGTCATCAGGGAATAGCTAGTGTTTGGATTTCTTCCCGTCCAGTAAGTCCCAGGTCCCAGATAGTGTCACACACAAACAGTTCCAGCGTTTGTCTCGTCTCTAGGAGTGTTGATGACATAATTGTTGTCAACGGCGTTTTAGACAGTTCGATTTTATCATTGGGCGCTGCGAATATTTTGACAGGCTACGCGGGTGATGTCATTTCAATAAGAATTGTATGACATTTTGTGTCGCCATTGCCGACATTCTGAGCATGACCGCTCAATCATTCTAGTGTTAAATGGGGCAGAGGTTTTTATGTTTTTGGTTTGCTTTTTTTTTTTTCATAATGCCTGTCACAACTGTTTCTCGCTGTGTGTGTGTGTGTGTGTGCGTGTGCGCGTGCGCGCGTGAGTGTGTAGGTGTGTGTGTGTGTGTGTGTGTAGGTGTGTGTGTGTGTGTAGGAGTGTGTGTGTGTGTGTGTGTGTGTGTGTGTGTGATGAGAGAGAGAGAGAGAGAGAGAGAGAGAGAGAGAGAGAGGAGAGACTTTAACAATCTAAAATGTACGAAGATGACATATAACAAACATGACAAAAAGACGGACACAACATAAGTCACCATTGACAGTACGACATTGGAAATGGCCCCAGTCATAATATATAGACGAAACTGACGGCAATGACGAATGTCAGCAGAAGCCCTTGTCAGAAAAGTAGACAGTTATGTCATCACTGACACTGACTTGTCAGTTAAGTAGACAGTTATGTCATCACTGACACTGACGGTGACAGGGTGACGGCAATGACGAATGTCAGCAGAAGCCCTTGTCAGTTAAATAGACAGTTATGTCATCACTGACTTGTCAGTTAAATAGACAGTTATGTCATCACTGACACTGACTTGTCAGTTAAGTAGACAGTTATGTCATCACTGACACTGACTTGTCAGTTAAGTAGACAGTTATGTCATCACTGACACTGACGGTGACAAGGTGCTCCAGACGGTTCTTAACTTGTTCTGACGAGTTTATTTCCCTTCCCACTTGAACCTGAGATGCAAGTGGCTGTTCACCTTTGAAACTAGGCCCAGAGTCTCCATCCTTGTCAGTGTCAAAGTGAAAACAATCAGACAAAGCACTCTGAGAGAGAGAGAGAGAGAGAGAGAGAGAGAGAGAGAGAGAGAGAGGGGGGGGGGCAACAAAACAGCCAAGTCCAAGAACTGGACCACAGCTTTGATCATTGTTTGGTACAATGAGAAACCTGACCCCGTCCAAAACATTGTTAATACTCCTTTTAGAACATTTCTCCTTGTGTTTCAACGTGAAGAACATGTCACAGTTATGACAGAAAAAGAGAAAGCGTGGGGCAAAGCTTTGACCTATTGTTTGCAAAAATCAGAAATGCAATCCCCGTTCAAAGATTGGCTTTGCTCCTTCAGAAACAATCCTCCTTGACTTCCAGTGTGAAGATAATCTGACCATCAGGACAGAAAAACGGTGTGGAGCAAAGCGTTGAGCCATTGTTTGCAACAATGTGAATTGTGGTCTTTCAAGTGATTGGGTTTCCTCCTTTAGTAACAATTGTCTTCCTGTCTCAATGCGAAGAACATCGCACTGTTATGACAGTTAAACACAATGGCGCGCAAAGATTCTACAGCTGTGTGCAACAATGAGAAATGCGACCCCATCCGAACATCAGCTCTACATTAGTAGCTCTGCTCCTTTTGTAATCACTGTCCTTGCATTTCATTGCGAAGAAAATCTTACAGTTATGACAGGAGAAAAAAAAATGGCGAGGAGCTAAGGTTTGGCCATTGTTGGCAAAACCCAGAAATGCCACTCCCTGTCCGAACACTGGCTTTACTCCTTAAGTTACAGTTCAGCTTGAAATTCAATGTGAAGAAAATCTAACAATGTGAAGAAAATCTAACAATTAGGACAGAACAATGACACTGAAGTAAGCGTTGACCGTTCTTTGCAACAATGAGACATCTGACCCCGTTCACATAGTGGCTTTACTCTTTTCATAATAATTCTCCTTGTATTTTAAAGTAAAGAAAATGTTACAGTTATGATCAAAGAAAAAAAAAAAAGGAAAAAAAAAAGACAAAGATGGAAATCTTTGATCACTGTTTGCAACGGTGAGGAACGTGACGCCGTCCAAATACTGGCTTTACTCCTTAAGTTACCTTCCACCTTGAATTTCAATGTGAAGAAAATCCGACACTAAAGACAGAACAATGGCATTGAAGAAAGCTTTGACCCATTCTTTGCGACAATGAGAAATCTGACCCAATCCAAACAGTGGCTGTACTTTTTTTTTTTTTTTTTTTTTTAATAACACTTGTCCATGCATTGCAGCGTGAAGAAATTCTTACCGTTGTGACAGAAAAATGGCCTGGAACAATTTATGTCAGGTGCAGACTGCGTACATAGGGGTTTAATGGAATGGTTCCAACCTAAGGTATGAATAATTTACCATGTCTGCTTCTTGGCTGTGACAGTAACGATTGTAAAAAAAAAAAAAAAAAAAGAGAAAAAGTTTCCTGTCTCAGCATACCGCAGTGGAGGAAGTGCCAAGCAAGTCTGTAGTTTGTGTTTAGCAGTTGTTAACATCACATGATGTTTTCGAAGTCTTGTTGTCTGGTGATGAAACGATGGCTGAATCCGTCGATATGTGTGTGTGTGTGTGTGTGTGTGTGTGTGTGTGTGTGTGTGTGTGTGTGCATGCACACAAGTGTTTGCGTCTATGTGTTCACTTGTAAACTCATGTGTGTGTGTGTATAATGAGAAAATGTAACGTTGTTGATGTTTTTCAGTTTTTGGTTTAAAGCTACAATCAAATAAAATAAAGCAAAAACAAAACAAACAACAAAAAAAAACACTACTTCAACTAAGGAGCACACAGACACAAAATCACACACACACACACACACACACACACACACACACACACACACACACACACACACACGCACACACAGACCGACAGGCAGACAGACACATACAAGCATGCACACACACACAAACACACACACACTAACCACATACACACACACACACACACACACACACACACACACACACACACACACACACACACACACAACACTAACACATACACAAGGCGCCTGTCTAATCACAGGGAAAACTATTCAAAACAACCCCAGAGATGTGCGTGAGCTGTGGGCACGTAACTGTCATTTCTAAAGGCGACCCCTATAACAGACCATACTAACGGTCATTTCTATCAAAAACCCATCTTGAAGTTTAATAGCATGGAACTGCTATTATCATTATTATCATAATCATCATTATTATTATGAATACTTATATAGCGCCTAACCTGGGCTCGAGATCAAGCTCTAAGCGCTTTACAATCCACACTCGTTTACACAACGGGCTGCCTACCTGGGTAGTGCCGACTGAAGAGCTGCCAGCTGGCGCTTCATTCAATCGTTTCCCGTGTCATCCATTCAATATTGTTCAATCTCTTCTTCATTCTTTCCATTTCTCAGGCAGGGTGCATGCTATGTGTAACGTGTCATCCACACCAACGACCAAACTGGCCTTCTCTTCCGAAAGCTGGCGATAGGATTTTGTGTCAAGATGCTATGCGTGCGTTCACACACGGAACCTCGGTTTATAGTCTCATTCGAAGGACTGTATGGGAAATGGAGTCAGACCCAATGTTAACTCCGAGGGGAAAATCCCCCTGTACCGAAACGGCCCGGCGGAGATTCGAACCCGCAACCCCAGGATCATCAAGACTGCGAGTCCGGCGCTCTACCACTGAGCTATACCGGCCCCCAGAGTACATCACAACTCTCATTGTGTTTTCTATTATAGGCGACCCTTCTCTGACTGTAACAGCATTAATCACAGTGTATTACAATAATCCTTGTCACTTTTGCGAGCAACCCTTCTCTAAGTGGAATAGTATGAATCAAAGTATATGACAATCGTAATTGTCATTTCTATCAGCGACCCTTTTCAAAGTGTATCAGCACAGGTCAGCATAAGTCAGAGTACTGTACAGCAATAATCATCATTTCTATGAGCAACCCTTTTCAAAGAGTAACAGCTTAAATCAAAGTACATTACAATAATGATTGTCCTTTCTACGAGCAACCCTTTTCAAAGTGTAATAACACAAATCAAAGTATATTACGATAACAATTATCGTTGTTTACAAGCGACCCTTTTCAAAGTAGAACAGCATAAACTACAGCGCATCACGATAGTAACTGTCGTCTCAAAGCACAATGACGTAAATTTTAGTATCATTAGCCGAAAGGGATAAATATACCCACGAAAGGCCCGTCACTGCCGACAACGCATGCTAACTTGTTATAGAATACAGGAGTAGTTTCCCCTGTGCCCAGCTCAAGACTGAGTCGTCTTAGCATGCTGGGGAATCTTTTTGACAGCATTCAGCGTTAGCACGGCGGCAGCTGAGGGTGAAGTTCAAACGAGACTGAGGTCTGAACTTCAATCGACAAACCAGGCGAGCTATTTGTTCCGTTCTAACTGTGTCAGATTGAAAGGCTGTGCCAATCCAGAATACAAATTATGTCTGTTCATTTTTTTTTAACTGTTGAATTCAAATTTCCCGAACTGTGAATGGCATAAACAACAACAGCAACAACAACTACAACAACAACAGCAACTACAACAACAACAGCAACAACAACTACAACAGCAAGAGGAAAGACTTGATTGTCAGCGTTATTTCAAAGGAGGCTTTAGCATGCGAAATTTTCAACATCTGTCAGCGTGTGTGTGTGTGTGTGTGTGTGTGTGTGTGTGTGTGTGTGTGTGTGTGTGTGTGTGTGTGTGCGTGTGGAGTCAGAACCAATGTTAACTCCGAGAACAACAGAAAGTCGGCAGATTTTTTTGTACTGTCGCTTCGAATACTCCCAGAAGTTACCGCCGTTTTAGCTTTCTTGAAACAAATCCAGGTTGATTTAACTGACAGTAGCCATTCATCAAATGGCGGCAACTCTTCAACCATGTGTGTGGATAGGGAGGACCATTTTCCAGCCAATACTGTCCCCGGTCGTCGAGTTGTTCAACTCCAGTTAATAAAGCTAATTACTCTATTTTCCTTCTTTTTTTTGTGCAGTGTCCACAGTTTGAAAGTTGGAGTTTGGCCTAAGTGGAGTACCAAAGAACACATGTACTTCACTGCAGGCCACCATGCGAAGCCGCTTCGACGTGATGTTGGCGCAAAATACCCGTCTGTCAACAATACTCAAAACAATCGCATTTCTGTATAAGTTTAAAATCAGCAATTGTTGTTTCCTCTCGAAAACCATTCTCACAGTATTCAGATATTATTTTGCGATACTGTCGATTGTCGGTTTTGAGAGTAGATTTGAAACCCATGTTGAGAATAATGTTAAGCATGTTAAGAAAAATGCTAAGAATAATGTTAAGAATAATGTCAAGATGTTAAGAATAATGACTCAACCACTGAAGAACAATAAGAATGTGAAGATTGTTAAGAATAATGACTTGAAATGTTTACTCTCACTTGCATACAGGTTTATATTTTTCACAGTGACATTTCAGTTCACAAAGCTGCGCAGCACCAACATTTCAAATGCACATACAATGTTCTCTGAGCGTCTTTTTCTTTTTAAGACCACAACAAAACATCAATAATAAAGGCTTGCACCAGATACACGAATAATACATCATATTTTGGAATTTAAAAAAAAACAACAACAGGAGGCAGACAAGTATGATCTGTATCTCTGAGCACCATGAGTTAAGAATGTATATTAATGGCAAAGAAAGCACACTGATAATGAAAGCCGAAAAAAAAAACAACCAACATCAGATCAGAGTTCAAGATTTGTAAGAAAATGAAAGTTGGACTATGAAACCACAAATGTTTAACATGAACAAAACCCACTTCACATTGCATCCTATTAAAAAAAGAGTTCTGCGTATCACACACACACACACACACACACACTCTCTCTCTCTCTCTCTCTCTCACACACACACACACACATGTCTATCTATCTATCTATCTACCTACCTATGTATGTATGTATGTATGTATGTGTGTATGTATGTATGTATGTATGTATGTATGTATGTATATATATATATATATGTGTGTGTGTGTGTGTGTGTGTGTGTGTGTGTGTGTGTGTGTGTGTGTGTACACACAAATGTATCTATCTGTCTGTCTGTCTGTCTATCTATCTATAAAAGCATTGAAAAAAATGGAAAAAGAGGTGGTGGTGGCGGCATGAATGGATGGGGGAAGACGATGGGCATGAACAAACCAGGGGGCGTTAGAATCCACAGCATGAAATCCTGAACTAGCTGATCACGGGGAACCATCCAAGATCGTCTGGACAACAGGACCAGTGACATCGCCCGCCCAGAGCCTCCTTTCGTTTGCTGGATCCCACTCATCAGTGAAGCCGGGCTGCTTGCGGCGCGGAAATTGACCTTGGCATCCAGTAGAGATGAAATACATATTCTGTGGTATTCTTTCCACCAGACGCTAACGGGATCCTAAAGCAGGTAGTAAAGGGCAAAAACAACAACAACAACAATACTAACACCAACGACGACAACAACAAGAAGCGCTGTTTTGGACACCAGTGATTGACCAAGCACTATGTCGCACACCACGGATTGACAAAGCACTATTTTGCACACTACGGATTGACAAAGCACGATTTCGCACACCACGAATTGACCAAGCACTATTTTGCACACCATTGATTGACCAGGCACTATTTTGCACACCATTCATTGACCAAGCACTATTTTGCACACCATTCATTGACCAAGCACTATTTTGCACACCAGTGATTGATCAAGCACTATTTTGCACACCATTCATTGACCAAGCACTATTTTGCACACCAGTGATTGATCAAGCACTATTTTGCACACCATTGATTGATCAAGCACTATTTTGCACACCATTGATTGACCAGGCACTATTTTGCACACCATTGATTGACCAGGCACTATTTTGCACACCAGTGATTGACCAAGCACTATTTTGCACGCCACTTATTGACCA
>CM065736.1:19823514-19871014 GCA_033310375.1 Conus canariensis | reverse complement strand
TCTACTCCCTAAGTTACTACAGTCCTCCATTCTACTCCCTAAGTTACCCCAACCCTCCATTCTACTCCCTAAGTTACTACAGTCCTCCATTCTACTCCCTAAGTTACTACAGTCCTCCATTCTACTCCCTAAGTTACTACAGTCCTCCATTCTACTCCCTAAGTTACCCCACCCCTCCATTCTACTCCCTAAGTTACCCCACCATCTACTCCCTAAGTACTAGTCTACTTCACTCCTAAGTTACTACAGTCCATCCTCCATTACCCCAACCTCTTCACTCCTAAGTTACTACAGTCCTCCATTCTACTCCCTAAGTTACCCAATCCTCCATTCTACTCCCTAAGTTACTACAGTCCTCCATTCTACTCCCTAAGTTACCACATCCCTCCATTCTACTCCCTAAGTTACTACCATCCCTCCATTCTACTCCCTAAGTTACCCCATCCCTCCATTCTACTCCCTAAGTAACCCCATCCCTCCATTCTACTCCCTAAGTTACCCCATCCCTCCATTCTACTCCCTAAGTTACCCCATCCCTCCATTCTACTCCCTAAGTTACCCCATCCCTCCATTCTACTCCCTAAGTTACCCCATCCCTCCATTCTACTCCCTAAGTTACCCCATCCCTCCATTCTACTCCCTAAGCTACCCCATCCCTCCATTCTACTCCCTAAGTTACCCCATCCCTCCATTCTACTCCCTAAGTTACCCATCCTCCATTCTACTCCCTAAGTTACCCCATCCCTCCATTCTACTCCCTAAGTTACCCCATCCCTCCATTCTACTCCCTAAGTTACCCCATCCCTCCATTCTACTCCCTAAGTTACCCCATCCCTCCATTCTACTCCCTAAGTTACCCCATCCCTCCATTCTACTCCCTAAGTTACCCCATCCCTCCATTCTACTCCCTAAGTTACCCCATCCCTCCATTCTACT
Organism: Conus canariensis; assembly: GCA_033310375.1. Classification (NCBI taxonomy): domain Eukaryota; kingdom Metazoa; phylum Mollusca; class Gastropoda; order Neogastropoda; family Conidae; genus Conus; species Conus canariensis. The sequence continues at coordinate 19,870,078 of CM065736.1, read as the reverse complement.
CCCTAAGTTACCCCATCCCTCCATTCTACTCCCTAAGCTACCCCATCCCTCCATTCTACTCCCTAAGTTACCCCATCCCTCCATTCTACTCCCTAAGTACCCCATCCCTCCATTCTACTCCCTAAGTTACCCCATCCCTCCATTCTACTCCCTAAGTTATCCCAACCCTCCATTCTACTCCCTGAATTACCCCCATCCTACTCCCTAAGTTACCCCAACCCTCCACTTCACTCCCTAAGTTATCCCAACCCTCCATTCTACTCCCTAAGTTATCCCATCCCTCCATTCTACTCCCTAAGTTACCCCACACCACCTCCATTCTACTCCCTAAGTTACCCCATCCCTCCATTCTACTCCCTAAGCTACCCCATCCCTCCATTCTACTCCCTAAGTTATCCCATCCCTCCATTCTACTCCCTAAGTTACCCCAACCCTCCATTCTACTCCCTAAGTTACCCCACCCCTCCATTCTACTCCCTAAGTTACCCCACCCCTCCATTCTACTCCCTAAGTTACCCCATCCCTCCATTCTACTCCCTAAGTTACCCCACCCCTCCATTCTACTCCCTAAGTTACCCCATCCCTCCATTCTACTCCCTAAGTTACCCCATCCCTCCATTCTACTCCCTAAGTTACCCCATCCCTCCATTCTACTCCCTAAGTTATCCCAACCCTCCATTCTACTCCCTAAGTTACCCCACCCCTCCATTCTACTCCCTAAGTAACCCCATCCCTCCATTCTACTCCCTAAGTTACCCAATCCCTCCATTCTACTCCCTAAGTTACCCCATCCCTCCATTCTACTCCCTAAGTTACCCATCCCTCCATTCTACTCCCTAAGTTACCCCATCCCTCCATTCTACTCCCTAAGTTACCCCATTCCCTCCATTTCTACTCCCTAAGTTACCCATCCCTCCATTCTACTCCCTAAGTTACCCCATCCCTCCATTCTACTCCCTAAGTTACCCCATCCCTCCATATCTACTCCCTAAGTTACCCCATCCCTCCATTCTACTCCCTAAACCATCCCAACCCTCCATTCTACTCCCTGAATTACCCCATCCTACTCCCTAAGTTACCCCAACCCTCTATTCTACTCCCTAAGCTACCCCAACCCTCCATTCTACTCCCTGAATTACCCCATCACTCCATTCTACTCCCTAAATTACCCCCGCCCTCCCCCCCCACACATCACCACACACACACACACACACACACACACACACACCACCACCACACCACCACCACCACCACACCCACCACCACCACCACCCACCACACAAATGTCCTGCCCCATACATAAGCACTCTGATGATGATGATGATGACGACGACGACGACGACGATGATGATGATAATGATGATGATGATACTAGTAAAAAGAAGGAAAGGAAGTAAAGGAAGAAGAAGACCGTGAAAATAACATTCTGATATGACAATCACAATATTCATGCAATAACAACAAAATAACAACAACGAAGACGAAGACCGTGAAAATAACATTCTGATATGACAATCACAATATTCATGCAATAACAACAAAATAACAACAACGAAGACGAAGACCGTGAAAATAACATTCTATTATGACAATCACAATATTCATGCAATAGCAACAAAATAACAACAACTAAAACAACATCATCGTCAACAACAACATTAACATTAACAATAACAACAACATTGGAAATGAAATGAGGCAGGGAACAGTAAACGATAAACGGTAAACAAGTGGGGTATTTTTTGCTCCCATAAGAAAACCTAACACAGAGTAATTTTATTCAAGACTGGCACAGCCTTTTAAACTTGAATAAAGTCAGACAAATACATAGAGGAACAATCTAATAGTGGGGGAAAAAAACAAGCACAGGCCAACAACTGAACTACCATCATGGGGGGGGGGGGGGGGGGGGGGGGGGGGGGAGGGCGGAATTTGAAGATGGAGGAACTGGGAACATGAAATTAAGAAAATATGTTACAGATATGAAAACTCTTCACTAGCTGCATAAGGGAACCATCGCAATCCCTTTTGAAGGCAGATATATTTGTATTGCCTGCAAAAATATATCTGCCTTCAAAAGGGATTGCGATGGTTCCCTTATGCAGCTAGTGAAGAGTTTTCATATCTGTAACATATTTTCTTAATTTCATGTTCCCAGTTCCTCCATCTTCAAATTCCGCCCTCCCCCCCCCCCCCCCCCCCCCCCTCCCTAAGTCCAAATCTTTGCCAAGTCATTACTATAGAAGGTAGTTCAGTTGTTGGCCTGTGCTTGTTTTTTCCCCCACTATTAGATTGTTCGCCTATGTATTTGTCTGACTTTATTCAAGTTTAAAAGGCTGTGCCAGTCTTGAATAAAATTTACTCTGTGTTAGGTTTTCTTATGGGAGCAAAAAATAACAACAACGACAGTAAAGACGGTAACAATGTTGATGAGAAACAAATAATAGTAATTATAGTAACAGCAACAATAACAAGAACAAGAACGACAACAAGAAGGAAGAGGTTAATAATAATGATATTGATAACAATGCTGCTGCTGCTGCTGCTAATGATAACAAAAGTATCAGCAGCAGTAGCAACAACAAGACAACAACAACAAGTATAACAACAACATCAACACAAACAATAATATCAATAATGATAGTAATAATGATAACAACGACAATAATAACAATAATTATAATAATAATGATTACAATGCTGCTACTGCTGATGATGACGATGATAATGATATTGATAATAATAACAACAAAAAGACGATGAAGAAGAATAGTAACAATAACAACAATAACAATGACAGCAACAACAGCAGCAGCAACCACCACCACCACAACAATAACAAGAACAAGAACAAGAGCAACAACAACAACAACAATAATGATAATAATAATATTAATGATAATAATGATAATGATAATAACAATAATAATAATAACAACAAGAACAACAACAATAATAATTATAATAATAATGCTAATAATGATTATGCTAATGATGATAATGCTAATGATAATAATAACAATAATAATAATGATAGTAGTAGTAGTAGTAGTAATAATGATAGCAATAATAGTAATAATAATAACAACAACAACAACAACAACGTTAACATGTCCCATACCTTGTACTCATTACTTCCCCTGGCCACTACCACGACATCCGAGCTGAAGTACTTGAAGAACTTCTCCGAGATGTAGTCTTTGCAGAAGCCGTTCTCGAAGCCTAGGTAAAATTTGTACTTCTTGCTGATCATGGCCAAGCACTTACCGTCTTGGTCCCGCGGGCATTTGTGTGGCACGGACTCCCCAAAGACGTCAACCTGCATGTGTTGCTGCAGCTGCTTCACGTAGTCCTGGCGCCGACTTTCAGCATTCATGATGCTGACCATCCAGGCCGCCAGCCCGGTTTTCTGGGACAGAATGTCGGTGTAGTTTCTGGCAGGCCGCCTGTCTCGCCTGGCCAGGTAGCCGAAGAGACTGACCAGGTCCGAGTCAAACCTGAAACAAAGGGGCGATGAAGAACAGGACTTGTACGGCGATTTGAACCAAAGATCTCCTATTCTCCTGTTCCAGTACATTCGTTTTACCCACGATTTCTCAGAACTAACCTGACATTGATTCAACGCCCATCTTGCGCCGAATTCAAGAAGATAGGTGACTTTCCCTCCTTATACAATGTGGAAAACCCCTAAAGCGCAATGCCATACTAGAAAATTATTGCTGCTGCATGATACTTCCTGCGTTCAAATTGAATTGTTGAAAAGAATGTTTCCTTGCTTGAAATGTGGAAATATTGATGTAACATGTATTAAACAAAAACAGAACCTTCAGTGTAAGGGGTGAAAAAACTCCTTAAAAGCAAAAAAAGCAAAAAGGAAGATATATGACTGCTCATTCTTCGATTTCATTGTCCTGAATGTTGTTTTTCTTGCTTGCAGAAGACCTAAGAGGTCGAAACGCGTCGTGTTTTGTCTTGTAATTATTTAGTTTGTCCCTGTTTTCTGGCGGATCTATTGTAAATTCTCTGTAAGAAAAATTTGGGTCAGTCTCACTTTGAAACAGACATAGCGGCAAGACCTTTCGTCTATACTGTTCCTGTGGATATAGTATGTGATTTCAAAGGCAGCAGTTTTGTGTGCATTACTGAATGTGTGAATATGCTGTACTAGGACGTAGAAGAATCCAAGTCGTCTCCTTTCTGTGATAACATTCAGGAAGTCGCTACCTTTCCAACTAGGGCATGGCCCATCCTTCGCGACTTTCAAGTCTTCGCTTGAAAACTTATCTGTGTCATCGTCGGTGGCAGATTACCACCTGACCTATTACTGAATTGCTGCCCGTCACCGTCACTCTTTGCTTGTGCACGAATGAACTGTTCAGGGTGTTATACAGTGTATGTGTCTATGTATGCGACATTGTTTGCTAGTGTGTGTGTGTGTGTGTGTGTGTGTGTGTGTGTGTGTGTGTGTGTGTGTTGTGTGTGTGCGCGCGCATGCCAGTGCGTGAACATGTTTATGACTCACGAATGTAGAAGTGTGCGTACGAGCATGCGTGCGTGCTTGCATGTGCGTGTGCGTACGTGAGCGCGCGCGCGCGTGTGTGTGTGTGTGGCCTGCGTATATTTCAGATATTGACTTGTTAAAACTCGTAAAGCGCCCTGCAGCCTATGCTGTAAGGATGGGCGCTATAGAAATTCTCCTCCTCCTCCTCCTCCTCCTCATTATTCTTCTTATTAGTGTTCCTATACCACTCAGCGGGCGTTAAGGCTGACTGATGTGCAGGTACGAGTTGCCTCTGGTCTCTTAGTAAACTCCGCCGGACACCGAAAATACCACTATGGCAACAAGTTCAAAGTATTTACGAATAGCAAAAGATTCACAAGTTAATACTCAGTGAGCGTCGAAATGGTCCCCAAAGCAAAAACATGTTCCTCACCAGCCACCGTGGCGAAGTGGTCAGCGTCACAGGAGTCAAAGGTTCGATTCTCATCAGAACCATGCAGGATTTTTCTGCCCCGATTGGCTCCTACCCAGAGTGGAGTTTGCTACGGGCTCAGCTGGGAAGACTGGGACCACACAGTCGAGTTTCCTCCACTTTATGGATGCGTCTCTGAGAGTGTTGCTCAATTTTCCTGACTAACTCTGCAGGTGTCTGTATCTCTTGGGCCTGGCTGACGCCGGGTTATTATGAAAGTAAGCGTAGAATGTAGCTCTGTCCCGTAGTCTCAAATTTCAAACTCTTCATGCCCTGCTCTCATGGTGACCTCGGTTTCGATGTTCTCTTCATGCCTGTGGCCTTGGTTTGATTCCGTCGGGGTCACCGGTATCGGCGAGTCCAAGGCGGCTGTTGTTGGACGGACGCGGTGGCGCCCTCTGGAGGAAGATTTCACTCACGACGGCTCCGTGACTAAGCAATTATTGTTGTCAGTATGGGACTTTGTAGGTGGTGTCCTGCGTATGTTGGATCAGAACAGGCACCACTGAACACCGCTGAAGTGACTCGGCAGTGGTGCAGCGTCTTCTTCGGTGGGTTGCCCCATGACGGCTTGCCATTGACTGCTCCCTGTGGATTGTTGGTGCCGGGGTTGTGGCGAGCCGGGCCGGGCTGTGGCTGTTGTCGGAATGAGTGGCGGGGGTCGGAATGAGTGGCGGGGGTCGGAATGAGTGGCGTGGGCGCAATGCCACTGAAGTGGCGCAAAAGATGGAACAGCAAAACAAAAACAGACTGACCTACATTGTCCATGATTCAGTTAAAGAACAGTGGTGTGCGTGGAGACTGACCTGTTGTCCATGGTCCAGTTAAAGGCTGATTTCCAGGCAGCCTTTCGGAAGCTGGGGGCTTGGATCCAGGACCTTAGCTGTGGCTCATTGTTGTGGAACACAAACACCTGTGTAGCCATCATCATCATCATCATCATCATCATCATCATTATCATCATCACCACCACTACTACCACCACCACCATCATCATCATCATCACCGTCACCATCATCATCACCATCATCATCATCATCATCGTCATCATCATCATCACCGTCACCATCATCATCACCATCATCGTCATCATCATCATCATCACCTTCATCAGCAGCATTTTCATGATTATCAATATCAGGACCATCTCTTCGTCTTCATCATCATAGTTATGATCCATTGTTTTTTGTTTGTTTGTTTTTTTTTAATCATTTTCACCATCAGCTTTAAAAAAAAAAAAAAAAAAAAATTAAGAGCAAGATCTGTTCATTGTTGTCTTCCTCTTCCTCCTCCTCCTCAACACCTCCATCACCAATTTGTCGTCTTTTGTCTCGGTTCTCCTTGTCATTCTAGCTTGCGAGAGAGTGCGAATCCCAGTTGCTTCATCCATCACTCAGACCTTAACACTGCTTTTCTCATCAATCAGAGAACGTTAGGACGGCTTCAACTACCAATCAGGTTCCTTTACCAATCAGAGAACGATTAACGGCTTCGTCTACCAATCAGAGAACATTTTAACGGATTCGTCTACCAGTTAGGGAACGTTGTGACCACTGCATCTACCAATCAGAGAACATTATAAGCGCTTCATCTACCAATCAGAGAACGTTACGACAGCTTCATCTACCAATCAGAGAACGTTATGAGCGCTTCATCTACCAATTATAGAACGTTTTAATCGCTGCGTCTACCAATCAGAAAATATCAGCGTTTCATCCACCAATCAGAACACGTCATCACTGCTTGATCTACCAATCAGAGAATGTTTTGACCGCTTCATCTGCCAATCAGAAAACGTTTCACCCGCTTCATCTACCAATCAGAAAGTGTTTTGACAGATTCATCTACCAATCAGGCAACGTTTTGACTGCTTCATCTACCGATCAGGGAACGTTTTGACCTCTTCGTCTACCAATCAGAAAACATCATCACCGCTTCATCTACCAATCAGAAAACGCCATCACTGCTTCATCTACCAATCAGAAAACATCAGCATCGCTTCATCTACCAATCAGAAAACGCCATCACTGCTTCATCTACCAATCAGAAAACATCAGCATCGCTTCATCTACCAATCAGAAAATGTCATCACCACTTCATCTTTCAATCAGAAAACGCCATCACTACTTCATCTACCAATCAGAAAACATAAGCATCGCTTCTCTACCAATCAGAAAACATCAGCATCGCTTCATCTACCAATCAGAAAATGTCATCACCGCTTCATCTACCAATCAGAGAACGTTTTGACCGCTTCATCTACAAAGTAGAGAACTTCGTACATTTGGTTATGTGTTGATTATGTCTTTAAATGTTTAAGGTAATACACATTACGATTTCGTTTCTTCCAACCTATCTGTTTGATCGTATGAACACGTAGGTAAAATATGCAATCACAGGAAACTGGTGGATAAATTCAAGAAAAAACCATCACTTATCTAAGGTGGTCAAAAATGTCTGCATCATTTTCTGTCTCTTTTTTTTTTTCTGTGTGTAGCTCTCTCCCTTCCTCTCGCTCCCGTCTCCCCCCCTCCCCCTGCCCCGCCCCTCCCTACCAGCCTGCCTCCCATCAACCCCTCCCCCTTCCCCTTCCCCCTGACCCTGTACATCCACTTCCCCAGCTTTCTATGAAGATGCAGGTGTCTGTCTGACCTGGTCGGGGTGGGATCGTGGGGGCGGGGCGGGCTCTCTCATGATCTGTCCGTTCCATAGCAGGGCCGAGCTGTTCTTGGCAAAGGCCCGGTCGGTCACCATGCGACAGGGCATTTCCGGGCACACGCGCAGGCGCACGGGCTCCGGAAGGGGCGGTACGTAGCGCGGTTTCACCATCCACGTCATCAGTTTCGGGGGCTGACCTCGGACGTCCGGGCGCTGCAGGAAAGCGGAGGTATTGAAGTCCCAGTGGATGATGACGTCAGAGTGGAATGGGCTCGGGGGGATAGGGGTTGGGAAGTACTCTTTGGAACTGAAATCAACACGAGCGTATGCACGCGCGCGCGCACACACACACACACAAACGCGCGCGTGCGTGCACACATGCACGCACGCATACACACACACGCACGCACGAACGCACGCGCACACACCCACACATACGCACGCGCGTGCGCGCGCACACACAAACACACACACGTACGCACACACACAGACACACACATGCACGCACACACGCACGCACGCACACACACATACATACGCACACACACACACACACACACACACACACACACACACACACACACAACTCACACACGCACTCACACACACAAATACATACACACACATACATATACATACACACACGTGCACACACACACACATATGCATGCACGCCACACACACACACACACATACACACACACACACACACACACACACACACACACGTACGCACGTGAAATATCAATTTTTATAGTTATACTGAAGTAGCAGTGTGTGTGTGTGGTGTGTGTGTGTGTGTGTGTGTGTGTGTGTGTGTGTGTGTGTGTGTACGTGTGTGCGTGCGTGCATGCGTGCGTGTGTGTGTGCGTGTGTCTTTCGGTCGAATGTCAGTCACTCAGTTTCTCATTCATTCTCCCGGCGCATGCTATATGTCTACGTGTCATCCGTGCCAAAGACCGAACTGGCCTTCTCTTCCGATACTTGGTGATGGGATTTTACGTGTGCGCAAGAGGTTATGCTACATTTACAACTGTCAGACATTTCACCCGTCCGATCTGCCCTAAAACCATCATTCATACTGTGCTAACTGTCCACCAGTGCTCATATTGCTTTGTGTTCACATTTACTGTCAGTTGCAATTTGTCCGATTCCCTTTTCAAAGCATCTAACTGGTTTTGCAAACCAACACCTGTATCTGCGTGAAGAAGAACAATATCATCAGCGAACAAGATTTTCAAAAAAAGGTCAATAGAAGAGTTCCGGTACAAATCTGAATTCTATGTTTCCATCCCTCCGTTATTTCTAGTGCAAGCTCATTAATACAACAACAACCAAAAATAAAATAAAATAGAATAAATAAAAAGAAGGAAAAGAGATGGGCACTGAGCAGGTATCCCTGTTTGACACCGCGTGGGCGATTGAAATAATCTAACAGCTTCTTCGCGAACACATGCAAGGACAGAATCATGCATTTCTCGTAGAGCAGCATACAGCTTAAGAGAGAAGAGAGAGAGAGAGAGAGAGAGAGAGAGAGAGAGAGAGAGAGAGAGAGAGAGAGAGAGACAGACAGACAGACAGACAGAAAGAGAGAGAAAGAGACAGAGACAAAGACAGAGAGACAGTGAGAAGTGAGAGAAAGAGAGAGAGAGACAGACAGACACATACAGACAGACCGACCGACCAACAGACGCAGACACACACACACACACACACACACACACACACACACACACACACACACACACAGAGGGAGAGAGAGAGAGACGGACAGACAGACAGAGAGAGAGAGCGAGAGAGCGAGAGAGAGAGACAAAGACAGAGAGAGAGAGAGACAGAGACAGACAGACAGAGAGAGAGAGGTGTGAACTGAAAGAAGAGAGGGAAGAGAAAGCATGCTACTCACAAGACAGGCCAGCGGTCACTCGTCTGGGTCTGAAACCGAGGCTTGGATTCGAACCCACCGACCTCAACTCTCTTCTGCTCCAGACGCTTGGCCTCCTCACTGCCCTTCTCCACGACCCGAACCAGGGGCACTAACTCCGACGCAGCCGACTTCCACCGGATGGCAGGGGGTGCTGCTGTCGTCTTCACCACTTCCGGTTTGTGGGTCACAGCCTGGGCAACCGCCGTGACCTCTCCGGAGCGCGACTGTTGAGGGTTTGGCTGGAGAAAGGCTGGAGAGGGGAAGGGGGGCCAGGAACGGTTGAAGGGCAGGTGCAGCATCAGGTACACACAGCCGGAAACTCCCGACAACACCAGACAGACCTGGCAGAATTTTCTGGGGTTCACCCCGTGCATCCCGTCTGGAAGCAACCCTGAAATAAAAAAAAAAATCTTTAAAAAAAAAGTCCCCTCCCCCCCCCCCCCCCCCCCAAAAAAAAAAAAAAAGAAAAAAGGAAGAAAGAAAGAAAGAAAGAAAAAGGATTGGGGTGGAAAGTTTCGCTGGAGCCTGCTACGTTGGACTTTCCGTTATTTCTGATCTAGTCAACGTTTTCATCATCAGGTGTTGCTGGACTTGTGCTTTTTACTAGATATTTACCTTTGGAATTCTCATGACGCACCGCCAAAAAAAAAAAAAAAAGACGTATACAAACAAATCACAAGACAAAACATGACGCGTTTCGACCTCTTAGGTCTTCTTCTGGCAAGAGACACAACACTGCGGACAACGAAAACGAACGAGCAGTCACTTATCTTCATCCAATTCGGCGCAAGATAGGCGTTGATTCAACACCAAATTGGCGCCAAATTGGATGAAGAGTGTTGTGTATCTTGCCTGGAGAAGACCTCAGAGGTCGAAACGCGTCGAGTTTTGGCTTGTGATTCGTTTGTCTACGTTTTTTGGCGGTGCGTTATTACTAACTTTTCAAATGTGTTTAGATTTCCGCCTGCAGGCGCTTCACTTTGCAACTAGATCTAACTTTGGAATTTTCGTTCATTTCTGGACTTCTGCTTTATTTCTGATCTAGTTAACATTTCAGTCATCAGGTGTTGTTGGACTTGTGCTTTTTACTACACATTTATCTTTGGGATTTTCGTTCGTTTCTGATCTAGTTAACGTTTTGACCATCAGGTTTTCTTGGACTTGTGCTATTCACTACACATTTATCTTTGGGATTTTCATTCCTTTCCGATCTAGTTGACGTTTTCATCATCGGATGTTGATAGATTTTGGCTCTTTATTCAACTCTTTCTCTCTCTGTTCACCCACTTTTTTTTCCTTTTTTTTAAACCTTCATCTTTTGGTCTGTACACATTCAACTGCCTGTCTGTATATCTGCCTGTCAATCTGCCTAATGTCTGGTCTGTGAATGTTAAAACATATTAGTAGTGGGCCGGGGGAAAACAAGTGAAGGCTAACAGCTCCTCTGTCATTACAATTATGTCTTGGCACAGGATTAAAAACGAAAGAAAAGAATAATTAGGGTGGGGAAGGGTGGAGGGGGGGGAGGGGGGGGCGTGTGAGAGAAAGAAAACTGGAATGAAATTTAGGGCGTTAGATAGTCAGATCATGAATATATGAATAGAAAATCCTTCGCTAGAGACATATGGGTGTCCATCGTAGTCGATCTTGAAAACAGAACCATTCGTTTCGCCTGCTCCGAGGCCCTTCGTCCGCTGATTGGGACTCGTCAGCGCAACACGGCTCTGTCTGTTACCTTTAGCTGATTTGAGTAAGTGCTTCCTCCTAACTCATGCTCACCTGAGCAACCCAAAGCCCAGGGTAGTTGTAAGCGACCACAAGTGGTAACCAAAAGCCCGGGTAGTTGGAAGCGATCACAAGTGATAACCAAAAGCCCAGATAGCTGTAAGCGGTCTCAAGTGATAACCAAAAACCCAGGGTGTTGTAAGCGGTCACAAGTAATAATCAAAGCCCAGGTAGTTGGAAGCGGTCACAAGTGATAACCAAAGCCCAGGTAGCTGTAAGCGGTCACAAGTGATAACCAAAAGCCCAGGTAGTTGGAAGCGGTCACAAGTGATAACCAAAGCCCAGGTAGCTGTAAGCGGTCACAAGTGATAACCAAAGCCCAGGTAGCTGTAAGCGGTCACAAGTGATAACCAAAAGCCCAGGTAGTTGGAAGCGGTCACAAGTGATAACCAAAGCCCAGGTAGTTGGAAGCGGTCACAAGTGATAACCAAAAGCCCAGGTAGTTGGAAGCGGTCACAAGTGATAACCAAAGCCCAGGGTGTTGTAAGCGGTCACAAGTGATAACCAAAGCCCAGGTAGCTGTAAGCGGTCACAAGTGATAACCAAAGCCCAGGTAGCTGTAAGCGGTCACAAGTGATAAACCCACTGATGCCATAGCTACGGCCACACTTCGAGTTACAAGTAGCTGGCTGTAGCTGTATGTGTATCTGCACTGCACCCACGACATGACTAGACACATATAGTACAGGCAAAGCCGCTGTCAGCAGTTTGCTCACTTAATCCGCGGTGCAGGGCGTTTCTCCAAAGCCGCTTGACCTATTTGGAAACCCTTCGCATAATTAAGAGTTTCCAACCCGCAGGGCAAAATGGCGACGACTGAAGTTTGCGTCTGATTGGCTGTTGAAACAAAAGCCACACGCTTCGATTGGTCAAGAAGTTTGACGGTGCTGTACTGCAAATATCTGGTGCCCCAGTGGCTCAGTGGTTAGAGTGCGAGTCATTAAGTGGACAATCCCTAAAATGAGCATGTCCAGAGGGTCATGGGTTCGAATCCCAGCCATGACTCGTCCCAAGATGGAGAAAAAAAAAGGGGGCAGCAGAGGGACATCCGGAATCATGAACCGGTGTAACAACCCATTCTTACCTCCCCTCTGGAACTTACCCCGGGGTAAGTCTGGGCTAGCCTGCTTTTACCCCTGGGGTCATTCCAGGACTAGCTGGAACTTATCCCCCCCTAGTTGGAACTGACCCCCTCCCCCCCAGTCATCTACATTGTACAAGGTACACAGGCACTCAGGAGACACTAATTAGCTGTAAAAATAGTTAAAATCTCTGATATACATTAAAGTGACCAATGGTCAGTGACACTGACCACTGGTTGTCTGCATTGCACAAGTTATACAAACACTCATGAGACACTGATTAACTGTAAAATAGTCGAAATATCTACGTCATAGTGACCAGTGGTCAGTGGCACTGACCACCAGTCGTCTGCATTGTACAAGGTACACAGGTACTTGGGAGACTATAATTAGCTGTGAACTAGTTAAAATCTCCGATTTACGTCATAATGACCAGTAGTCAGTGGCACTGATCACAAGTAATCTACATTGTACAAGGTACACAAGCATTCGGGAAACACTAATTAGCTGTTGAATAGTTAAAATCTCCGATTTATGTCATAATGACCAGTGGTCAGTGGCAATGACCACTAGTCATCTGCATTGTACAAGCTAAGGTACACAGGTACTCAAGAGACTCTAAATAGCTGCAAAATAGTTAAAAGAGGTAAACCGGGATGAAGCAACAACGGTACTTGGTCACAAGGACACGTGGTCACAACGACATTTTGTCACAACTACGCTTGGTCACATTGGCACTTGGTCACATTGGCATGTAGCCGTCTTTCTTTCCTACGCATGCACGGGCGTACTCACACACCCGAATATTGACCCACGCGTGTAAGCTAGCGCGAGAAATGTTAATACGTATCTGTTAGTGAACCAGGTGTGTGTGGGGGAGGGGGGTTGGGGAAGTAGGGGGTCCATCTGTTGAGAAGAATCTAGAACTACACTTTGTCTAAACCCAACTGGCTGTATATAGGAAATGGAGAGGGGGTGTAAATATGCAGGCTAACAGAATTTTTTTTTCAAGCTGGTGTGCGTGTTGGGAAAAGGCAGAGGAAAACCCTGAATAACCCTCTCTTGTTTTGAAGGGTGGGGTGGGGTGGAGGAAGATTCCAAATAGTCCTAGATTGACTCTTTGGGGGGAGGGGTGGTAAATCCAGGCTAGTCCTAGAATGACCCCCGGGGGTAAAAGCAGACTAGCCCAGACTTACCCCGGGGTAAGTTCCAGAGGGGGTAAGAACAGGCTGTTACACCGGGTGTGGCCTTTCTACTCCACACGCTGAACAAGGTCAATGGTACTTTAAACAGACCACAGCGACCGAAAGTACAGCTGCGTCGAAACTGTGAGACTCGCACCCCCTGTCCAAGGTAGGGGAAGGTGAGGGTGGGGGTGGAGGTGGAGGTAAGTGGGGGATGGGGGGTGGGGGTGGGGAACAGGGCAACAGCTTACAGCGTTCTACCCAAGCTGGCCCAAAATAAGATCGTGTGCGTCCATATCAGCAGCCCTGGAAGGGAGCTTTTACAGGGACTAGGAAGAAGGCTGCCGCCACTGAGAGAATCACCAACAGCTGTCTACACAGTCAACGAGGCAGAAAACCACCACCACCACCACCACCACCACCGACAGCAACCTACCAGCGCTGGGAATGACACCGCCACGCTTTCCTCCTCAGAAACCAGCAACACAGAGGGCAGTCCGAGACAGCCTGTCCTAAAGACTGCACAGACTGCAGTCCCAGACAGCCTGTCCTAAAGACTACACAGACTGCAGTCCCAGACAGCCTGTCCTAAAGACTACACAGACAGCAGTCCCAGACAGCCTGTCCTAAAGACTGCACAGACTGCAGTCCCAGACAGCCTGTCCTAAAGACTGCACAGACTGCAGTCCCAGACAGCCTGTCCTAAAGACTACACAGACTGCAGTCCCAGACAGCCTGTCCTAAAGACTGCACAGACTGCAGTCCCAGACAGCCTGTCCTAAAGACTGCACAGACTGCAGTCCGAGACAGCCTGTCCTAAAGACTACACAGACTGCAGTCCGAGACAGCCTGTCCTAAAGACCAGACCCATGCATTTTAAGACAAACAGTAAACACACACACACACACACACACACACACACACACACACACACACACACACCTCGCACACACACACACACACACACACACACACACACACACACACACACACACACACGTATGTAATGGAAAATTGTTGAAAAATAACAATTCTATTGATTTGTTGTTAAGCACTCTGTATCTGCGTGTCCATCTATCTGCCTACCTATCCGTCTATCTATCTGTCTGTCCGTCTGTGTATGTATGTATCTATCCATCTATCTGTCTGTCTGTCTAATTACATCTATTAATCTATCTATCTATCTATCTATCTGACTGTCTGGCTATTTATCTATCTATCTACCAATGAAGCTCACTGGTTTGGCACTAGCTGTCACCTTAGGATCATTGTTTCAAAACTTTCGCCCTTTCAATTCATCACTGGGCAGAAAGTAGCACACCCTAAACCCTGAGCAACAAGCACCGCACACATGCAGGAACGAAAGGAGGAAACAAAGGAGAAGGAGAGAAAGGAAGAGACATGATGCTGAGAGAGAGAGAGAGAGAGAGAGAGAGAGAGAGAGAGAGAGAGAGACAGAGAGACAGAGAGAGTGAGAGACAAAGAGAGAGAAACTCTCTTCAGGACAGAGAGAGAGAGAAAGACAGGCAGAGAGAGAGAGAGAGAGAGAGAGAGAGAGAGAGAGAGAGAGAGAGAGAGCGAGCGAGAGAGAATGACAATGACAAATTGTTTATTGATAATGACTTACAGTCTTCATGTCAAGGGGAGATGATTGAAAAGGGATTCACAAAACTAACAAATCACTGGTGCACACACTCACTCCCTCACTCTCTCTCTCTCATACACACACATACACATACACACACACGCGCGCGCGCGCGCGCGCGCGCACGCACATATATGAACTCATAGATACACTCATTATCGTCATCATCATCATCATCATCAAAAGAACCAACAAGCTAAGTTAGAATAACTGAGCTTCTTTCATTTCTTAAATAACAAACATAAGGTGATATATCCTCTAGGTTTGTTCAGAAGTCAATCATCCATTTTCAAATTTACCTTTTCGAATTTTATATGCCTCTGTGACATACTTTGCTAGACACATGCTTAATTCTTCTCTTTCAGAAGAAAGCATGGTTTTAAGTTTTGTTGTGCAGCCATGGGCATATAGAACAAACCACATTTTTGTCTAATGCTGGCATAAGCAGCACAGTGAAATACAAAATGAATTTCGTCTTCACGAACATTTTCTTCTAAGCAGACAGGACACTTGTCAATATTTTCGACAGAAAACCATCTCCTGTTAGTATACAAACCCAATGTTCTTGTTCGAAATCTTACATAGATATCTCTATGCCACTTGTTTGGAATTGTTAACAAATATTTCTCTGGTTCCACATAGCTTTTAAATGAAAGATACCATGAATATATTCTATTATCTTCTAAATTTGAGTGCCAGTTTCGTTTGAAACAGGAGATCAATCGATCCTTAAATTCTGACAAAGAGATGTACTCGTCTCCTACTCCCTCATTCAGCCATACTATACCATATCCGTATTCATTCAAAACTTTTCTAACCTTACTTAACCAGTTCAGTTTTCCCTTATCTAGTTGCTGTTTTAACATCAGATACGCTTGTTTATATAATCTGGACTCTGGTAATTTGACAAGTCTTAACCAATATTTATTACATTTTACGTAGGCGTGGATATACAGCGGATATCGCCCCGTTTCACCATACATCATCTGATTAGATGTGTGTAAAGGCACATTAAGAAAACGTTTTATACCAAAAAGATGCATTTTTTCCATATGTTCATTGTGATGAAGTCCCCATATTTCAGACGCATACAACAACAATGGCTTAATTTGTGAATCGAACAATTTCAAAAACAGTGACAAATCAAATGACCGTAGTTTCCTCATTGTTTTTGGGATTGCAATGACTCCTCTTTTCCCTTTATGACTAGTTTCAACCCACCCTACATTTAGGCTTAGCTTAGTTGTAAAAAACATACCTAAATACTTATAACAGTTTGTCACCTTCATTTCCAGATTACCATACTACCATATTTCTCTTCTTGACAAGTGACCTCCTTTCCTAAACACTATAATATTAGTCTTGTCTAAATTTACAGTTAGGTTAAGCCTATCTGCTTCTTCTTTCAGGGCGTTTATCTGTGATTGTAAACCAGTTGGCGTATCAGATAACAGAATTACATCGTCGGCAAATAGCATAAGAAATAGCTCATAGGTCCCAGGTATAATCTGAATTCCATGTCGCCCCTTTTCTTTTTTTAGAAATTTCTATGGCCAATTCATTTATAAAGAAAGAAAACATAATAGGGCTCAAAAGACAGCCTTGTTTTACTCCACGTGGACATTGGAAAAAATCTGAGTAGAGTGATTTATCCCGAACAGATGCTATAACGGTGTTATAAATCCCTCGAAGCGCCTGAAAAAGTTTTCCATTTATGCCTTATTTCCTCAAAATGCTCCATAAAATGTTTCTATTAATCGAATCGAGCGCTTTCCTGAAATCTACAAACGCTACATAGAATTTTGTATTTTTCAAAAGATATTTTTCAACTAGAGCGTACAATGTAAAAAAAAAAAAAGAGAGAGAGAGAGAGAGAGAGAGAGAGAGAGAGAGAGAGAGAGAGAGAGAGATTGTCTTCAGGGTAGTGAGGAATAGGAGAAAGTGTTGTGCTTGAGGACGAAGAGAGAGAGAGGGGGGAGAGAGAGAGAGAGAGAAAGAGAGAGAGAGAGAGAGAGACAGACAGACAAAGAGAGAGAGAGAGAGAAACTCTCTTCAGGACAGAGAGAGAGAGAGAGAGAGAGAGAGAGAGAGATTGTCTTCAGGGTAGTGAGGAATAGGAGAAAGTGTTGTGCTTGGAGGAGGGAGAGAGAGAGAGAGAGAGAGAGAGAGAGAGAGAGAGACAGGCAGACAGACAAAGAGAGAGAGAAACTTCAGGACAGAGAGAGAGAGAAAGACAGGCAGAGAGGGAGTGAGAGAGAGAGGGAGAGGAGAGGAGAGAGAGAGAGAGAGAGAGAGAGAGAGAGAGACAGACAGAAAGAGAGCGAGACAGAGAGTGTGTGTTGTGTGTGAGGGAGAGGAGACACAGAGATTGAGAGACAGACAGACAGGAATAGGAGAAAGTGTTGTGCTTGAGGACGGAGAGAGAGAGAGAGAGAGAGAGAGAGAGAGAGAGAGAGAGAGAGAGAGAGAGAGAGAGAGAGAGAGAGATTGTCTTCAGGGTAGTGAGGAATAGGAGAAAGTGTTGTGCTTGAGGACGGAGAGAGAGAGAGAGAGAGAGAGAGAGAGAGAGAGAGAGAGAGAGAGAGAGTGAGGGAGAGACAGGGAGAGACAGACAGACAGACAGACAAGAGAGAGAAACTCTCTTCAGGACAGAGAGAGAGAAAGACAGGCAGAGAGGGAGAGAGAGAGAGAGAGAGGGAGAGGAGAGAGAGAGAGCGATAGAGAGAGAGAGTGAGTGTGAGTGAGGGAGAGGGGACAGAGAGATTGACAGAGAGACAGACAGGAACAGGAGAAAGTGTTGTGCTTGAGGACGGAGAGAGAGAGAGAGAGAGAGAGAGAGAGAGAGAGAGAGAGAGAGAGAGAGAGAGAGAGAGAGATTGTCTTCAGGGTAGTGAGGAATAGGAGAAAGTGTTGTGCTTGAGGACGGAGAGAGAGAGAGAGAGAGAGAGAGAGAGAGAGAGAGAGAGAGAGAGAGAGAGAGAAGAGAGAGGAGTGAGGAGAGACAGGTGGATGAGGACAGACAAGAGAGAGAATAGGAAGAGAGAGAGAGAGAAGGAGAGAGGAGAGAGAGAGAGAGAGAGAGAGAGAGAGAGAGAGGAGAGAGAGAAGGTCTGAGGCGAGAGAGAGAGAGAGGAGGGAGGAGGAGAGGGACAGAGAGAGAGAGAGAGAGAAGAAAATGGGGAGGACGGAGAGAGAGAGAGAGAGAGAGAGAGAGAGAGAGAGAGAGAGAGAGAGAGAGAGAGGAGAGAAGGAGAGACAGACGAAAGAGAGAGAAACTTCTTCAGGAAGAGGAGAGAAGAAGAGAGAGGGAGAGAGAGAGAGAGAGAGTAGAGAGAGAGGAGGAGAGAATAGAGCTGAGAGAGATGAGTGAGTGTGAGTGAGGGGAGGCAGAGAGATGAGAGAGAGACAGACAGGAATGGAGAAGTGTTTGCTTGAGAGACAGAGAGGAGAGAGGGGGGAGAGAGGAGAGTAGTGTCGAGGAGAGAGGTGGGGTGGAGAGAGGACTTTTCTGTGGTTTATGTTCAACTTGATACATTTTAGAACATTGACTTTCTTGACTCTTCACATATCTTTAAACTCCCCTCTCTCTCTTCTCTCCTCCTCTTCTCTCTCTCTCTCTCTCTCTCAAGTAAACAGGAATGGAACACGTGAGTGCGCAAGCGCACACACAAAAACAAACGCACGCGAGCAAGCACACACGTACACAATCAAAAAATTTACTTAAGTTAACGGGAGATGACGCATGAAAGAATAGTAGGCCAGCAGCCCGTAAGCAATACGTGACAACAAATCAAACAATGAATTTATCCACAGTCGCACGTGAAAAGACGGTGATCCAACATGTTACTGCGGCGTTTGAAGGCATAAAAAATAAACTTGGCCAGATTCACTGTTGATGTTGGAATAGTGGTATTGAGAATGGATAATTTCTGCGTTCTGTAGAACAACAAATTGAAACCTGACAGATATTTCTTACGTAGGTCGTCATAAATCGGGCAGAAGAACAAAAAATGGGTTTCATCTTCTTGAGAGGCTAGACAAAAAGGACAATGTAACACGTCGATATCTTCTGATTTGTATCTATATGCGTTACACTTCAGATCTGTTATTCCCAAACGAAATTTAGTGAACATGTATCTAACGTAATGTGAATTAATAACATCGAAATATTGTTCACGCTCCAATAAGCTTTTAAAACTACAGTAAAGTTCGTATCGGTTGCTGTCAGAGAGTTTTGACGACCAATTTTGTTTAGCACAATCAATCAATCGTTGTTTAAATTCCTTCAGGAAACTTTCTCTGTTTCCGACACCCTGTGAACACCATACATGTCCAAAACCATTTACACATAACATTCTTCTGACTTTAGTGGCCCACGTTTCCTTTCCTTTATCGTCCATTTCTTTAAGCATTTGGTAAGCCATGTTAGAAAATCTGTTTTCAGGTAATGCACAAAGTCTAAGCCAATAAGAAATACCCGTACTGAAGCTTGAACAAAGAGAGGAAATCGACCAAGTTCACCATACACCATTAGATTTGGTGTACGGAGAGCTACATTCAGCAACCGTTTACATGCAAATAAATGTACTTTTTCTCTCTCTTCTATTTCATCAGTACCCCAAATTTCTGACGCATACAACAGTATTGGTACAATCTGGGCATCAAAAAGCTGAAAGAATATTTTTTGGTCAGTACAACTGATTCTCCACATGGTTCTAAATATGTCTACAACACATTTCTTTGCTTTTGTAATCATGTCTTCAACAGACAATTTGCGGCTCAGGCGAGTAGTAAAGTTGAGGCCGAGGTATTTGTAAACGTTTACTACTTCAACATCTTGGGTTCCATAATTCCATTTTTCATGTTTTGATAAGTAGCCCCCATTTCTGAACACCATTATTTTTGTTTTACTGAGGTTCACTTTCAGTCCGAGTTCTGCCGATTTTACAAATAAGTTGTTTAGCTGAGTTTGAAGACCACACGGGCTGGATGAAAACAAAGCAATATCATCAGCAAACGTTAGCAAAAATAACTCAGTAGTGTCAGGTCTAAGCTGGAAGCCATGTTTACCGTTATTGATTATATAAGCAGCTAATTCGTTAATAATAAAAGAAAATAGTGTTGGAGAAGCCAAACAGCCCTGCTTAAGTCCTTGAAGGCATTCAAAATAGTCGGTATAAACCAGATCATCTCTTACGCAAAATTTCACAGAGTTGTACATTGCTTGGAGCGCTGAAAGCATTTTACCACCGATTCCGATCTTTAGTAAAATATTCCACAGTACGTGTCTCTTGACCGTGTCGAACGCTTTCTGAAAGTCGACAAAGGCTACATAAATCTTTCTGTTCAGAGCGAGATATTTCTGAACTAAGGCATTTAATGTGAAAATATGATCGATTGTTGAATAATCTTTGCGGAAACCAGCCTGTGTTTCAGATATAATATTGTATGTATTCGACCATTCTGACAACCTCTTATTCAATATATAAGTATACAGGAGAGTGAGAGACAGACAGACAGACAGGAATAGGAGAAAGTGTTGTGCTTGAGGACGGGAGAGAGAGAGAGAGAGAGAGAGAGAGAGAGAGAGAGAGAGAGAGAGAGAGAGAGAGAGAGAGAGAGAGAGAAGACAAGACAAGACAAGACAAAGTCTTTTATTCGTATAGGCCATAGCCCCTTAGAAGGGGGATGTACACAGAACAACTTTACACGACACATTTCTAGTAGATGATGTAAACAACTTTAAGCTAACATAGAGTTACGCTGTTCAAAACCTCTGTACAAATAAACAGCAAACTGTTTCACTATTTTATCTTTTGTCGATGCCATTAACAAGATTAATTTAAACAAGGATGGATGTCTAAAGTATTTAGGAGGGATATACTGTTGTCTTAAATCACTTAATTCTGGACATGAAAGAACAAAATGAACTTCATTTTCCTGCGATTCGTGACACAATGGACAAAAAATCATACGATCACCTACAACTCTATATCGTTGAGAATGTGCAAAGATATCTGAAATATCCAATCTAAACTTTGTCACAGCATGTCTCAAATGTTTATTAATAGCCATTGACAAATAGGTAGGAATGCAATGCATATGATTTAACAGTCTGTAAATAGAAAACCTAGAGCTGTCTTCAACATGTGAGTTCCACCTCTGCCAACTACAATCAATCAATCTTTGCCGAAACACACGAATAAAACCATTTACATCACCAACACCCTGGTTTTCCCACACAAAACCAAATCCGAATTCATACAATTTTAGTCTTAAATTAGAGGTCCAGTTTTTCTTTCCCCTGTTACCTAACTCTAAAAGCATAGTGTAGGCTTTGCATGGCAATCTGTGTTGTTCCATTTGTGTTATTCTTAGCCAGTAACGAATACACTTTTCCACTGAAATTAAATGTATAGGGTATCTGTTGGTCTGTCCATATACCAGATCGTTCGGTGTTTTCAATGAAACACCAATAAATTTCTTTAGAGTATACAGGTGGATTTTCTCAATATGCATAGCAGCAGAATCAAAACCCCATATTTCAGCACCATATTGTAGCATCGGTTGAATCTGAGCGTCAAATAATTTCAAAAATAATGTCAAAGATTCATTATTTAACAGCGTTAATTTCTTCAGTATACACAATAACGCATATTTAGCTCTACTTGCAAGATCTTTACAAGCGAAGGTAAAGCTTAAACGTGTAGAAAAATATATGCCAAGATATTTGTAAGCATTCACAACGGGCATAGCAGTTCCATTATATACCCACCTTTCTCTGGCTGCAAGATATCCACCCTTTCTAAACACAATTATATTGCTTTTACTCATGTTTATATTTAATCGAAGTGAAGCGGATGCTCTTTCTAAACTGTTCAACTGGGTTTGTAAACCAACTATCGTTTCAGACATCAATGCAACACCGTCAGCTAAAAGAAGAATGAAAATTTCCAAAAAATCATTTATGAATTTTGCACCATGTCGTCCAGAATTAGTCACTTCTTTCGTTAATTCATTAATGAACAAAGAAAACAAAATGGGACGACAAACATCCCCTTGTTTAACTCCAGTTGTACAGGTTATATAATCAGTCAGAGAACCGCCGCTTCTTACTCTAGCTTTTACAGAGTCGTACATGCTCATGACACATTGATACAATTTACCTCTTATCCCATTTTTAAACAAAATTCGCCATAATATACTCCTGTTAACAGAATCAAATGCTTTCTCAAAATCAATAAAAGCGACATATAATTTACGATTCAAACAAAATTGTTTTTGCACAAACGCCATTAAAGTGAACATGTGGTCTATCGTGGAGTAATTGCGTTTAAGTCCAGCTTGGCATTCACCTGTGAGGTTCTTTTCCTCTACCCACTCCTGCAGTCTTCCATTGATAACAGTACTGTACAATTTACTACAAACATTACACAAAGAAATTCCTCTATAATTATTAGGATCATCAACATTACCCTTTTTATATAAAGGAAGAACTATTGATTCTGTCCACAGCACAGGAAAAACACCCCTGTCAAATAGAGAATTGAAATACTTTGTAACAAAATCCAATATCAAATTAGACTTACATGCATTTTTCACCATTTCACCAATAATACTATCAGGGCCACTAGCTTTATGACTTTTCAGTTTTCTTAAGGCCATCATAATTTCATCCCTTGAAATTGGACGATTGAAATAATCGTTACTGGAATTACTATCATCACTGGAATCATGTTGAACATTTCCACCACCACTGCCTTCCTCACCTGTAACATCATCTGTGTCAACGTCTTTTTCAAGCAGTTTCTGAAAATGTTGAAACCAGTCTTCCAAACCAATGTTATTAGACGGTTGTTTTCCTTTATTGTTGATTTTACGCATTGAGTTCCAAAACTCCCTTTAGTCATTCACAGAAGAAACCAACTGTTCTACTAAATTACTGTTAAACTGTTTACGTTTGTGTTTCAAAAGATTCTTGTATTCACGCCTGGCTGCACAGTAAGAAAAATGATCAGGGGGTAATAAAGTGCGACGATATTTATTTAAATGGTTACGGGCCTTTCTTTTACCGTTACGACACTCTACGTCATACCAGTCATCACAACTTTGTTTTGCATTTATGTTAAACTGTTTTTTCATACATTCAGCTGCATCTTTTAGGCAACTGTTAAATATATTCAAAGATTCGTTAACATCAACACCAATTTTTGTAATCGCCATTTCTATTCTCTCCTGAATTTCAGGAGAGCACATTGCATCACTAAAAGTACTGGCATAAGTCTCATTCCATACATACTTCTCCATTTAACATCTACTAATATTCATTTTCGCATTATTTATGTTTTCATTAGAAAATCTGAATTTCATCATTACAGGCATATGATCAGATTCAACTCTTTCTAACACATGCAGTTCACAATTATTAACAAATTTTGCAAGCAAATCACGTGACATTATAAAATAATCATTGACGCTATTGCCTCTCTCAGAAATGTATGTGTAGCGATCGTCGAAATCGCCCTGACACATACCATTCACAATATTGAAATTCAAAGCAGTGCACATATTAATCAACATCTTACCGTAGTTGTTCAGCACAGTATCTTCGGGCTTCCTGTTCGTACATACAGGATTACTTAAATGCTTATGACCAAAAGGCAACCCATCGTCTTCCAAATCATGTGGAATATTTGAAGTCCTGCTGTTAAAATCTCCACTTCATAACACATAAGCATCATCAACAGAAAGTAAACAACCACTCACAAACTCTTCAAGCATACTTATTCCATTGTCATTGCCAGCATATGTACAATAAGGTGAGTCTGCCGGTGGTATGTAAGCGCAGATGTACAAAATATTTTTGTTCAAACACATCAGCGATTTATCAATCACAAAAGCAAAACAAGAATCCGATTGAATATCCAATAATTCAACAAATGAACAGAGCTTGTGCCTCACAAGACATACGAGTCCACCAGAGCGCCATCCACGGGTTGTAAGTTTAATGGCAGGCTTACAGAATTTCTTATATCCCATAAATATTGACGAATGAAAATCTTCCAAAAATGTTTCAACAAAACAAATGAAATCGAAGGAACAAACAAACGATACAAATTCTTTATCATGTAATTTAGAGAGTAAACCATTCACATTCCAGTGAAGAAAAGACAAACATTTAGAATTATGATATACAACAGAGCGATCTGGGTCAAGACTTTCAGTGACCACGGAAGAAGCCCCGCCCCCGCTGTCATGTAATGCGTCACACACGGTGTCTGAAGCCGAGTCATTCAACACATGCTCAGTGTTAACATGCACATGTTCACATTGTACGCTGGCTGTACCGCTGGCACAACACACCTGATCACCTGTCTCTTGATCAGCACGTGCAAGTTCACTGCTAAACCCACTACACTGTGACAGCAAAACCGGTGCACACTGAAAGTTTGTTCCCTCTACTGAATGACCATGAGTATCTCTGGGCCGGCCAACGTCCTATCTTATTTCTACCAGCCGGTCACCAGAATCAACAGAGTATTTCTTTCCGTCTATCAGGAGGTGGTCAAATACCATGGTGGCCCGTTTACCCTCACCACGAGCTCTCTTTAGATGCGGTGTCAACCTCCTCCTAACTTCTCTCACTCGACTAGAAAAGTCCTCACTGATGAAAATCCGACTTCCCCGTAGCTTTCCTTTAGCTTTAAGCACATCTAATTTCTGCTTATAAAAGACGCATCTAGCGATCACGGGGGAGTCGGACTTAGAGTTTATTCGGTGAACCCTGTCGAATTCTATGTCACGAGACAGCTCCAGCTTGTCAGTGAGAAGTTCATTCACAATACCTTCACACTCAGCGTTTGTCTCGTTGTCCTTCCTTGGTAATCCATAGAACACCAGGTTGTTCCTCTTGGACCGCCCCTCCAAGTCGTCCGTCTTCCTCTCCAGGTCTTCAATCTTCTTGCCGAGATCATCGTTCCTTCTCTGCAGGTCTTCGTTCTGTTGACGGAGCGTGACGACCTCCTCCCTCAGCCCCCTCAGCTCGTCCTTCATGTCCACGTAGTCTTCATGGAGGATGCGGATCTCTTCTTTCACTTCCCCGATCTTACTGTCCAGCTTCGTATCCAAGGAGCTCAGCATTCCTATCACGTCAGACAGGGTAGGCTGACTTGCTGTTCCACCGGAAGTACTGCCTGAAGGGTTGTCCGTTCTGTCTAGACTGACTCTGCTGCTTGTTGATCTTGTGCTGGTCAGTCGGGATTGCCTCATGCTTTCCTTGCTGTCTTTGGTCTGAGAAGTGTTGGGTCCCGGATTGCTTTCCACGTCTCCACAGCGAAGGAGAAAGCTGCCCCAGTACAAATAAGAGAGGAGCAATCCTACTATGACACCGTCTTTTCTTCCTTTCAGTGTCAACATGGCGCAGTAGAGGGCCCTCTTCTGCCTTGCACGTTTAAACATGAAGGCCTGATAGATCGCATGAAAACAGCCGCACACTGATCTGAAATGCAGTGCAGCCGATGGCATGGCTCTTCGTATGACTTCCTGCCAAACTTCGAAGCATGGAACGATCTGTAGCCAACGCAGTTCTTCTTATTTATCAGAGAGAGAGAGAGAGAGAGAGAGAGAGAGAGAGAGAGAGAGAGAGAGATTGTCTTCAGGGTAGTGAGGAATAGGAGAAAGTGTTGTGCTTGAGGACGGACTCTCTCTCACACACACACACACACACACACACACACACACACACACACACACACACACACACACAGATTGAGAGAGAGAGAGAGACAGACAGACAGACAGGAGTAGGAGAAAGTGTCGTGCTTGAGGACGGACAGAGAGAGAGAGAGAGAGAGAGACAGACAGACAGACAGACAGACAGACAGACAGACAGACACAGACATTCAGAGAGAGAGAGAGAGAGAGAGAGAGAGAGAGAGAGAGACAGACAGACAGACTGACTTCCACACACCCACGACGACAGAGAAGAGCGGAGGGGAGGGAAGAGGTCGTACAGCGAAAGGGAAAGGGCGGAGGAGGAAGGTGGTGGTGGTGGTGGGGGGTGGGTGGGGAGCTGTGCCAATACAGGTGGAAAAGACAAGCTAGAGAGGAGGGAGGAGAAGAAGGCTGAAAGAGGTGGGAGGTAGACGGAAATTTGAATGGAAGCATATCCGTGTGCGTGTGCGTGTGTGTGTGTGTGTGTGTGTGTGTGTGTGTGCGTGCGTGTGTGTGTGTGTGTGTGTGTGTGTGTGTGTGTGTGTGTGTGTGTGTGTGTGTGTGTGCGCGCGCGCGTGTGTGTATGTGTGTGTGTAAGTCCACGTAATGAATGTGAAATTCGTATTATTATTATTATTTTAGTGTAAACGTGTGTAATTGGTATGGTTCTTAACCTAATACCATCAATAATATCATCCCATCAAAAAAAATCTGGAAAAGTATTTCAAAGTTCTCAAACAATTGACAGATTTGGTCGAGAAGCTAGTTGACTGGATCCCTTCCCTAGCGCGCGCGCGCGCACACACACACACACACACACACACACACACACACACACACACACACACACACACACACACGTGTCAAAGAGCAAAATGATCTGCTGGCTAGCCTTGGTAAGAAAAAAAAAAATTAGAAAGTGTCGATCAGTTTGCTAAATCTGATCTTGTCGACATACAAACACACACGTCGACAACGAATTCCACAACTTGTCGCACTTACGCAGAAGCGGCAAGATCCTCTCAGTCACCCCGTAGCCTATCCCTACATCATCAACCACAGGCGCAGGGATGGTGGAGCAGAAAAAACAAGACTAAACACGACATAGGCCAAGGCCTAGGCCCTACACGCAAAAGAACATAAAAGAACGACCCAGTCTGCCGTCAGTGACGGAAAAGGTAAGTATGAGGTCAAACTGCACGCAACTTGCATGTTGACTGAAGTCTTGGTTCCAGCAACGTTAATAAACGGATTATCATCTATATTATTTGGAACAAAACTGGCACGTGACGGATCATTTTGCATTCCAATGCGCAATACTGGTGGTGAGTGGTCAGAGTTATCTTTCCATCACTTTCCGAGTCATCTGTTTACACGTAAGTTACAAAAAAAAATCTATGGATGCTAGAAAATAGTCATTTCCTCCCTACATTAGACATGTATGTGAAACGACCTTCGAGG
Source organism: Conus canariensis (assembly GCA_033310375.1). NCBI lineage: Eukaryota > Metazoa > Mollusca > Gastropoda > Neogastropoda > Conidae > Conus > Conus canariensis. The sequence goes on along the minus strand of CM065736.1, from coordinate 19,842,650 downwards.
TCGCCATTCCATATTCCATATAAAGTTGTCAGTCCTAATACAGTGCACATGCCCAGCAGTTTTTTCACATACAAATTTAATACCTTGTCTTGAGAACATATTTCATATCTACTGTCCGCTTCCTTAAAGTTAGTGTATATATCACAATCGTATACAGTAGCTGGAGAAATATTTAAAGTTCTTGCATTCATGTCACCACAGAACAGTATATCAGAATCATCAAAGGACAACAACTTATTTACAATACAATCTTCCAGCATTCCAATTTCGTTATCAAAGCCATTCAATACACAGAAAGGTGATTCTCTGGAATTACGTATGTACACACAAGTAGGACAGTCTTATCAAAGCACAAAAAGTCTGTATCGAAACTAAATAACATTGTATACAGACTGTCACAATCCACCTGGTGCACGTACGGGACAAGACTTTTACATATCATACACACCTGTCCTCGTGAGCACCTCCCTGTCTTGTAAATTTCACGGCCGGTATTACAAATAAAAGTCTTGACTGAAACGACTCCGCAAACGTTTCCAAACAAACAAACAAAGCGAAAGGAAGAAATAAAACTGAATAAAATCTGTATCATCTATCTAAAAAAAAAAAAAAAAAAAAAAAATGTATTCCAAAGAAGGAATGACACACTACGTACGAGCTTGTTCCTATTAATATCACGTACAATTTGACTAACATGCCCTAAACTCGTTTGCGTCGCTGCACGAACTGCTGTCACCTCGAACACGACGACGCATATTCTCAGCTTCTTGATTATTTACGCTGGATGTAAAAGAGGTGTGTAGATAATTCATGCAGCCATTCGTGCTTTACGTGTTATCTAAATACCTTGTCATACATTCATCGTCACGTGTTGCTACATTCGCAGTCGTAAAATCAGCGACAGTCACAGGGATAGTCACAGTTGCTATACCAGTTCTAGTCGTGGAGTTTGTTGCTGACCTCTGTTGACGTTAAGTACATTGTCAGACAGCCAACTATCCTGGGACATTTGCTGTCACATAACTACCGTCACTTATCTCATTCACACAGTCAACACCATTGAAAATCCCATTCCCATTTGCAAACTGATCGCCACTGTTTCTTTCACTCACACTGACACAGTCAGCCCTTTTCTTTATTTCGTCAACATGTGTACTCTCACCACCACACTCATCCCTCATGATCACACATTTTCTCTCTCTATATCACTTTTGCTTTCTCAATCACTCTGTATGCCTTCAAACTTATCCAGTTGTACAACAGGTAACAAAACATTACTGTGTACAATCGAAGCGGAATCATTCTCCGCATTTAACACGTTGGCTGCTCGTGTGTTACTGTTAGCTTTTGTCCGCACTGATAACAGTAACAACCTGCACGGGATTTTTATCGCCTGTTTGCTTGATGTCAACATCGTTCACTGCCCCAGTGAAAATGGCCCCACGTGAATTTGGAGCAGGCACTCTATAGCTTAAATTTCACACCCCCCCCCCCCCCCGACTCTGACGGCAGAACAGAAACATAACATTCCCTAAGAAACCAAGTACGGAATAAAGGAGAACAAAATGTCAATATCAAGAAATTATATCACAAAAAGTATGATTGTTTAAACAGTAAAAAGAAGACAAAGTTAAAGATAGTTGTTGTAAAAAAGGCTTGAATGGGGGGGGGGGGGGGGGGGGGGGGGGGGGTTCATATACACACACACACACACGCACATTGTATAAGCATTTGAACAGTAAAACATAACATTACCTAACAGGCAAGTAGTAAGGAATAAATTAGAACAATTTCAGTGTCACGCAGTGGTATCACCAAATGTATGATTATTAAAACAGTAAAAGAAGACAATCAAAGTCAAGTCATATAATTCATGGGTAAAAAAGTAAAAGATAGCTTGAAGGGGGAAGGTCCATCAAATTTACACACACACACACACACACACACACACACACACACACATACACACACACACACACTCTCTCTCTCTCTCTCTCTCTCTCTCTCTCCCTCTCTCTCTCACCCCACTTCAAACATCTTACTTAGCAGTAAATCTTTTATTCCTGATTTGTATTTAACTCTGCAGGTTGTTTTCACAGTTTAAGTAATTATACATTTGCAATATCATTGATCGTTTGAATGGTGCTATTGTTTTTTTGTTTTCTTTCCTTTTTATACTTAACTCGAGCTTATCTTGGAGAGTTTCTGTTTTACAGTTGGAGTGTTTATTTAAGGGTGGTGTTAATATTGCATATGTGATGGTGGTTTGTGGTGGTGATGTGCGCGCCTCTTTGTGTGTGTGTGTGTGTGTGTGTGTGTGTGTGTGTGTGTGTGTGTGTGTGTGTGTGTGTGCGCGTGTGTGTGTCTATTTTGGCGGGGAGTGTGCGTGTGATTCTGTATTGGTGTGGTGTGTGTGTGTCTGGGGTGGTGGGGGTGGGGGAGGGGTGGTAGGATGTGTGCGTGCACGTGGTAATATTTATATATTATGTGCAGACTGACAAAAGATAAATAAATGAATTGGAATGACTGAGCACAGCGGAACGAGTGAAATGTTTTTAATGATATACATGTTTATAATTTGTTTATGATATGTGAATTTTGATGATGGTACCACAAACAAATTTTCCTTGTATTCTATGAGGACAAATAAAATATCGTGTATCGTGTACATTATCCGATGACAGGGCCGGCCTGAATCCTATATCAGTTCTACCAGGTTGTCACTGACATCCAGACCCAACTTCTGACTGTTGATCCCTTTCATGCCCTGTGACCTGGCGGACTTCAGGTGCGATACAAGCTTCTTTCTGGTCTCCCGAACCCGAAAGGGTAAGGTAAGGTAATGTTGCTTATAGCCCAGCCGACCGCAAAGGGCCATATCAGGGCTGTCTCCACGTTAAAGGGCCGTATCAGGGCTGTCACCACGTTAAAGGGCCGTATCAGGGCTGTCACCACGTTAAAGGGCCGTATCAGGGCTGTCACCACTCACAAGTCATCAAAAAAAAACAAACAAAAAAAAAGCCTTCACTTAACAGATATATCAGTTCCTTTTGATTTTTGTTTAGCGCGCAGAATCTGATCTTTGTCCTTGAAGAATGTGCATCGTGCTATTATTATTCCTGGCGAGTTCGGCTTGGAGTTCAGACGGTGCATGCGGTGGAAAAGAATGTCCTTTGACAGTTCCACCTTATGCGCTATCATGTCGTGTACCAGCTCCTCACATTCTTGCCAAGACTCGCTGACTTTACGAGGCATACTATGGATGATGATGCTTGTATCCCTTTGACCTCCTTTCTAGGTCGTCTCTTTTCCTGTCCTAGGATTCCACCCTAGCGGCGAGTAATAATGATAATACTAATGTTAATTTTTATAGCGCCTATTTGCTAAAGATTAGGCTCTAAGCGCTTCACACATAATATAATAAACACTCTCGTTTACACAACGGGCTGCCTACCTAGGTAGTGCCGACTGAAGAGCTGCCTGCCGGCGCATCATTCAGTCGTTTCCCGTGCCATCCGATTAATTTCGTTCACTCAGTTTCCTTATTTCCTTCATTCTTTCCATTTCTCACACAGGGTGCATGCTATGTGTAACGTGTCATCCATACCCAAACTGGCCTTCTCTTCCGAAAGTTGGTGATGGGATTTTACGTGTGTGCAAGATGTTGTGCGTGCGTTCACACACACAACCTCGGTTTATAGTCTCATTCGAAGGACTGTATGGGGAATGGAGTCAGAACCAAGTTAACTCCGATGGAAAAATCCCCCTGTACCGAAATTCGAACCCGCAACCCCACGATCACGAGTCCGGCGCTCTACCAACTGAAGCTATTCCGGCCCCCGGTCTCGTGTGTTCTATCCTCAACTCGTCCTTGTCTTGTTTCAAGGCGGACATTTCCTGTTTTACACCAGACATTTCATCCTGGAGACTAGCACACATTTTTTTTCTCACGTCTTTCACGTCCTCTCCGAGCTAATCAATGTCACAAGTTAAATCGTTCAAAATGGCCACAACGTCTTTCAAGAGCAGTTTCGGACGGAGACGCAGAGGCAGCATGGACAGAGCCCAGTCCATGACCACTGTCTCTACGGGCACTTCTACGGGCACTGTCTAGACAGGTTTGCCGGTTGCTGTCAGACTTAACAGGACCAGGTCCTGGATTCAGCTCTACGTCACCGCACCGTCGGAGCAAATGTCCGTAGCAAAGTAGAGACAGTAACAGTCCTCGAGTGACATCGTCCATGCGTAACCTCAGCTTCAGCACCGACATTCTCATGGCGGATGTAAATGTGATACGTTTCGTCACAATTGCTGCGGAAACACGCGCAAATGCACCACACACATACCTCAATTGTAGAGATGCAGAACGCATACTCCGTCACAAAAGCCACTGCCAAAACACAACATCGCGTGAAGCGAGAAGAAAAACGAGAGAGAGAGGGGAGAGAGAGAGAGAGAGAGAGAGAGAGAGAGAGAGAGAGAGAGAGAGAGAGTGTGTGTGTGTGTGTGTGTGCGTGTGTGTGTAATAAACGGAAACGGAATGTATTAGGATTTTTGTAAGATTTAGGGGCAATATACTGTTTTCTTAAACTGTCTCAGACAGGACAGCATACTGTAAAATGTAATTCATTTTCAACAGACACGTCACGTAATGGCCATAATCGATTCTGTGTTTCATACTTCCTGTGTAAAACGAGAAGGAAAACGAGAGAGAGAGAGAGAGAGAGAGGAGAGAGAGAGAGAGAGAGAGAGAGAGAACGAACGAACGAACGAAAAATTTTAATCAGTATAGGCCATGGCCCCTTCTGATGGGGGTACAATACAACAATACCAATAATGATACTTCATACGGCAAGATAGCATGTCATAGTTGACAAGAAACAGACAGAAAAGCATACAAAATGTACACAATAAATACTAGAGTTGGATTCCTTTAACTGACCATAACAGTGCGCCTTTTAAAGGCCTTATATAAATAAATGCACACGCTCTTCAGTACGTCTTCCTTTTGATTTGCCATGAGGAGAGCAGCTCGGAACAAACAGGGGCTTTCAAAGAATTTCTGAGGTATGTATTCACACCTTAAGTCTTGCAGGACAGGACAACAAAGCAGAAAATGCACTTCATCTTCATTCGCGCTTTTGCATAAAGGACATAGCATGTCAACGTTTTTAGTATTTGCATATTGATACTGATGCGCTTTGATGTCTGTAATTCCTAATCTAAATCTTGTTAGGTAACTTCTAATATGCCTGTCAATATTAAGTGAGAGATATTTTTCACAACCAGCAGATGTCTTAAAAGTTCCATAAAACGAATATCGCTCACTGTTCCGGATATTTTCATGCCAGTTTTGCCAACGGTTATCAATTAATCTTTGCCGGAGTTGTTTCAAAAAAGCATTTACATTTCCAACCCCTTGACACATCCAGACACACCCGAATCCATTAAAAAACAGAAAATCCCGAACATCTGTAACCCACGACTTTTTACCACGCGATTCTAGTCCCAACAGCATATTATATGCTTTAAGTGGTAATCTATTGTCATCCATTTGTACTACCCTTAGCCAGTATCTAATACACCGTACAGATGAATTAATATAAATAGGATAACGTTGTGTTTCCCCATAAACACATTCGTTCGGTGTTTTCATGTGAACCCCCAGAAATTTCTTAAGAGCAAATGAATGAACTTTTTCCACGTGAGTAGCAGATTTATCTAAGCCCCAAATCTCAGCACCATATTGAGCAACTGGTTGAACCTGTGCATCGAAGAGTTTTAGAAACACTGTCAAGGAGTTATTATTTAACATGTTTAATTTTTTCAAAATACACAATAAAGCATTTTTTGCTCTGCTTGCCAGGTCCTGACAAGCAGCTGCAAAGCTTAGGCGTGTAGAGAAATAAATGCCAAGGTATTTGTAGCAATTTACAACAGCCATCATCTGTCCATTAAAAAACCATCTTTCGCTTGCTGCCAAGTAACCTCCTTTTCTAAAAACCACAATATTACTCTTTTTCAAATTTACCTTTAGCTTAAGTTTACGGGCTGTTTGACACAAATTGTTTAACTGGGTCTGGAGGCCAATTGGAGTCTCAGATAATAAAACAATATCATCAGCTAGTAACAAGATGAATAGTTCAATAAAATCGGGAGAAAGCGTTGCACCATGTCTTCCGTTCGCTATTATTTCTAAAGCTAGTTCATTTATGAACAATGAGGAAAGAACAGGGCTGCAAGCATCACCTTGTTTTACACCCTGTGTACATAAAATACAGTCAGTAAGTTCTCCACCTGATCTGACTCTTGCTTTAACGTTATAGTACATACTTTTAATACACTGATATAATTTGCCATTGATACTGTTCTTTTTCAGTATTGGCCAGAGTAATTTTCTAGAAACGGAGTCAAACGCTTTCTCGAAATCAATGAAAGCTACATATAACTTACGATTACACGAAAACTGCTTTTGAACGAGAGCCAGAAAAGTAAACATATGATCTACAGTGGAATGATTCTTTTTTAAACCAGCTTGATACTCACCAGTAATGTTATTTTGATCGATCCATTTTTGTAATCTGTTATTGATGATGGAGCTATACAATTTGCTGCTTATATCAGACAGTGAGATTCCTCTATAATTGCCAGGATCATTTACGGCACCTTTCTTAAACAATGGAATGATAATCGATTCAGTCCAGCTTTCTGGATATAGTCCTTTATCAAAGAGAGTATTGAAAAATTTAAGAAAGAAATCAATCACGATGTCCCCACCATTCTTGAATAACTCACCAATCAAACCGTCAGGACCAGCAGATTTTCCATTCTTTAAATGTCTTACTGAAAATAGGATTTCCTCTTTTGAAATGGGACTATCCAAGTAACCTGATTCTTCAATTTCTTCTGTGTCTGCTTCACTGCAAACATCGTTCTCTAGCAAATTTTTAAAATGCTGGTACCACTCTTCAGTAGAAATATTACTGTGTATAGGAGGTGTCTTTACAGAAATACTACGAACATTTTGCCAGAATTCCTTCTGGTCATGGGTTGAGTTTATTAAATAATTCAGTAAAGATTTGTTGTGCTCTATTTGCTTTCTGTGCAACATATTTTTGTATTCTCTTCGAGCCTTACAATATTTAACACGGTCTTCGCTATCATGGGTTCTGCAAAACACTCTTAGAAGTTTCCTCGTATTTGATTTAGTCACTTTACATTCTTGATCATACCATGATTCAGTCCTCTCACCTGAATGTATTCTGACTTTCTTTTTCATACATTCTGCTTTGGTCATAATACAATCATTAAACATACATAAAGCTACATTAATATCTTCATCTATGCAGCGAATCGCTGTTTTTAGTACTTGCAGGGTATCATCATCATTCATCAGACCACGAAAAATGTTTGTATATTCATCATTCCATATCAGTTTCTCGACATATTCAACCTCCTTGTACTTCTTTGCAACAGGATCAACAATTTGTGAAAAGCCAAAGTGCAATTCCAAAGGAAGATGGTCAGACTCAATACGTTCTGTTACATACAAATGCATTAATGATTCTAGGTATAGATACAAGTCAATAGACATAAAAAAAATAAACATTAACACTATTCCCTGTATCAGAGATGTATGTGAAACGACCTTGCCGGTCGCCATTACATACACCATTCATTATACATAATTCTAACGCTGTGCACATATTCAGAAGGGATTTTCCATACCTATTAAGCACATTGTCTTCAGGGCACCTGTTGCCACAACATGAAGAGCTTTTGACTTGAGGAGAACAAGCATACACTTCACCAGATAGTTCTGGACCCAAAGTTGCTGTTCTTCCATTGAAGTCTCCGTTTAGTAAAAGAAACACATCAGAAAATTCCAAAATTTTATCAGTAATAATATTTTCAAGCATATTGATGCCATTATCTATACCAAAGAAGGAATAAAAAGGTGAGTTTTCTGGTGGTATATAGGCACAAATATGCAAGACATCTTTGGGCAGACCCAAAATACATTTTGAAATAAGAAACATCATCGTATTATTACACTCAGTATCTATTTTTTGTACATATTTTGATAATTCATTTTTTATAAGACAAATTATACCCCCTGATCTTCTCCCTTGCGCTGTAAACTGAGTCGCTGGTTTGCAGAAAATTTTGTAATTATTAAACAGATTAGACTGAAAGTTTTCAACAAAAGTTTCAACGAGACATATGAAATCAAATGACAAAATATAATCGATAAAACTGCCGTCCTTTAACTTCGACAAAAAGCCATTCACGTTCCAGTGTAATAAAGACATGCCAAATCTAGTATTATATACACCATTTGCTCGACAATCACTTTCACACACACCATGTACATTTTCCTGTTTTCTCATTGAACCATTGTTTCCATTCTCGCAACAAAAATGACCAATCTGAACAGTTTCATTCGTATCAGAGCAAACTGAGACAGAAACATCAACATCTACATCTTTCCTATTACACTTGTTGAGATCAACAGTGTGACTGTTCTTAATTTCCTTAGAAGGACCACTCTGTAATGTAGTCGACCCAGTGACCGACTGACGACAGCTGACAGGCGAGCTAACTAGGCCGCCGTGAGCACTGCCGTTCGACAGCAGCGACAGCACAGTAGCAGTGTCACCCGCCGTGTCACAATTCAGTGAAACGCCCTGTTCAGCACGCGCAAACGAGGGGGTAGAATTTAAGCGATACGGTGACTTGATTTGATTTGTTCCTGTTGTGACATTTGAAAACTTGTGGACAAAAGATTGTCCCGGAGGACAGATAGGACTTACGCTGTTTTCAATATCAGGCCGGCCGGATTGTTAAGCCATCGGTTTAAGATTTTTATCTCCATCCAGACAGAACCTTTCTCCGTCTATGATCAAATGATCAAAGACCATGGTGGCTCTTCTGTTCTTTTTCCTAGCATTCTTCAAATGCGGAATCAAGTTCCTCCGTATTTCCCTCACCCTTTGCGTAAAATCTTCGCGAATGAAGATGTTACTGCCCCGTAATTTGTATCTGGCATTTAGAATTTGTTCCTCACTTTTATAAAACGTACATCTTCCGATTATTGGGGAATCAGGTTTTCGATTCAAGCGATGAAGTCTATCGAACTCGATGTCCCGGGGTAGCTCTAGTGTGTCTGTCAGCAAGTCTTTCACGTGTCCACATTCATCTCTGGTTTCGTTGTCACGTCTTCGTATTCCATGAAAGATGATATTGTTTCTTTTCGAGCGTCCCTCTAAATCGTCAGTTTTTCGTTCTAAAGCTTCCAACCGTTCACACAGAGTTTGATTCTGCTCCTTCAGCAGCTGATTTTCATGCTTTAAATCCCTCACTTCCTCCCTCAAAGATGCAACCTCTTCATGTAATCCCACACACATGTCTTTCACTTCTTTCACATCTTTCTTCAAGCCATCACACTTACAGTTCAAATCGTTGAGAGAGGCCAGAATTTCCTTCATCATCGGGTCACCAGACGTCTTAGATGGGGTAGATGGGGATCCGGAAGAGCCACCGCTTGCAGATGCCAGTCGAGTCTGTCTCAGGCTCTCTGCCTTCCAGCAGGTCCGGGTCCCGGGTTCAATTCCACATCGCCACAGCGATGTAGAAAAACGCCGAGGTACAAATACGCCAGGAGGAGACCAACGATGACACCGTCCCGTAGCTTTGAGATTTTCAATGTCCGCAAACACAAAAATTTTCTTTGCATTGCTCGACGATACGTGAATGCGACGAACACCGGTACAAATCCGCCACAAACGGCCCGAAAAGCCAAAGTTACCTCCGGCATGGTCACCTCCAACACGTTTCAGGATCCAGGTAAGGCTTACGCTCCCGGAATACGGTTTTAAACACGGAGCTCCTGTCAGCCGGTGTTTACACAAAACAACCGGATATGCGCCCCCCAGAGAGAGAGAGAGAGAGAGAGAGAGAGAGAGGGGGGGAGGGAGAGGGAGAGAGAGAGAGAGAGAGAGAATACGAATACGAATATTTTAATGAGGGTGAATAGATAAGCTCTGTGTGTGTGTGTGTGTGTGTGTGTGTGTGTGTGTGTGTGTGTGTGTGAGAGAGAGAGAGCAGACAGACAGACAGACAGACAGACAGACAGACAGACAGACAGACAGACAGACAGAGACAGATAATTAAACGGAAACGGAAGGTATGAGGATATTTGTAAGATTTAGGGGCAAGAGACTGTTAAAACAGAACAGCATACTGTAAAATGTAATTCATTTTCAACATAATGGCCATAATAGATTCGGTGCTTCATGCCTCCTGCGTAAAACGAGGTGGAGAACTCTCTCCCTCTCTCTCTCTCTCTCTTTCTCTCTCTCTCTCTCTGTGCGCGCTAGTGTGTGAGGGTGTTTGCGCGTGTAGTGTGGTGTGGTGTGGTGTGCGTGCGCGCGCGCGCGCGCGCGTGTGTGTGTGTGTGTGTGTGTGTGTGTTTCTCTCTCTCTCTTTCTCTCTCTTTCTCCCTCTCTGTCTGTGCGTGCGTGCGTGCGCGCGCGCGCGCGCGCGTGTATGTGTGTGTGTGTGTGTGTGTGTGTGTGTGTGTGTGTGTGTGTGTGTGTGCGCGTGCGTGCGTGTGTGTGTGTGTGTGTCTGTGTATAGGTGGTGGTGGTGGTGGTGGTGTGGTGTGGTGTGGTGTGTGTGTGTGTGTGTGTGTGTGTGTGTGTGTGTGTGTGTGTGTGTTATGCGCGCGCGCGCGCGCGCGCGCGCGCCCGCACGCGTGTGTGTAGGGATATTCGGGGTAGATGCCAATTGCTTTGATGTGCTGAAGAGTTGTCGTTGCAAACAGAGGATGAAAGTAAGGATAGGACTCGAAGGAGGACAACACTTAGATGGAGAGATAGACGGTGGCAAAGGGGCAAGGGGAGAGGGAAGATACTTGAGAGGATGAAAGACTGAATATAATGGGGAGAATACCTTTTTTCAATTTGTCATTATGTGGTTTTTTTCTCCATATATGTGTGTGTGTGTGTGTGTGTGTGTGTGTGTGTGTGTGTGTGTGTGTGTGTGTGTGTGTGGTGTGTATGCATGCGTGCGTGCGTGCGGGATTAATCCGTGCCCGTCTATACAGGGAGTGTCCGCAAGGGTATCAGCCGGCGTACGCAGATAGGAACAAAGATATAATTATGAACGTTCTGTCCGGTTGCTTGCGATCAGTGGATCTATGTCCGGGTGTCGACGGCACTGGCAATCAGCGAAAGTCCAGTTTCAAATTGACAACATTGTGTCTAGTCCATCTATCGATCGATGATGAGCATACGGATTTAAGTGTACTTGAAAAACAACCCACCAACCAACCAAACGAACGAACAAACAAACCAACCAACGAACAAACACACAAACGAACAAACAAACAAACAAACAAAAAACTGTGTATGAGATCTTCCTTTACTAGCCAGAAATATCGTCATTCCAGTTTAGCGTGTTGCAGTTACTAGGTATACGTTTTCGCTTGAAATTTCCAGCAAGCGCGTGCGAGTGCGCCTTTGTGTGTGTACATGTGTGTGTGTGTGTGTGTGTGTGTGTTGTGTGTGTGTGTGTGTGTGCGCGCGTGTTGTGTTGTGTTGTGATCTCTCTCTCTCTCTCTCTCTCTCTCTCTCTCTCTCTCTCTCTCTCTCTCTCTCCGTGTGTGTGTGTGTGTGTGTGTGTGTGTGTGTGTGTGTGTGTGAGAGAGAGAGAGAGAGAGAGAGAGAGAGAGAGAGAGAGAGAGAGAGACTTTTTTTGATATTTTATTGTCATTACCAAAGAGGTCTTTTGACAAGGGGGAGAGGGTAAGAGAACAATAACATTTCCCTCTTCCTTTCCTGCAAACAAATAGTACACATTCATTCCTAGTGTGTATCAAATCAAAGGTTAACAAAAACAAATAAATCCGTAACATTTCCTTATGTCCTCATGTACAAGAGTAATGCATTAAGATAAAAAAAAAAAATCGAAAGACTGAATCGACCATCCACTCAATCAAATGACATTGTATCTTACTGATCTCTTCCACATGCGATGAATGATATTATTCATTCATACATCTCTTATAATGCATTTTCTTTACATTTCACTATCCTTCATCTGTATAATTTTCAATGCTTCCGCGATGAATTTCGCAACTAATTTAATTACAAGTTCATCATATGATGATAACACGACAGCGACATTTTGTCTTTTCGCTATATCTAACTGGAAAAATGAACAATTTGTCCGCACTTCATTATAAGCAGTACAGTGAAACAGAAAGTGTTCTTCGTCGTCAATAATTTGTCTACATGCAGGACATGGAGATTCTGTGGATGTTTCACATTCAAGCCATCTTTTGTTCGCATGAAAACCTAAAGTTCTCGACCTAAATCTTGCGTAATTTATTCTGTGCCATTTATCAGTTATGACATTGAGAAACTTTTCAGAATGAAACACATTTTTAAATGAGAAAAACCAGCGATATTTTTCTTTACTTTCCATATCTGAGTGCCAATTCTGTTTAGAACCAATAAGCCTGTCTTTAAATTCCGTAATGAACTGTTGCTCATTTCCTACTTCCTGGGTCATCCACACTATTCCAAAACCCTGTTCTGAAAGGACTTTCTTTACTTTATTAGCCCAGTTTTCTTTACCTTTTTCCATTTCTAGAAGCATCATATCATAGGCTTGCCTGCTCAAACGGGACTGGGATAGCTTCAACATCTTCAGCCAGTACTTAATACATTTCACAAATGTATTTATATACAAAGAGTATCTGCCCATTTCTCCATATAAAACGGCGTTGGATGAATGAATAGGTACTGGAGGGAAACGCTTCATACCATACGTATGCACTTTTCCCATCTGCGAATGTTCATGTAAGCCCCAAATTTCAGCTGCGTATGTAGGAAGAGGTTTTATCTGTGTATAAAACATTTTCCAAAACATACCACAGTCTGTACAACTCAGTTTTCTCAGGGATTTCAGATTTTCAGTAGTATCTTTTTTCCCTTTTCTTAGAGATTTTTCCCATGCGTAACGGAAAGTTAATTTGTTGAAAATATCACTCCAAGATCTTTTTATAGATTAACTACTTGAACATCTGTATTTCCATAAGACCATTTTCCATGCACTGATAGGTGGCCACCCATTCTAAAGACCAATATATTCGTCTTATCCAAGTTAACTCATAAACCTAAGCGACCCGCTTCTTCTTTCAATACATTTAGTTGGTTTGGCAAACCTACAACTGTTCCAGACAAAAGAATAACATCGTCAGCATACAGTAATAAAACTAACTCAACAGCTCCAGGTATTATCTGGATACCATGTCTTCCTTTGCGGGACAATTCCACAGCCAGTTCGTTTATAAAAAAAAAAAAAAGAAAAGAAAACAAATGTGGACTCAACAAGCATTCCTGTTTTACTCCATTTGGACAATCAAAATAATCTGAATACTCACTCTTCACACGCACACATGCAAGCACTGAGTTGTAGACCCCTCTAATAGCCATGTACAATTTACTATTAACATCACTTTTACGGAGTACATTCCACAGAGCATTCCGATTTACCGAATCAAAGGCCTTCTTGAAATCTAAAATGCAATGTAGAGCTTCGACTTACAGAGTAGATGTTTCTGAATCAAAGAATATAGTGTAAATATATTGTCTATGGTGCTGTAACTGGTTCTAAAACTGCTTGTTCTTCCACTATTTTTTCTTCAATTCAGCCCATTCAGTTAATCTTGTATTTATTATGTAAGTGTAGATTTTACTTAAAATGCTAGCAAGTAATACTCCACGATAGTTGTCGGGATTGTTCACGTCTCCTTTTTATATATATATAAATTGGTACAATAATAGATTTAGCCCACTCTGAAGGAAAGATACCATTATCAGAAAGTTGGGCGAATAAATGAACAAGGCAATCGATTACAGTTGTGTTTGCATTCCTCAACATTTCTGCTATGATTCTGTCTGGTCCTGCACTCTTTCCTAGATTTAAATGATTAATACCAGCAACGACTTCTTCACTGGATATAGGTTGATTAAATAATGGCTCAATTTCGTTCTCTTCTACCGCATCGGCCTCTTTCTTCCTTAATTTTGTTATCAAAACTATGAAGAACGCCCCCAAAATGGTCATGCCACTGTTGAACTGAGATTTCGTTATACACAATGTGAAAATCAAAATTTGACAACAAGCCATTGTGAACCAGTAGGTAATCGATCACACTACATCCGTTTGGAGACACAAAAGTATACTCACCCTCACTATCACCATAACAAAAACCATTTAAAATGCTCAAGTCGAACATCATACAGAAATCCAACAATGTTTTACCAAAATTGTTGATAACTGAATCTTTAGAGCAACGTGTATAATTGCTGTCATCCACATTGATATTCTCCAAATAGCTCACACAGTTTGTCCTAATTTCATTTTCAGCTTGTTTGTCACCTGTTCTGGTATTCAGATCTCCCGTAACCATAAAATAAAGTGTATCCATTTCTTTTTCAAACTTTTGTAGTAAGTTTTCTTCCATTATTAGGACACCATCTCTGATCAGTCTATCGTTGTATATCGGGCCTCCTTCTGGAACCACATAGCAAGCAACCAAGAGTACATCTTTATCAGTGTTAAATATACTTTTCTCTATTTTTACTGCAATAGCATTGTCACAACCAAGCTTTGTTTTTTTAACCTTGTTATGTAGACTCTTCCTTAACAACAACACACCTTCTGATTTTCTTCCATGAACTGATAGTTTTTTGGCTGGTACGGGAAACTTCAGATAATCAGCGAATATATTGCTGTAGTCAAATGACAAGTCGAGGAACGTTTCAGTGAGAGAAACAAAATCAAATGTATTTACATAATTCATGAAAAAAAGCATCCTGTATCTTATTTTACATATATATATATATATATGAGAGAGAGAGAGAGAGAGAGAGAGAGAGAGAGGGAGAGAGAGAGAAATGAAATGAAAAATGGTTTATTCATATACATAGGCCATAGCCCCTATATGAAGGAGAGTGCAGCATATTCAAACAATTCAAGACAAAGAAAAATGTGCTAAATGTTACCATACACAAACATAACAAAAAACAAACAAAACAAAAACAAAAAAAACAAACCAAAAAAAAAAAAAAAAAGAAAATCAAGCTGTGCTAAGAACATAATACATCTCTTATTTTAAAGGCGTGATAAAGAAAAAGACTATTTTTCACTACATTTTCATTGGTAGAAGCCATCAGCATACACAAGCGGAAGAGACAGGGCTGCTTATAATATTTTTCTGGAATAAACTTCTCTCTACTTTTCTGAATAGCTGGGCATACTAAAACAAAATGTACTTCGTCTTCCTTCGATTTTCTTCACAGTGGACATATTAAATCATGATCAGTATGAGCCCTGCATCTTAGGTAGTGAACTCTTATTTCTGATACTCTAAATCGGAACTTAGATGTGATTTGTTTCAAAGATCGACTTAATTTAAGGGTTATGTATGGCTTAACAGAATGAGATATCCCATTCAACAAAGAGTATATATATTTCACCAAAAAAAAACGTGTCAAAGCACACAAATGACCCTTTTCACAATACTCAGCAGCTTTTTCCAAACCCCACAGTTCTGCTCCATACTGAACAATAAGCTGTATTTTCAATTCGGCATCAAAAAATTTTAGGAGTATTTCCAAGGAATTATTTTCAAGCAGATACAAGTTCTGCATGACACTTAACAAAGCGTTCTTTCCACGACTGATTAAATCTCTACATGCACCTGTAAAACTCAATTTTGTCGAAGAATATATACCAAGATACTTATAGACATTTACAACAGGCATTATAACTCCATTACAGGTCCATCGTTCTCTAGCTGCTAAATACCCTCCCTTTCTGAAAACAATGATATTATTTTTATCTAAATTAACACGCAGATCCAGATTGAAAGCTGCGTTTTGCAAACTGCTTAGCTGGGTCTGTAGTCCAACGATAGTTTTCAGACATTAAAACAATATCGTCAGCTAACAGTAAGATGAACAATTCAAAAGCGTCAGGTAGAAAACATGCTCCATGTCTTCCATTCCTTACAACTTTCAGAGCTAATTCATTTATAAATAAAGAAAACAATACAAGGCTACACACATCACCCTGTTTAACACCTACAGTGCAGTTAATAACATCCGACAATCTGTTTCCACTTTTAATTCTAGCTTTCACGTCTTTGTTCATGCTCTGGGTACATTTAAACAGTTTTCCTCGTATCCCATTCTTCAGTAAAATAGGCCAAAGTAAGTTACGATTACTGAATCAAAGGCTTTTTGAAAATCAATAAAAGCAACGAACAGTTTTTTTTAGCAGCAAATTGCTTCTGTATTAATGCCATGACAGTGAACATGTGGTCAGTTGTGGAGTAATCCTTTTCAAATCCTGCTTGTATATCTCCGGTAATGTCGTTTTCTGTGACCCACGCTTGAATTCTACTATTGATGACAGTACCATAAAGTTTACTAGTTATGTCACTTAAAGCAATGCCTCTATAATTACTAGGGTCATTTGCGTCTCTTTTTTGTACAGTGGTAGGAAAAGAGACTCACTCCAGTTATACGGAAAAACACCTTTGTCAAACAAAGCATTAAAAAAAATTGAAAAAAAAAAAAAAAAAAAAAAAAAAATCAATAATGTTATCACATGCATAATTAAGGAGCTAACCAATTATTTTATCTGGTCCAGCAGATTTATCAAGTTTCAGTTTCTTAAGTGCTAGAAGGATTTCCTCTTTAGAGGTGGGACGATTAAAAACATAGTTATCCTCATTATTGTCTACCTCTACGGTATCACTTAAGACGTCAATTGAATCAAAACTTTCGACCAAATCAATGGCGGCATTCAGACGTAAATTTGCATCCTCAGATTTTATAGAATTCAAGTATAACCCTGCATTTTCTGCTTTCCAGACAAATTTGTCAAAAGCATATCTCTCTTCTTCCTTTTTGGAACAGGAGTGTTTTCAGTTGGTAAACGCAAGGACATCCTTACAAGCATATGATCGGAGTCAATTCTTTCCAAAACAGACATACTACAAAAACCACAAAGAATGGAAAACAAATCGTATGACATGACGAAATAATCAACAACACTACTGCCAACGTCGGAAATGTACGTGCAGCAACCATGGAGGTCACCATCACACATACCGTTCAATATACATAAATTTAAAGCAGTACATACATCTAGTAAACGTTTATCGTAAGGAGTTAAAACCCTGTCTCGTGATTGTCTCCCAACATTTTACGGAAGCGCTGTTGTAACGTGCTGTAGTCTCGCTGGAAATGAAGTTCGGCGAAATATTCGACGTCCTGCTGTTAAGATCCCCTGACAGCACAATATACACATCCTCTAATGTCACAATGCAGTCGATGAGACAATCTTCCAAATTAACAATACCGTTGTCAACATCAAAAAACGTATAAAATGGTGAACCTTCTGGCTGCACATAAGCACAAACATATATTATGTCTTTAGGTAGGTAAAACAATGATTCATCTAGAATAGTTGAATAATTTGCATCTATCTTTGTCACATATTGTTCCAACTCTTTCCTTATTAAACACAGAACACCACCAGAACGTCCTCCGTGTCTTGATGACTTAACGGCAGGTTCACTGAATAACGTGTAACCTGGAAACTTGTCAGGTGTAACATACCCATGAAATGTTTCACAAGACAAACAAAATCGTAAGAATACACGAAAGAAAGAAAATCTACGTAATAAATTTTTGACATTAATCCCTGAATTGTAAGAATTCATTGTAAGAATGAAAATGTTTTAAATGTAATACCTGTATTAGCATCATCAATAGCAATGGCATCATCAAAAACTGTATTTGCAATGTTAACAGTGACGGCATCATCAACATTGTCATTTACAATTTTATTGACTGAATAATCCGAACCGGAGGCACAGTTAGCGTCAACGTCGAAACTGTCAGCGTCACTGCGACGACCCGAGCACATTCTGCCAGCATGCACAGTGCCCCTCACCTCTGTCACTGCACGTGAAACTTGGGTCGCCACTGACACTGACCCCAACACAGCGATACGGTCACCGACGCTACAACGGCCTGGGTAAACGCTGTCAACCTGTTCAGAAACCCCCATCCCCATCACAGCACGTGCAACATGAGTCCCCGTTGACGGTGATGTGCGCTCGCTTGTTTGCACTCGCGGATCAGAAGACAGGCTAGAAAACGGTGTAATGGTTTGGAACAGATGCACAGGGTTTATTTCGTGAATAATTGGACTGACATGATAGTACATTTTCCAGAAGGCCGGCCTGACCGCTATTTTAATTCTACAAGATTATCATGATGGTCAAGACCGAACTTCCAACCATCAACAATCAAATGATCAAAAACCATTGAGGCCCGACATCCTTGTTTTCTTTTGTCCGTCAGATGAGGAGACAGTTTGCGTTGTATTTCACGCACTCGTGAAGTGAAGTCCTCACCCAGAAAGATTCTTGTGCCTTTAAATTTCATCTTGGCGCTCAGGATTTTAGCCTTGTCCTTGAAGAAGGTGCACCTGGCGATCACTGGGGCGTTGGGTTTGGAGCTCAGCCTGTGGACTCTGTCGAATTCAATGTCGCGAGTCAACCCCAGCTTGTCTGTGATCAGGTCTTCCAGCACACCTTCACACTGCTCGCTCGCCTCCCAGTCCCTCTTCTCCAGACCGTAGGAAATGAGGTGACTGTGCCTCAACCTGCCTTCAAGATCATCTACCTTCTTGCCGAGGTCATCTACTGTGTTCTTCAGAGAGTCGTTGTCCTGCTTTAACTTTGTATTTTCTTCTTTCAGCGTGTCTAACTCTTCTTTCAACTCGTCCATCTTTGCACTTAACCTGCCAAAGTCGTCACGAACTTGCTTCATGTCATCTCTAATCAAGTCCATTTTAGAGTTAAGGGAATCGTTCATTTCAGACATGGTTTTTGATCATCTGAGACAGAGTTGGCTCCTCAACACAAGTTGGAGTGCTCACCTTGGGAGAGGCTGCGGTGGGAGAGGCTGCGGAGGCAGAATTGCTGTTAGGATCAGAAACGCTCCGCAGTCTTGACTGGCGCAAAGAGCTATCACTTTTCGCAG
>CM065736.1:19776014-19818514 GCA_033310375.1 Conus canariensis | reverse complement strand
GATTATCTAAGGGTTTACAGAATTAGTCATCCTAAAACAATCAACGCACACAGGACTGAATGACTGCCTGCACCTCTCTCACCAGCCCGGCTGATATTGATTGCAGCCCCACTGCCACTGATTCACTTGCTGCTGATGCGCAGGCAGCCTAATATTGATTGCAGGCCCAGAGCTGTCGCCTGCTCTCCAGCCAGACGAGTCTGCGCACTGAAAAATATTGTCACGCTTCTTCCTGTAAAAACTTTTCTGAAAACTAGCAAACCGGAAAAAGCGTGACAACTTTGGTACGGTGCGCATGTGCTAACGTTAGTGAATACATTAACCTGATGAAATCGAAACAACATATGTGAGTGCTCATGTGTAATATAAATTAGGATGATAAAATCGAGTTTGCTAGAATCCTAGGCATGGATGGCCCTCCTCAAAGCCAACCCTCAACAAGCCAACCCTCAACGAACCAACCCTCAACGAACCAACCATCAACAAGCGGGAGTCGTGTGTTTCGGTTTTTAGAAAGCGTTGCTGCAGCGCCAAGTGTTTCAACCACTGCACTATAAGTTCGTCTTCCTAGAAAGAAAAATGAACTCCAAAGATTAAAAGAAAAAAGACGGAAGCAAAGACAGAGAATACGTGATCTTACAAAACAATTAACAACAACAGAGGTGCAGACAGATCAGGTTACTAAAGAAATCTCTTCGTTAGAATGTTCGGCAATGGGCGATTCTGATTCTCAATCACAGTCCCAGTAAAGGACATAGCGCCAGCAGGTAAGTTGATTTTGTTTATTTGTTGTATGCAGGGTAAGCCGTCTTTACTACTAATTTACAGTGATGCTTTACGTTGAACCATCGTTCTGTGAGTGCTGCGTTTCTGTGTGTGTGTTTGACAAAATCAGTAACACTTGGCCCCTAAAGATGCTAATCTGTCTGCCTTGCTTTTTACTAACTCGAAAGGAGTGCATTTTTGCCTTCCCCGCGGTTAATTTATTTTCTAAATTACTTAAATATTAGGTTAGAAAAATGAAGCCCAACGTAATTACTGAGCTTAGACAAATATTTGACGAGTTGGAGTGGGAGATGGATGCCGGAGTCCGTAGAGAAGAGTTAAAGAATATGTTTGACGAATTAATCATGGATCTTTTTAAGCGCGCAAATGTGCGGGAAAGCATAAAGCACGCCATCAGTAAAATGCCAGAGTTTTGGCCTAAACCGGTTGTAGCGTTAATGGCCATTATAGTTGATTATATGGCCTCTGAAGATGATAATCTGTCTGTCTCGCTTTCTACTAACCCGGAAGCAGTGTCTATTCTCTGTCGTTCCGCGTTTTCTATGACTTGGAGAAAGTGTCTCTTTTCTATTCTCCCGCTTGATTTATTTTCTAAATTGCATAATATTTGGGTTAGACTATCCTCGGTTTGGTTTATTTAGAAAATGAAACCCATATTACTTAAATATTTGGGTTAGAAGAATGAAGCCCACAAGTGAATCTGGGTCTGAAAAACTATCCAACAACATACTGTTGGAAGGTAGTGATGAGCAATTAACCAATATGTTTAGTGAAGTAGGCATGGACATTAGTAACCCCACAAACGTTCAGGAAAGCGTGACGGATGCTATAGGTAAAATCTCAGATTCTCTTCAGATTGAACCGCCAGTAAAAGTGATGTTAGTCATTCTAATTGATTATATAACACCTGATGGTAATAACATGGAAGTCTGGGTTTCAACTAAACAGAAAGAAGTTATTAGTTACCATGATTTTACATCTGAGTGGGCTGATTACATGCTTAAACAGTTTAATAATGCAAGTGAAGAGGCTAAGCTAAGAGGCTCTGGTTGGAGTGAAGGCACAGTCCTTGAAATCAGATTAAAACAAACAAAGTTCTATCCTATAATCGGCAATTCTTACATCCCTCTCCCAAGAGAGTTAATGTTAAAACGAGCAGTCTTAAACATAAAAAAATTCTGACAACTTGTGTTTTATGTGGTGCGTTTTAGCACATTTACATCCTGTTGGAAAGCATGCAGTGAGAGTCACCAATTATAAAGGACATATAAATGAGCTGAACTTCGAAAGTATAGATTTTCCAGTAAGCATACAAAGTATAAGTCAATTTGAAGAACAAAACAAACCAGTAACTGTAAGTGTATACACATGGTCTGTAGAAGACAAGCTAGAACCTCTAAAACCCCTATGGATCTCCGAAAAAGCCCCTACTTTTGGTGACTCACTTAAGAATCATGTAGACCTGCTATTGTTTACAGACGGCCCTAAATGTCAGTATGTGCTAATCAGAGCAATGAGCAGACTTATAGCCTTTACATCAAAGAATAGCTCGAAACAAGAGCTTTGTAGAAGGTGTTTGGTCAGAATCCCAACTATAGAGGCAGCTGCCAAACATAAAAATCATTGTGAAAGTTTTGTAGACTGTAAAACTGAACTTATTGCACCCAAACCAGGGACTAAAGTTAGTTTTAAAAATTTACACAAAATGCAGATGAGCCCATACGTGGTTTATGCTGACTTTGAAGCGATCTTGCCACAGTACTATGGCCCACAACAACTAAAAGAACAAAAAACAGTCTTATAAACCAACCATCAGATTTGTTCTTATGCTTTTATTGTTGTTAGGTCAGATGGCGCACACACACAACCAGAGATTTACAGAGGCCCCAACGCAGCTAGTAAATTTTTAGAGCAAATGAAACAAGTTCGTAATCACTGCTCTAATCAACTGAATCTCTCAGACATTGTTATGACTCCTGAAGACCAAAGGCGCTATGAACTATCTACACACTGCTGGATATGTCAATGCAGGTTATTAAATGGCACTGTAAAAGATGGCACTGTAAGAGACCACGATCATATTACTGGGAAATTTAGAGGGGCTGCACACAACAGCTGCAATCTTCAAGTTAAGGTTGACCCTAAGACTTGGAAACTGCCTATCTTCTTTCATAACTTACGAGGCTTTGATTCTCATTTTATCACGCAGGCAATAACTTCTGAATGTAAGAAGGTTCGCTGCATTGCACAGTCTTCAGAAAAGTATATGACCTTTACTATTGACTGTTTATCCTTTTATGACTCTGCCCAACATCTGATGGGGAGTTTGGAGAAATTAGCAGAATCACTACATGACTACCCAATAACTAAAGAATATTTTGACCCCTCTTTAGTGCGTAGAGGTGTTTATCCATATGAATACATGGACTCGTGGGAGAGGTTTGATGAGCCAGCGCTGCCACTTAAGGAAGACTTTTACAGCTGTCTTACAGGCAAAGGCATAACAGACTCTGACTATGAATATGCGCAGAAAGCCTGGAAAGAATTGCACTGCAAAACAATGGGTGATTATCATGATCAATATTTATTGGCTGACGTCTGTTTATTGGCTGACGTCTTTCAAAATTACATATCTACATGCATAAAACATTACGGCCTAGACTCATCACATTACATTTCTGCATCTGGCCTCTCTTGGGACGCGTTCTTAAAGTCCACAAACATTGAGATTGACTTAATATCTGATCTGGCTACACTTCAGATGACTGAAGATGGTTTAAGGGGCGGTATTAGCATGGCCTCACATCCTTACTGTAGAGCCAGCAATAAGTATTTAGATGACTATGATCCAACTAAACCATCCAACTATCTAATGTATTTAGACACTAACAATCTGTATGGGTGGGCCATGAGCCAGACACTACCACTAAAAAACTTTAAAATGTACACAGGCCCTCATGACGTTAATGTTGTGTTAGATAAACTGTCAAAGCTTACACCTGATAATTCAAAAGGACTAATCTTAGAAGCAGACTTAGAATATCCTAAAGAATTGCATGACCTCCATAACGATTACCCCCTAGTCGCAGAAAGATTAAAAATGACCACCACAGAACCGCCTAAACTTGTGCCTAATCTCCACCACAAGACTAAGTACGTATGCCATTACAGACTGCTACAGTTTTACTTAAGACACGAACTAAAACTTACTGCTGTTCACAGAATAATTACTTTTGAACAAAAGCCATTTATGAGGCCATACATCATGAAGAATACTCAGCTGAGGACCCAAGCCACTGACGCTTCAGAAAAAGACTTCTTTAAACTAATGAACAACAGTTGTTTTGGCAAAACCATGGAGAACCCACACAAACGTAAAGACGTAAGATTAGTCACAAAAGAAAAACAAGCAATTAAGTTGGTCTCTAAACCTAACTACCCAGACTTTAGAAGATTTCATGACAGCCTGATTGGCATTATGATGAAGAGACTGCGTGTACAGTTGGACAAGCCGGTGTTTATTGGGTTTACTGTGTTAGAGCTGTCAAAGTTGTTAATGCTAGAATTTCTGTATGACTACTTTAAACCGCTATACTCAGAAGCAAGAGTTCTGTACACAGACACAGACTCTTTTATTCTGGATGTTCCAACAGAAGACTTTTACAAAGACTTAGAAACGGAGGTAGCCGAAGGAGCTGATGGGTGGTATGACACACGTGACTATCCTAAAGACAGTCCTTTACATTCAACTGTAAACAAGAAAGTAATTGGAAAGTTTAAAGACGAACTTAATGGAACAATTATACAAGCATACGTTGGTTTACGGTCAAAGATGCATAGCGTTGCCAGCCAGACCTCTGTAATAAAGAAAGCTAAGGGCATAAGTAAAGACGTTGTAAAAAAAAAAAAAAAAAAAAAAACTCATGACAACTACAAACAGGCTCTCTTTGAAGACAAAGTATTTCATCACACAAATGTTAATCAGCGCTCTACTCTCCATCAAGTAAACACAACTGCTGTTAACAAGAAATCACTAGTCTCTAACAAAACAAGCGAACAAACGTCTCTCCCAAGTTTTCATATGCTATAGGCCATTGGAAAACTGACGAAAAAGCTTTAGAACGCGAATTAAAAGATATACTTGGGATAGAAGAACTTGACGTGGTCTGGAACTGACTTAAGAACTTAAAGCTTGACTTAAGAACATGACCTGGGCTAGAACATGACCTGGGCTAGAACATGACCTGGGCTAGAACATGACTGAAGACCTTGACAAGTACTTGACGACTTGACTTAAGAACTTGACTTTACTTAACCTGTACTTAAGAACTTAATCTGACTTGTACTTAACTTGTACTTAACTTTTACTTAAACTGTTATAATTAACTTAACTTGTACTTAACCAGTACTTAACTAGTTCTTGACAGTGCATTAAAAAAACTAATTCATTAAAAATGGGTCTGCAGCAGGTTGTGCTTTTTTTTCAGAAGGTGGTTCTTCTTCTTTTGATACTTTTATGGGTCTTTGTGACTTTGTTGCTAGGTACGGTTTTAGAGATTTGTATGCCAAAAAAACCCACCAGCAACAGCTGCCAGTACATAATACATCTTATAGTTTGACTGCAATGACGATGGCGAGTGTGACGTTGTTGGCGACGGTGGTGGTGCTGGTGGCGGCGTTGTATTACTATCTAATAATTTTTGTTTTGCTGCTTGGTTTGCTTTTTGCAGTCTGTTCCATTCAGCTAGTCTACGACCAGCCTCAACCCGGCCAGGATTTTTGGCCTTAGTAACATTACTTACTTGTGGGATCTTCCCCTGTGTAGCCTTCTCCTGTGGCGCCATATTCTGTGGAGCCATATTCTGTGGAGTCATATTCTGCTCCTGTGGAGTCACAATCTTCTTCTCCTGATCGCTCATTTTTTTAAGTCTATTAAAATTAATATGATTAAAAGTAATTAATCCCATGATGAATGGACATAACAACGTCCCAAATCTATAATACATGTCACATGCTAGAGATTCTAGCGATTTGGTTAAAACCGGATCTTGTGTTAAGTCATATTTTAAATCTTCTTCTGAATCAATCGGCGCCATCTTGCCTACTAATTTAGCATATAAACTAATCATTGTCTGCCCCACCGATCTAACCAGTTTTGACCCTAGCTGTGCTTCGTACCTGGCGTAATACTTCTCAACGTCTGAAGTAGACAATTGCTGAATCTGTTCAATACTTAGTTCAGTGCCTAAATACTGTCTAGTTTTTCCGCACGCAGCTAGAGCGTATAATATTTCTTTATGGCAGTAGTCTGCTGGCTCCTCACACTTTAATAGCTCATCACAATCCATTTTTAAAACCTTTTTAAAAGCAATAAAAATAATATAATACTTTTAAAAACCATGAGCTTAAAGCTGGTTAATTATGCAGTGCCTATTGTTGGTGTTATAGTTTATTCAGCCCTTGCAAACAGTTTGTTAGGAATAAAACCACCAAACATGGGAAAGATAGAAGATTCACCCAAACTAGTTGCAATGTTAGTTTTAGCTCTAGCAACAAAAGATTATCTGATTAAAAAGCATATAGACAGTCTTTCATATTATCACTATTTTAATCTTTTTTTTTTTTGTTAATAAAAAAAGATGAGCGCCACAAAGATTGTTAATACTATTTACCACTCTGCTGTAACTGGAGGCCTTAGTATAGGGTACAGCGTGTTAGGGAAAAGCACTTTTAAGATGAAACCAGCCGACCTTGGAAGGTTAGACATTGAGGATGTTGTTAAGGTTGTAGTTGTAACAACTGCAGCAATTGCGTCAAAAGACTTTCTCGTTAAACAGGGAATTATCCCAGAAAATATTAGTGTATAACAGGGAATTATTAGTGTATAAAAAAAGATGTCCGGGTTGGTCATGATGGTTGGGGGCGCTATTGTTAATGCACTGGCTTTCTCTGGCAGCAATTATATGTTTAGTAAACTGCGGTCTGATGAAGAGAGAGAACGTCATAACAGGGCCATGGAAAAGTTGGCCAAGGCACAAGACGCTTACAAGAAACGGAGGAATGCTCACTTAGACTTTATTAATAAAAAGTTAAGGCAACAGGAGCATGCGGACCACACATTTACAGACGCTGATGACGCAATGAATGAGTATTACTTAGTGACAGGAAAGAAGTTTCAAACATTACCACCGCCAGACCTGTCTGACTTTTATAAACCATCAGAAGAACAGAAGGCTGCAGAGATAGCTTTCATTGTAGTTGGCATGACGTCAGTCTATCTTGCTGCTCACTTTCTGGTGTAAAAAAATGCAATAAAATATAGCCCTTTCTTGTGTAAAAAAAGTACATGGTTAAAAATGCAATAACATATTGTTAAAAATGGGAAAAAAAAATTATTCTCCTAGGGGGTATTGGAAAGGAAAGACTGCTATTAGTAAACTGAGTAAAGCGGCTGGCGTGTCTGAATCAGAAGCAAAAGACTGGCTTTCAAAACAAGCAATTTGGCAAATATATCTGCCTGCACCAAAAAGAATAATAAGGCCTAGATTTGTTAACTCAGTTCCAAATGACACCCACCAGATGGACTTGTTGTATCTTCCACATGACAAAGTTAGAAGAAAAAAGTTTAAATATGCGCTGACAGTTGTTGACATGGCTTCAAGGTATAAAGATGCTGAGCCTTTAACGGATAAAAGCGCAACTGCTGTATCTGTGGCTCTACAGCAAATATACATGAGAGGTCCATTAAAATATCCTAGGACGATCCAGGTTGATGATGGAAAAAAGTTTAAAGGAGCTGTAAACCAACTGTTTTTAAAAACACCAGGTTACAGTTGAGAGGGGGATTTCAGGCAACCATCGCTCCCAGGCGCTAGTAGAAAACTTTAATAAGAATTTAGCTGAACGTCTGTTTACCTATCAATATCACAGAGAAATTATGGACAGAACATGCAACACAGAATGGGTTAGGAGATTGCCAGCAGTCTTACGTGCCATGAACAATGAAGAAGTTAAAGCAACAGGTCTTAAGCCTGCTGACGCGATCAAATTAAAAAAAAATTAACATTATTGAAGAAGCGCAAGACAAGCAAAAACTCTTGCCGTTCGGACTAAAAGAAAGATACTTGTATGCTCCTGAAGAGGCAGAGGGTGATGTTAGAATTAGAGCCACAGACCCTATATGGAGCGTAGACGTATATGAAGTTGAAAGAATTATGAAAACAGCCCCTCCCGTGTATTATTTAAGAGAAACTCTCTCTTCCAAAAAGCCCGCCCCTAAAAGATCATTTGTTCGTGAAGAGCTGCAAGTTGCCCCACCAAACACAGTGCCTGTTAGTTAACAAAAAAATATATGTTTAAACTTATGATTTATTTTTTTGTTTAAACTTATAACCTATTTTTTGTTTAACTTATGATTTAAAAAAAAACAACTTATTTTGGATTTAACTGATTGCTTGTTTGTTTTGCGATGTTTTGTTTGATCGTCTCTGTGTCTACCTGTTGTGAAGTAAAAGTCTTTCTCCACTTCTTTTGGAGGTCAATTTTTTGGCGTTTGTAATTATCTCCATCAGCCATGGCTCGTTGAAATTCTTCGTCTGTAATATTTCCATCCAGTAATGTATTGCTTATGATTAGGTTTAATGAGTAAAGTTTTGCTGTTGCTAGGGTTACAATGGCAGTGTGCTTTTTGTAATTTGGGCGTAATCTTTTTTAAAACAGCACTCACAATCATGGACACAGCACCTAAACATAAACCAACACTCCCAAAAGCTATAGACATTGGTGCTCCAACTCCAGTGGCTAAAAGAGCAACACTAGACCCAGTGCTTAAGCTGGCTACAACTGATGAGCCAGTAATTACATAAGAAAGGGCATTTAAAGCTTTAGCACATTTCTTTCTAGTAACCTTATACTTATTTAAGTCGCTTTCTATTTCCTTTTGAAGTTCAGTCATGTGCTTTAACCTAAACTTTTGGGCCTGATCATCTATTTTTAAATCAAATTAAAATTGCATAATCTTTCTTATTAACTCTTCTGGCAGCACTTCATCAACAGAGTAAAACCCAATAAAATCAACAAACTTAATGAAAATAAAATCAAGTACTGTTAGTTTGTCTTTGTCAACCTCCACAGTAACCTTGTCAGATGATAAGAAAGTGTTTATTTCATCCCCGTTTTTAGTAATAGCAATAACAAGCCTGAGAGGCCCATCCAAGTTTTCAGACTTGGATGAAAACAAGAAATCTAACCTTAAACGATCATGGCAAATACGAATACAAACTTTATAGACAAGACAATAACTGTGAGTTGCGTCCTGAAATTGACTGGGATTTAAAATTTGACCTTGCGCTGAACTCTAGCGATCTGAAGCGATCAAAGCTAAGTGAATTTTCGTTGTTTTATTCGTTTGTTTCTCACCTGAGGAAGACCTAAGAGGTCGAAACGCGTTGTGTTTTGTCTTGTGACTCGTTTGTCCACGTTTCTCTGGGCGGTTCGCTAACATTTATTTAAGCCTTATTATATAGTTTTCGCGTAAACAGTCTTCAAAACTATCCTTGTCCTTAGTATAAATAAGATGACCGATTTTAACTGCGATCTAAAAGTCTTTTAAGACAGCTTTGTATTTTTGAGTTAAAAGCCACACAGAAACTAATGCGTGGCGGCCGCTAAAGGCCAGCTTTGACAGAGTTTTGCGTTTTTTAACAATGTCTTGTAGAGAACTATAAAATACCAATTCTGGCTCACCCACCTCCGCCAGCTCCAACCGGCTAAAGCCGGTCGGAGCTGCTGCTCCGGCGGGCGATCCAGAATAGGTATTTTATAGTTCTCTCTATAAGTAAAATAAATTCTTAAATAAGTTATTATACAAGTCATCATCAACTAAATATATATTGTTGTCTGTCCATATAAACCTTCTGTCATGATATGCTTTGTTCCATTTTAATGTTGGACAGAAAATTACAATATGATCAAAATTATAACGATATATTGTTTCTAATAGATCTAAGACGAATATTGTTTTTCCACAACCAGTTTGTCCACAAATCAAAGAACAATGGGGGGTTTTTGTCATAAAGCTTAACTCCTCCATATTTTTTATAACAGAATTTAATCTCCACGTACTTCTAAAACAATGTGCAGATCATCACATCTGACGACTTTTCCTGTTTTGTCTTTGATTTTTAAATTAAATGATCCAAATCTCCCACAAGCTAAATTTTTAAACTGTAAGTTTGAGAATCTTTCAATTTCATAATTGCGATATTTAGCTTCACCTGATGGAAGAGCTCTTAAAACAGTTGAGGGCCTTCCATCATATAAGTTGTCATCAGTGCTCAGCTCATCTAAATGTACATAGAGTAATGAATGTAATGGAAGATTGTGCGGATTTTCTCCTTCAAAAATATGCTCGCGTTGCGTAAAAAAACTGTAATATGTAAAGCCTAACATTTTAGCTAGCTCTTCATCAAACATGTAAACTACATCTTTTCCAGGTTCAAATGTTAACGTTGTTTTTAGATTAGCACTATTATCACTAAGAGTAATGCCAAAGTTACTCATCTCTTCTTTTAGTGAGTTAAAATCATAATAACTATCAGGTATGGTTAACTGGCTAACTGAGTTATTGTCATGGTCATGTTTTATAATCTTATTATTTTTTTGAGCATTGCTTATATTAGACCTTACGTCTTTATAGAAAATTTCATGGAGGGCAACTTTTTTCTCACCGCTTTCATTATTAATAGCATATTTTAAAAATGTAGGACTCTCTTGAGTTGTTATTGTTACAAACATTTTTAAAAATGAAATAAAAATGAACCCGTCTAAATATACTAATGCAAAAGAGAACAGTAAAATGCCGATTCTGGCTAACTTTGTCTCCGCCGTTGCTCCGACAAAGTTAGCCAGAATCGGCATTTTACTGTTCTCTCTACGTTTATAAAAAAAATATGATAAACACTTTACAAACATACATAATGTGTAGGATTATCTGTTTTTAACACTAATTTAGAAAACTTTTGAGACTTTAGTTTTTGCTTAATCCTTCGTTTTTCTTGATCGTTTTCAATAACATCGTTTTCTTTCATACATTCATCAAATGCGTCTCTATCTTTCATATGAAATAAAACCACCGTCTTTAATTGCTCTCTAAAGTCTTTTAAAACTGAATTATATTTTTGGCTTAAAATCCATACACTTATCCCAGCATGTCTCCCACTGAAAGCCAGTTTTGACAAAGTGTTTCTTTTTTTGACTATATCCTTTTCTGCCGAACAATCATCTATAATAAATAATGTCTGCGTTCCCTCAAACTGTCTATAAAAGTGTTCTAAACACTCACTCAGTTTATTGCTAGGATCAACTAAATAGATTTCATCATCTGTCCATATAAACCTTCTGTCGTGATATGCTTTGTTCCATTTGAGTGTTGGACAGAAAATTACAATATGATCAAAATTATAACTATAAACTGTTTGTAATAGGTCGAGGACAAATATTGTTTTTCCACAACCAGTCTGCCCACAAATCAATGAACAATGAGGGGTTTTTGTCATAAAGTTTAACATCGGCATTGACACCAAAGTCGTCTGCTCCATAGTTTTAAAACAGAATTTAATCTAATCCAGTTATTGTTTTTATCATACTCTCTGTCAAAACTTGTTCAGTATAATAAAACCCTATAAGGCCCAAATGTGTAAGATTAATCCAGTTCAGTTCTGTAAGATCGTTTCTATTTAAACTAATATCAATTTTGTTGCTTGTTGTCATGACCTTAATATCCTCGCCATTGTAAAGAACAACGACAGTAACTTTAAGTTTGTCAACGTCTAAGTTTTGCCAGCTAATAAGAATTCCTTTCATAAGATTGTCACTGACGCCCAGAGCTCCATTTCTCGCCTCATCTTTTAAGACAGAAATTTTAAATATCATTGTGAACGTGTCTCCTAATTTTGTGCGTGGAATGAACTGTAATTTTGTAGAAGCTTTCTTTAAAACCGATTCTCTTCTGTGGAGGATGTACTGTTTGTCCCCAAACGGCTTTATTTCGATCTCTTTCCGACTGTTGTCCTCTGGCATAAGACTTACATGTAAAGGGCCAGAGTTCAATGCTTTTCTGAAACTTTTTTGACGGTCAAAAAATGTAAATGGACTTAAGAATTCAAATTTTATGTCCCATTCAAAATATGGTTCTAAGTGCCATTTATTGTCAGTTTTTCGAACTATTTTATATTCATACTGTCCAGCATTATTTGCTTCTACATTGCGCAGTTGTTCTAGTTTAGGAAACCTTTTGTTGTCACCAACCTCTTTGCGTTTATAATAACCATCTTTAGTGTACTCAAAACCATACAAAGTGCCTATCTCACCGTTCTGTTCAAAGTCCTCAACGTCTGCAAGGTCTTTTAATTCTAAAGTTACACACCTCTCAGGCGCTAATGTGACCCCCGAATCGTCTGGTCCACGTGACATTTTTTAAAACAACGTATTATTTTATTTCCAAAACAATGTGCAGGCTGTCACATTTGACGACTTTTCCTGTTTGGTCTTTGATTTTTATATTAAATGATCTGATCCTCCCACAAGCTAATCTTTTAAACTGTAAATTAGGGAATTGTATAATTTCATAATCGCAATATGCAGCTTTCCCTGATGGAAGAGCTCTTAAAACAGTTGAGGGCCTTCCATCATATAAGTTTTCATCAGTGCTCAGCTCGTCCAAATGAACATAGAGTAATGAATGTAATGCAAGATCGAGCGGATTTTCCCCCTCATAAGTAGCTTCGCTTTGTGTAACTCTAAAACTATGAAAGGCATCATAGCCAGTTGCAAAGCCTAACATTTTAGCTAGCTCTACATCAAAAAAGTAATGGCCTACTTCTTCTTCAGGTTTGAATGCCAACATTATTTTCATATTTGCATTGTTAAGTTTGAGAGTAATGTCGAAGTTACTCATTGCTTCTTTCAGCGAGCAAAACCCGTAATAACCATCAGGTATGGTTAACTGGCTAACCAAGTTTCCACTATTGTCAAATTTTTTAATTAAATTATTCTTCTTGGATTCACTTATATTAAACCATACGACTTTGTAAAAAATTTCATGGAGTGCGACCCTTTGGGTTCCGCAGTTATTATCAATAGCATATTCTAAAAACGAAGGACTGTCTTGAGTTGTTATAGTTACAAACATTTTTAAAACAAATTTAAAAATGAGTGCATTCAAATATACTAATGCAAAATATTCTGTCGGGCCGCACTACAGTCCTAAAGATATAACAACTGATACCCTCGACATTTCTGTGACTCAGACTGACGCCTTTCAAGTAAAGGTTAGTACTCCACTGAACAGATATCTTAACCCTCCTATTAAAAACGACTACATCGCGAAAGTGTCGTTCAGTCATCCGATGCAGTTTTATCAGAACCAGTTAAACTTTGCTGTGTTTTGTGCTTCAACTGGGTGTGGAGTGTCGTATGCTGATCATTTAAATCATCCTGTTCCTTTGGTGAGGTCAGTGTATAGATTTCATTTTTATTACACCTTCAGACGTATTTTATCTGAACTGCAAGCGCCATTACCAAATGACAAAACGTTTAATCCATTCAGCAACAGAATAGATTACAAGGCTTTTGAAAGGATCTGTAACGAATTTGATATTGACCCAAAGACAGACTTTAGACAAAAGTTGGATCTTAATCATGGTTTAGGCACCCTTTATTTTTGGGGCGTGCACAGAAAGTATAACTATGATTGGAATCCTCCTTACACATCTTTCTCTTCAGGCACAATTCACCTCGGGTCCATAGAGCAAGAGCATAAAACAGCATGGACAACATTTATTTTGGATACTTCTAATGGTCTAACTAGAGCGGGAATAGAACGAATAAACGACTCTATTCGTACTTATGTTTGGTGTTTGCTAGGTTCGCAAGCACAAACGAGATCAAACATAATTGATCCTTCTACTGGCTTTGACGCCCAAAAACAGTATTTAGCAAATTTAGAGGATTCTATTAATTCTGCAATTGATTTGCCTTCAAGTATGAAAAGGTACCAAAATGTTTTGCAATACGCAAGATCGAAAGTAGACTTTGCTGTCGGCACTGGTTTATACATGCTGCCTTCTGACCTCAGACTTCAGATAGGAACAATAATAAACTATAATAATGAAATCCTTGTGGCTGGCAATGAAGAGAAGGTCGGAAAAGACAACATAAATTCTAAGCCAGCAATAGCAATAAAAAAAGAAGTCCCAATCCTTGTGGCCCCCTCTAAACCCCCCTCAAAACCCCATCCAATCCCCGTGGCCTCAAAAAATAATGACCATGAATATGAAAAGACGGCACTTGTTATTGGATTAACTGCCCTAGGATTACTTGGTCTTTATCTTACTATAAAGTAACCCAACTATTAAGACAACTAATGTCCATAAGTGCTCAGCCATAAAGCCAACTACTTTACTTGCGGCAGACAAAAGCCAGCTAACGATCCCTCCTATTATACCAGGCAAAGAATCTATTGCCTTACTGGCTAATTTTTTTAATAAACCCGCAAGATGATCAAGTTGTTTTTTTACCCATGATTTATCGGGAGATGGTGGCGGAGGCACTAACCCTTGCCCACCACCGCCTGTAATAGCCAACACCAGTGTACTTATTGCAAATCCTAAGGCTGTTATAACACTTGCTAATGTGACACCTTGCTCTCTAAACAGTGTTCTTATTCGTTCTGCTAACGTTGTGTCTTCATATAAAATTCTTTGGATAGTTTCTCTTATTCTGCTCACTTGAGTTCGTAATTGTTCTCGGTTAGTAGAAAACACTTCTAGTCTTGCTGATCTCTCTTGTTCAAGATCTTTTAGTCTTTGTGTTATTCTTTCTTTAACACCAGGTCCTAAGTTGTGGTCATCAGCCTCAACTAGTTTTTCTTTTTCTCTTTTTATATGCTCATCTAGTTCACCCAGTTTTGCTAAATTGTTTGTTAACTCACCCCTGATGCTTCTTAAAGCATGATCAAGGGCCGTTATTTCTCTCATAGGTAGCGGCGGATCGTGCATAGTTTTTAATGCTTCTGAAAAACTGGTTTCTGCTTGTATTATTTCGTCTGCTGTTGGGCTTAAATCTTTAAGTTCCATGTTTTGTATTTCTGTTGGGAGTTCTTGTAGTGTGTTTTGAAGTTTAGCAACTGCTTCCCTATCTAATTTTGGTTTAGTAATGCCAAGGCGACTTTGATCGCTCACACTGAGCCTTTGTCTAATTGTACTCTTTTTTAAAAACTTTGATGAGTCTGGTTTAGTTGTAAGCTGAACAAGTTGTCCTTCGTCGTTTCTCACAAACAAATGGTCATCTTTTGTTTCAAAATCATTAGGGTCTATAAATTCGGGAGGTTCTTGACCTAAACTTTGATAAAATGATCTGACCTTACTTTCTGTTAATTCATGTCGCAATGAGCGCAATGGATGTGTCAAAGGTGTCATTTCACTCATGTCGTCTCCAGGATCAAAAACATCATAATCTTCCATGTTTTAAAAATAATTAACTTTTTATTTTTGTTTTATAAAAAAAATGTCACAAGCATATGGCTCAATTCTTGACCCGCATAGAAGACTGAAAGAGCCCTTTGGCGTGAAGGGAAATAAACAGAATATTATTGTTCCAAATAATCCATCTACTATTGATTCAGATCAAATTCTTACTGTTAAATTTCCAGACCTAGGAGCAGATGAAGTGATTGTGCCGGGATCTGCCCGACTTACTTTCAAAATAGATCTTGAATCAGCAACAGATCCTAACAGGACAGTAGTTCAGAATCTGGGACGGGCAATCGTTAAGAAAATTTCTATAAAACTTGAGGGGCAAGAAATATTTTCTTTACACAATGCAGACATATTTCTAATCTATTCTGATCTATGGCTAACCGCGAATGAAAGGGCTGACCTCGCGTTTCAAGGAATCGAAAATAACGAAGCACTAAAACACAGAATAGACGCCGAAGATGCTAAAGACAGTAACAAGGCTGAAGCTGTAAGTTATGCGTTTGGAAATCGCTTTTCTATACCCTTAGATTTTGAGTTGTTAAAAGCGCATGCGCCATACTTTCAAGGAGCATTAAAAGACAGATTGTCATATGAACTAACTTTTAATGAATACAAACGTGTCATTAAATCTTCAGACACTAACGCAAAGTACAGCATTTTCGACATCTCGTTAGAGTTTGACATTGTTAGCAACCCTAACTTAGCAAGGCTGATTGAGCAACAATATCAGTCAAAATTAGCAATATATTACGAAAGAGTGATTCATCATACTAAATATCCTAAAAGCAGGGCAGACACTATATGGAACTTTAGTTTTAGTGCCACAGCAAGATCCCTTAAAGGTATTTTATTGCTGTGTGAAGATGAAGAACCATTCAAAAGACAAAGTGAAAAGTTTATCAATCCTAAAATAACGAAAGTACAATGTTCAATTGAGGGTAGTCCTAACCAAGTCTACGGTAGTGGGCTTAAACCTTATCATCATTTTGATGAAATAAGAAAATTGTTTGGAGGCGGGAGGTCTAGAAGTCCAACAGTAGACCTTGTGTCTAAAGATCTACATCTTCACAGTGTTAGACTTGATGAATATTTAACAACGAAATACGGTTTATGGATTGACCTAAGGTCAACAGAGGATAATCAGTTGCATGGGAGTGGGAGAACAGTTAAAGACGTAATAAACATTCAAATTGATAAAGAAAAAGAGAGTGATAAACCACTTAATGTACATTTGTTTTTAATATATGATGCGCAGCTGAATATTCAAGATAACAGATTAAAAGATATCCAATACTAAATTATTTTTATTTTTAAAAAAAGCATGTCTGTTCAGGTTTATCCAAAAGTGCCCAAAGAAGAGATAGTAGGCAACATCGACTCCAGGGTCGTCTCTGACATAAAAACTTTCAGATTAACAAACATAACACAAATGCAAACCCAACTAGAGCAGGACCTTTCAAAATACAGTAAAACCAAACGAAGGTATTCTGCTGTCTTTAATGCTGTTACATATGTTAATACTGGAGCATCGATCACTAGTGCTCTATCAGCAGGAACAAGTGTAGGTCTCTTAGCAACAGGCGTAGGTGCACCGGCAGCTTTACCTCTAGGCGGTTTGTCTTTAACTCTTGGCCTGTGTTCATTGGCTGTAAGTGCTGTCAGCAAAAAAATAAAAGCTAAACTCCAAAAGCACACAGCTATGGTTCAACTAATAACAGCTAAACTTAGTTCCTTCAAACTGATAATTGATAAAGCACTTGCTGACTCGAACATCACGGATGAAGAATTTAGTCGCCTACAGGCTGATTTTTTGGACTACAAAAGACAAAAGTTTGATCTTCAAAGAAAGGCAAGGGCAACTTTTTCTCAAGACACCGACCAGATAAAAAAGGAATGCTTAAAAAAAGTAAACGAGACATTAAACTCTGTTCTAAACAGCTCACATTAACAACACCAAAGGGCGTTTATACTTTAGTTTACGAGTCCAAGCACAAAAAGACCGTTGATATTGATTCTGACTAAGTATTTTTTTTAATTTAAATAAATATTTTGAGTTAGAAAAGAAGCTCAAAATGGAATACACTGATTTTGATTCTTGGTTTGATGCAGAAGAGAGTTTGTCAAAAGCTTTGAAGGATACAAATATAGAAGTTATTAATCCAACAAATGTGTTAGAAAGCGTTGAGTATGCTATTTCTCAAATCCCCAATTATTTAGCAATAAACCCTCCAGTTAAAGTAAGGTTAGTTGTTTTAGTTGATTACATAACAATAAGCGAAGAAAATCTAGAAGTCTGGGTCTCAACTAAACAGCAGGCCATTCTTTCTTATAATGATTTAACGCCTGATTGGGCAGAACAACTTCTTACTCAGTTTAACGATGCTTCTGAAGCAGCAAAAATGAGAGGTTCTGGTTGGTCAGAGGGTAAAGTATTAGAGATTAGATTAAAACAGGCTAAATACGAGCCAATTATAGGAAAGTCTTTTATTCCTCTACCATCAGAATTAGTTGCAAAGAGAGCGGTTCTGAACATAAAGAATTCAGATAACAAATGTTTTATGTGGTGCGTTCTTGCTAGGCTACACTTTGTTAAAAAAATGCAGAGAGAGTTACTAACTATTTACAGTGGGCTAATGATCTTAACTTTAACGGCCTTGAATTTCCTATGGCTGTAGACAAGATTGATCAGTTTGAAAAACAGAATCCACCAATAACTGTTAATGTCTACACATGGTCTGTTAAATCAGGTCTTCTACCAATTAGAGTGTCAAAAAACAGTCCATCAATAGGAGAACCAGACAGGAGCCATGTAGACTTACTCCTGATGCAAAGCCTTAATGGGTTGCACTACACGCTAATACGCACAATGAGTAGACTAATTCAGCATACTTCAAAAGATGGGCACAAACAAGAATTTTGTAGAAAATGTTTAACAAGAATTCCGTCCGTTCAAGCTGCGAGCGAACATGTAAAACATTGTCTCAGTCCAGTGGACTGCAATACAGAACTAATTATGCCAAGAGAAGGCAGTAAGGTTAGTTTTAAGAATTACAAAAAACTCCAGAGGTCGCCATACGTTGTTTACGCAGACTTCGAGTCGCTTATTGTTCCTTATGAAGGACCAGCTCCAAAACATTTACCAAAAACAGTTATAATGAATAATCACCAGATTTGTTCATTTGCCTTCATTGTTGTCAGGTCGGATGGCGTCCATTCAAAGCCAGAATTATACAGAGGACCACATGCAGCAAAACATTTCTTAAAACGCATGCAAGAAGTTCGTAATGTCTGTTCTAATAATCTAGACCTATCCGATCTTAAGATGACCCCTGAAGA
The DNA here is from genome assembly GCA_033310375.1 of Conus canariensis. Taxonomy (NCBI): domain Eukaryota; kingdom Metazoa; phylum Mollusca; class Gastropoda; order Neogastropoda; family Conidae; genus Conus; species Conus canariensis. The sequence continues at coordinate 19,799,855 of CM065736.1, read as the reverse complement.
TCGCTATGACTCAGCCACTCACTGTTGGATTTGTGGTTTAGAGCTAACACCTAAAAGTTTAAATCCAACAGTAAGAGATCATGATCACATTAGCGGAGAATTTAGAGGAGCAGCGCATAACAATTGCAATCTTCAACTAAAGTTTGATCCTAGGACTTGGAGACTTCCTATATTCTTTCATAACTTGCGAGGTTATGATTCTCATCTTATATTGCAAGCAGTAACTAGCGCCTTTAGGGTGTCATGCATTGCGCAGTCATCAGAAAAGTACATGTGTTTCACTTTAAATAACCTGTCTTTTTATGACTCTATGCAACACCTGATGGGGAGTTTAGAGTCACTAGCAGGATCTTTAAAGTCCTGCCCAATAACAGAACACTATTTTGACCCAACACTTGTTAGAAAAGGCGTTTATCCTTATGAGTACATGAACAGTTGGGAAAGGTTTGATGAAGACTCACTTCCTCCTAAAGGTGCGTTCTTTAGTAGTCTTAGAGGAAAGGACATCAGTGATTCTGATTATTCTTATGCTCAAGAAGCGTGGCAAAAATTAGACTCTAAAACAATGGGAGACTATCATGATTCCTATTTAATGGCGGATACCTGTTTGTTGGCGGATATCTTTGAAAATTACAGAAAGACCTGCATGAAACATTATAGTCTAGATCCTGCGCATTATATTTCTGCGCCTGGGATGAGTTGGGACGCATTCTTAAAATATACAGGTGTACAGATTGACCTGTTGTCTGACCTACCAATGCTTCAGATGATTGAAAACGGATTGCGTGGCGGAATTAGTATGGCGTCTCACCATTACTGTAAAGCAAACAATAAATATTTGGATGACTATGATCCATGTAGGAAGTCTAACTATCTTATGTATTTAGATGCAAACAATCTGTATGGTTGGGCTATGAGTCAATCACTACCGTTACGTAACTTTAAAATGTACACAGGACTCAAAGACACTCAAAAGTTTTTAAAATGGCTACCTACTCTAGAAGCTGATCGTAAAAGAGGTCTCATTCTAGAAGTTGATTTAGAATATCCTCATGAACTTCATGATTACCATAATGACTATCCATTAGCGGCAGAAACCCTAAAAGTGTCAATGACAGAACCGCCTAAACTTGTGCCTAATCTTCGTGACAAAAAAAATTATGTCTGTCATTACAGACTTCTCCAATTTTATTTAAGACATGGTTTAAAGTTAACAGCAGTTCATCGTATAATCGAATTTGATCAAGAACAGTTCATGAAACCATACATCATGAAGAACACTGATCTCAGAACTAAATCCACAGATGCTTCAGAAAAAGACTTTTTCAAGTTGATGAACAACAGCTGTTTTGGAAAGACTATGGAAAATCCGCACAAGCGCAAAGATGTTAGATTGGTCACTAGAGAGAACGAAGCAATTAAGCTGGTGTCAAAACCCAACTACCAAGACTTCAGAAGATTTCATGATCAGCTTTTTGGAATAATGATGAAAAAAAAGAAAGTCAAATTGGACAAACCTGTTTTTATTGGGTTTACTGTTTTAGAGCTGTCGAAGCTTTTGATGTTAGAATTTCTTTACGACTACTTTAAACCCTTGTATCCAGAGTCCAGAGTTCTGTACACAGATACAGATTCCTTTGTTATAGATATCCCTACTGAAGATTTTTACAAAGACATGGAATTAGAAGTAGCAAAAGAGCATGCTGGATGGTACGACACATCTGATTACCCTAAAGATTCACCTTTGCATTCAACTATTAATAAGAAGGTTTTAGGTAAGATGAAGGATGAATTATCTGGAGGTGTGATCAAGGAGTTTATTGGTTTAAGGTCGAAAATGTACAGTCTCGCATGTCCAAACTAGTACCATTAAAAAAGCAAAGGGAATATCTCGCAGTGTTGTGCAGTCAAACATATCGCATGATAACTACAAAGAAGCATTGTTCAATAAAAAGACTTTTCATCATGACAATTACAAGCTGCGATCTAATCTGCATGAGATTAACACAACGTTGTAACAAAAGTCATTAGATAGAACTAACACTAAACGAGTATTTGTTAATCCAGAGTATTCATATGCAATTGGGCACTGGAGGACATTTGGTCAAGCGCAATTAGATACTCAGTAATTTCTTTATCCAGTATAGCTGGATTATTTGTGGTTGTTGTTTCAAGATTTTTGATTTTTTTCATAAATATTAGGATCAATGGGTAGTTTATTCTTTATCATTGTTTTAATAAAAATCTATACGCAAATAATTTTTTTTGAGCTTCCATTTTAACTCAGAAATGTATTTGCCTAAATTAACTAAGCGACTGGAACTGTGTCTGGCGGGATTATCTGCAGTTCTTCCTTCACAAAAGATCTTCGGGGGCTGGTCGCTTTTGTTGTGTCAGTTTCTCGTAAATAATACATGGGCGGATTCATTTTCACAATTTTTTTTATCTCATATGGATCAACACTCCAAACTGGATCTGTTGCCCTGATGCGAGTGTCCCCTTCTGCTTCTCCCGGTAATAAAGGTACTTACTTTAAACCAAATGGCAATAGTTTGCTGGATGAATGGAGTCTCCTTCAGCAACATTTATTGTTTGTTTTCTGATTGCTTGTACTGGTTTTAGCCCTTTAAATTCTTCATTATTCATTGCGCGCAAAACTGAGGGCAGTCTTTTTACCCATTCTGTGTTGCGAGAATTGTCAATCAGCTCTCTGTGATACTGGTAGGAAAAAAGCCTTTCAGATAACTGTTTGTTAAAGTTTTCAACCAAACCCTGTGATCTGTGAACTCCCGGAATGCCTCTTTTAATGGTAACTCTATGTTTTAACAATAATTGATTCACTTGGCCTTTAAATTCTTTTCCGTCATCGACTTGAATCATGCGAGGATAAGTTAAGGGTCCTCGTTGATATATCAGCTGTATAGCAACAGCAACAGCAGAAGCACTCTTTTGTGTTAATGGTTCCGCATCTTTGTATCTTGAAGCTATATCAATGACTGTAAGTGCGTACTTAAATCTTTTTCGTCTAATCGTATCATGGGGTAAATATAGAAGATCCATTTGATGGGTGTCGTTTGGCGTTGTATTCACAAAGTGTGGTCTCTGTAGGTTTTTAGGCGCAGGTAAATAAATTTGCCAAATCGCTTGTTTAGATAACCATTCTTTTGCTGTTTGTTCACTGACTCCCGCTGCTTGGCTAAGCTTTTTAATTGCCGTTATTCCCTTCCAATATCCTTTTGGCGAATAATAGATTCTTGTTCATTTTTATTCAGCCAATACTTTGTGCAACAAAATACACAGCGGTCATACCAAAGACAATAAACAATATTTCTTGCATCTTTTGTTTTTCTGATGGTTGATAGTAATCGCTGAATTTTGGTGGGGGCAATGTTTCAACTTGTTGGCCTGTTACTAGAAAATACTCTTTTATTGCCTGGTCAACATCTTTAAATGTGTAAGCTGCATGTCCCTGTTGTTTAAGTCTGTCGTTAATAAAATCTAACTGCTCCATTCTTTGCTTTTCATAGGTGTCTTGTGCAGCGGCTAGTTGCTCCATAGCTCTGTTATGTCTTTTTCTCTCATCGTTATTTTGTAGTTTACTAAACGCGTAATTACTTCCGCTGAAAGCAAGCGCGTTGACCACTGCGCCGCCTATCATCATTACGAGTGAAGCCATTTTTATAAATGTATTTTTTTTACATATTTATATTTTCTGGAATTATTCCTTGCTTAACTAGAAAGTCTTTCGTAGCAAACGAAGCTGTAATGACAGCAATCAACTTTGCTGAGTCTTCAAAATCTAGCTTGCCAAGATCTGCTGGTTTTATTTTTAACAGGCTTTTACCAAGCATTGTGTATCCTACACTTAGGCCCCCAATAACAGCAGAATGGTATACAAGGTTAGTAATAGTTTTTTCGGTGCTCATTTTTAAAAAATAAAATAATATTTATTATTAATAAAACATGAACTGCGATGATTTACTTCCTGAACTTATGATTACAAATGATCAAGTTGATGACCAAGCTATTATGCGCCAAAAAGAAAGGCTGTATTCTTTGGCGGCGTGTGGAAAAACAAAACAGTACCTCGGAAATGAATTCAGCATAGAACAGATTCAACAGATGTCGCCACAAGACATTGTAAAGTATCACAACAGGTATGAAGCGCAACTGGGGTCAAGAATGGTCAAAAGTGTCGGACAAACTGTTCTTAGTTTGTACACTAAACTAGTTAGTAGATTTGCGCCCATTGATTCTGAACAAGATTTTATGTATGATTTAACGCAGGATCCAGTTTTAACAAAGTCATTAGAGTCTCTAGGATGTGATCTATATTACAGATTTGGAACATTATTGTCGCCAGTAATTATGGGGTTAATTACGTTTAATCATATAGATTTTATTTCCCTTAAAAATGACCGAGCAGAATCAGAAAACGTTGATGGAGAAAGTGACCCGTGAAAAGAATCCTGGGCGCGTTGAAGCAGGGAAAAAATTAGCAGAGTGGAACAAAAAAAGAAAATTAGAGTTACAACATATAACTCATAATGAAAAAACACCAGTTGTGCCAGAGCCACAACAAGAACAAGTTGTTTCAAGTCCCGCAACACCAAAGTATTCATGGATTATTTGGATTAAAAGAGTTGGCATTTTTGGCGCCATTGCTGTTGGTGGGGGTGGTTATTACGTTTATAAAACATATAAAGAAAGACAGCAAAAACCAAAGCAGCCCAAAAAATCACAGCCACTAAATACAAAATCTGAACAAAAAAGAATACCAGAACTGCCAACAACAAAATCTCATTTTGATACATTTGATATGCAGTAATATTTCAAGAACTTAATAAATAATTATAAGTGACTTGAATAAGAACTTGATAACGACTTCATGACGACTTAAGTAAAAACTTAAAGTAACTTAAGTTAAGAACTTGAGGTAACTTGATTAAAAACTTAAGGTAACTTGATTAAGAACTAGATTAAGAACTTGGGGTAACTTGATTAAGAACTTGGGGTGACTTAATTAAGGACTTGGGGTAACTTAATTAAGGACTTGGGGTGACTTAATTAAGAACTTAATTAAGGACTTGGGGTGACTTAATTAAGGACTTGGGGTGACTTAATTAAGGACTTGGGGTGAAAAGTGGAACTGGTAGGACCACTTGTCATTTGATATGTCAGCCACTTGCTTTGTGACTGAACAGGATGTGCCTGGGCGCTGAGCAGTGTCGGGCTGGCCTGCAACTACTAGTTAAGCGCGATGAAGAACAGAGAAAGAGGCAGCTCACGCTATAGCAAAGAACGTGTTAGCGCACGCCCGCGCCGCGAGCCCGGTGAGAGAAGAAACGCAGTAGGCGCGCGAGACGTGTTTTATTGATTTTTAGGTCAGAACATAGGGAGACACACAGTTTGTAAACAGGACGCTCGGCCTGCTGACTTACTGCGTCGTTATAATTCTATTTAAGTACTTGTTAAGAACTTGATGATGACTTGTATAAGAACTTATTTAAGAATTTATTTTACTTATAGAGAGAACTATAAAATACCTATTCTGGATCGCCCGCCGGAGCAGCAGCTCCAACCGGCTTTAGCTGGTTGGAGCTGGCGGAGGTGGGTGAGCCAGAATTGGTATTTTATAGTTCTCTCTTGTTCAGCTGAGCAGTCATCAATAATAAACAGTGTTTCAGTTCCCTCAAAGAGCCTATAATAATGCTCTAAACAGTCGTTTAGCTTGTCGCTAGGATCAACTAGAAATATATTCTCGTCTGTCCAAACAAACTGCCTTTCTTTGTAAGACTTGTTATGCTTAATGGTTGTGCAGAATATAACAACGCACTCGTAATGAAACCTGTAGATTGTTTGTAATAAATCAAGCACAAAGACGGTTTTCCCACACCCAGTAATTCCACAAATAAGCGAACAGTGTGGATCTTTGGGTAGAAAGCTCAAACTATCCATCTGTTTTTAATATACTATTTCTTTTAGTCTGTTTACCCATCTGTTTTTAATAGGTTATTTCTTTCAGTCTGTTTACCCATCTGTTTTTAATAGGTTATTTCTTTCAATCTGTTTTCAACAATGTTTAACTGAGCATCACAAACCACAAAAACGTGCATTTGTAACTGACTGTTTCCATCTGCTTTCTTATTAATTTGTATGTTTATGCCATCTGCCCCTACCCTTCTTCCGCTTCCATGTAATCTGTTGTCATATATTGATCTAAAATCCAGCCACAGCCCATATTTTCTTGTTAGATAATCTTCGAGTCTTACATCATGAAGGTGAAGTTTCTTGCATACAAGATCGGCTGTAGGATTTGTTTGTCTTCCTCCAGCGAACAATGTTCTTATCTCATCAAAGTGTCGGTGAGGTAAAAGTTTAGCTGAATACAACTGAACAGGCTTGCCATCTACTGTGCAAGACAACTGCTCAATTTTTGGATTATAAAACACCTCGGTTTCTCTGTGAAAAGGAGTTGTAACTTCAGTAAACAACAACAAACTTCCCTTTAACGACCTCAGAGAATAACTTAGAGCTATGTTCCAGACAGTGTCTTGCTTATTTTTAATCTGTGTAATGTGGTGCACAACTCTTTCAAAATAAATAACTGTTTTACTTTGATATTGGGTTAAAACCGTTCTGGCCAGTTCAGGGTTAGTAACAACATCAAACTCAAGAGAGATGTCACTAACTGTATATTTGGCTTCAGGGTCTTCGGATAGAACAACAGAATCGCTGGTATTAAATGTTAATTCATAAGTAAGTTTGTCTCTTAGTGCGCCTTGGTAGTATGGTTGATGCATCTTTAACAGTTCAAAATCTAGAGGAACGCAAAATCTGTTGCCAAATGTCAGTGCTACTGCCTGGTCTTTATTATCGTCCTCCGCATCCTCCGCATTTAATCTGTGTTTAAGGCCGTTTGGACCCTGTATTCCCTGATAAACTTTGTCTTTTCTTTCTGCTCTGGGCAACCATAGGTCAGAATAGAGTGTAAAAATGTCTGCGTTGTTTAGTGAGAAGACTTCTCTACCCTCCAGTTTAATTAACATAGATTTAATGATGGCCCTGCCCAAGTTGGCAACAACAGTAGCATTAGGATCTTTTGTATCAGTATCTATTTTAAATGATAATTTAGCGGTGCCTAGCATTATAACGTCATCAGCACCAAGATCAGGAAACCTGACCGTTAACGTTTGATTGGATTCAACTGTTGATGGATTGTTTGTAACAAGCACAGTCTGTCTTATGCCCTTTACGCCTATGGGTTCTTTCGCTTTTCTGTATGGATCAAGGTCGCAGCCGTATGAGTTCATTTTTTATAAAACAAAAAATAATATATATATAAATATGAATAAAGATTTTGACGCAATTGATCCTATTGAAGAAGAAGATGAAGAAGAAAGAGAACCGAGTCCTTCATTGGAAGAAGAACTTGAAGGAGCAGCAGGTTCTTTACTCCCTAGACAACGTCAAGAACTATTGCAAGTAAGAATTGAATCATTCTATAGAAGCATAGGACGAGAGCTACCAGAAGTAGTTGATCCTAACGATTTTGAGGAAGATGGTGATCATTTGTATTTAAGGACTAGTGCAGGAGACCTTGTAAGAGTTACTACAAAGCCAGACACAACCAAGTTTTTAAGTAAGAACACAATTAGACGAGACCTCCCTATTGCTGACCAAGAACGATTAAATATTTCAGATCTAAAGCCTGAGGCTGTTAGTCTTTTACAGAACATGGAGCGAGAGTTGCCAACACAATCTGAAATACAAATGTTCTCTATTGAAGAATTAGGTCAAAGAACAGATGAAGCAATAACAGAAGTTGAAACAAGTTTTAATGAGAATACACAATTAAAAACAATTAATGATTCTCCATTGCCTATGCGTGAAATCATGGGTCTTAATGCAGCTCTACGGACAATAAGGGGTGAACTAGCAAGCAATGTGGCAAAACTTGGTGAGCTAGATAGAGAAATAGAAGAAGAAAAAAATTAATTGGCTGATGCAGATAATAACAATTTAGGGCAAGAGGAAAAGGCTAGAATACAGCAGAAAATTTAATGCTAGATAGATCAGCCAGGTTAGAAGCGCTGTCTGCTAACAGAGCACAGCTAGCATCACAAACAAACAGAATCAGAGAAACTATAAACAGAATACTTTATGAAAATACTACGCTAGCAGAAAGAATAAGGACTCTGTTCAGAGAACAGGGGATTACAATACTTGGTATAATAACAGCTTTTGGGTTTGCTATCTCTACACTCGTTTATGCATTAACTGGCAGTGCACCAACAGGGCCAGTAGTGCCTCCAGTGCCTGATAAAAGTTGGATTAAAAAACAATTACACGACCAAGCAAACTTATTAAAGAAGTTAGCTGTCAAAGCGCTTGGTGCTCTGCCTGGCATATTAGGCAGTGTTGTTAGTTGGGTTTTGACTACTATAGGCAAAGTGGCTGGTTATATGGCTGACCATCTGTGGACACTGGGGGTGCTGGCTGCTGGTTTAATTTTTAGTAAAACAAAGTATAGCCAATCCAGTAAAAGTTAAAAACACAACAAGGGCTGTCTTTTCACTGGTGTGTCTGTCTGGGTGGGGTATGTTAACAGGTTGTGCTGGGTTGCTCTCTGGGGGTGTTGGTGCTAGGATGCTTTCTGATGGAGTTGGTGCTGGGGGTGTTGGTGCTGGGCTGCTTTCTGAGGGTGGTTGTTTGAGGGCGAATATTTTTTTTTTTAATAATGACAGGTGCGGGCCTTGTGTTTAAGCCTTGATTGTGTCCCAAGTTTTGGTCGTCTCCGGCTATGAGGATTTCATTATTATAATTCTGTATTATGCCAACTTGTAGTCTGAGGTCAGAGGGTAGCATGTATAGTCCATGGCCTACAACAAAGTCAGCTTTAGACCTGGCATGTACAAGAACGGTTTGGTACCTTTTTATACTGGAAGGCAAATCAACAGCGGAGTTAATGGAGTCATCTAAATTTGCCAGAAATTGTTTTCTTGCATCAAAACCTGTAGATTGATCCACTATGTTAGACTTGGTTTGTGCTTGGGCTCCTAGCAGACACCAAACGTATGTCCGTATGGAGTCATTAAGTCTTTGCACTCTGTGCATTGTTAGGCCTTTACTTTCATCTAAGATAAATGTTGCCCAGGCATTAGGGTGTTTTTGTTCTATTGAACCCAGTCTAACTTGTTTGTTTGGCTTAAACGAGGTGTGGCCAGGCCAGTAGTCATAATTATATTCTCTACGTTGACCCCACAAATACTGTGTGCCCAACCCGCGATTACGATCTAACTTTTGTCTAAAATCAGTTGAAGGTTTAATGTTAAATTCATTGCAGATTCTTTCATATGCATTCATGTCCATTGGGTTGTTAAATGGATTAAACAAGGCGTCAGTTGGGAGGCGTACTTGCAGTTCAGTTAGTATGCGCCTATACTGGTAATAAACATGAAAGTTATACACTGACCTTACTAAGAGATTGGGGTGGTTTAAATTGTTTGTATATGAAACACCACAGCTAGTAGTTGCGCCGTAAATTGCAAAATTTAATTGATTTTGGTAACAAGTCATAGGCTTGAGTGTCCATACTGATGGCTCTCTATCACTTTTTATTGGGGGGTTTAAGTATCTTTGTAGAGGATTTAGAAGTCTGACTTCGAAGCCATATGTTTCATCTACTGCAATGGTTAGGGTGCTGAAGTCCAATGATTTGGGGTTATAAAACGCTCCTACATTGTAAGTGTCACTTTCCTTATATTTAAAAGGTTCCATTTTAAAATAGTTTTTTAAATAGTTTTAAAAAGGATGTATGTTATTATAACCAAACAAAACCAGCCTGTGTTTTTAAAGTATCCACTTGACAATAGTTCTGGTAAGTATAGGATTAATCTTAAAGAACTTAGGTTTAAAGTAAAATGGTTTAACATATCTGAAAAAGCTAAAAATAACTGGATAGATATTTATAACGAACAGGGCAATCACTTAAGACAGTTAAAAATACCTGATGGTTGCTACAACTTTTGTTCTTTAAAAGAACTATTTAGCAAATTTGGCATAAAGTAAAAAATTAATGCGGCAAATCTTATAATTACCGTGTTTTTTTCCAAAACTTAAAAGGGAGTACGTTTTTCCTTGAGAGCTTGCTCGAATTATGGGCTTTTATGGCAGTGGCGAAACGTATCGTATTAATACACACACGTACGTAAGCAGTGGTCTTTATGAGTATTTAGGTAGTAGGCCATCCGATTTCCTAATTACCCCAATGTTGTTTGTTAATTTAAATGAATTAAAAACAGATGCTAATTTGTTTAATGATCAGCCGTCTACAATTCTAAGAGTTGTTAGTACAACCAGTGCAGCTTATTGCGATTATCAGTTAGACACATTTAAAAGCAAACAATTTAAAGAATTAGCTTGTGGACGTATAGATTCATTATGTGTAACAATAACTACCCAAGACAAAAACCCAGTTGTTTGTTCTGATTTATTAATAGTGCTTGAAACAGATGAACATACTAGAAGGATGACTAATTCTGTAAACCCTTAGATAATCAATACTGGAGAGAATGTAAATATGTCTGTTCAAGCTCACCCATTTTTATTCTGCCCGAAAACCCCACTTTAAGACAATAATTTCTTTAATTTGGGGGGAGGGGGGGGGGGGGTTGTGTGTTAATTTTTTTGCAAAAAAAGGAGAGTATTTTTTGAAAAAGATAGCATTTTTACTATGTAAAAGGTGGGGTTGTGGCAAAAATGGCAATAAATTGAAGAGATTATTGTTAAAAAGGGGGTTTGAGGGTAGAATAAAAATGGGTGGGCTTGAACAGACATATTTACATTCTTTCCCCCCCCCCCCCCCCCCCCCCCCCACACACACACATGCACGCACACACACACACACACACACACACATACCACACATGCAAACACGCACACACCCAAACCACACACACACACACACACACACGCACGCACGCACGCACGCACGCAAACACACGGATGGACACACACACACCACACAAATACACACACATACACATACACACCACACAAACACCACACCACACATACACGCGCTCGCGTACACGCACGCATGCACGGACGGACGCAAACATACACACACACGCGCGCGCGCGCACACACACACACACACACACACACACTCACATACCACACGCAAACTACACACATACAAACACACACACCACACACACACAACACACACACACACACACACAAACGCGCGCGCACGCACACACACACACACACCACACACACACACACACACACACACACAGAGGCTATACAAACACACACACATACCACACGCAAACTACACACACACACACACACACACACACACACACACACACACCACACACACACACACTGACTGACTGACTGACTGACTGAAACCATTTACTGTCAGATTAACATAGTGTTGTACTGACATTTTAAAAAGAAGAACCTTAATAAATTAATGAGATAACGAAAATAATACAAATAACATCTGAATGACATAAAAATCATAAAGGAAAATTAACAGGGAATCATTTAACATTTGTAAGTGACATAATAAAAATCAGAAATTGTAACAATTGTAACACACACACAAACACACACACACACACACCATACACGCGCGCGCGCGTGCTCTCGCACACACATACACACACAGAGACTACACACACACAACACACACACACACACACACACACACACACACACACACACAATTTGGATAGCAAGGGGGAGTATGGAATATGGGGAGTATCGAACTGGGGGGCAATCGTACATGCGACCCACCAATACGGAAAAATATCAAACAGACCGTACCCCCATAGAGTACAGTCACTCAAGTCCGACCTACCTGTGAGTCACCTGCTGTTGTTCTAGTTGTCACCCTTCGCTGTGTGTGCAGACTGTGAAGCGACATGCAGCAGGAAGATTAGTGACACACGATACTCATCACTCTCGTTAGTCACGCCACACTCGAACACTCTTTTTCTTCGCAGCCACCATATCCTATCACCTATCCCGGAGTCTTGAAGACCGTTGGGGGGCACCACAAAAGACTTGGCCAGCCGCTTCCTCCTCCACTCCTCCCGGTTCTCAGACGCTCTTTTTAGGCAGTTTGTTCCCCCCCCCCCCCCCTCTCTCTCTCTCCTTCCTGCCTCCTTGCTCTGTTGTTCCTTGTAGAATTGATTTTAAAAAGCATTTTTAAGGCTGCGCCGGACAACGTAAACAAACGAATCACAAGACATAACACGACGCGTTTCGACCTCTTAGGTCTTCTTCAGATAAGATACACAACACTCGGGACAAGGGGAAAGTGAGCGAGCGATCACTTTACTTCATCCAATTCGGCGCAAGATGGGCGTTGAATTTTACTAGGCTTTAAAAAAATCCATTGAAACAAACAAACAAGCCAAAATGCACTGATAAAGTATGACTGCTAGATCTTGAAGGTAAAACACAGAACATTAAAAATCACCTCGTTGGCAAAAGATCTTTTGGAGTCAAAGAACACGACGTTTCGTCTCAAAGAGCCTTCTTCAAAGTGACCCGAGTCACTTAAAGTCTATGGAGACGACGTCACTATTAATTTGAAGATTTGCAGATTTTGAAGACTGAACTGGTGATTAAAACGTCATTCTCAGGAAAACGTCACGGGTAAGAACGATTGCGTAAAGCATTTAAATGACGTAAAGACAGGCGAAAGACAGGGGAGAGAGGAGCGGCGACATGGGGAGAGGGGGAACGGGGGTGTCGTATATAGGGGAAGGGGGGATAAAGAAAGAAAGGAAGAAAGAAAGGATGAAAAGGAAGAAAGTAGTCCGCAGTAAAAATGGAAATGAAAGGAATGCATAAATAAATGAATAGATAAACAAATAAATAAATAAATAAATGCAGAACATCAAAAAGTACCTTGTTTGTAAAAAATCCTTTGGAGTAAAAAAAAAAAAATTAAAATGAAGTGAATGTATAAATAAATAAATAGATAAAGGATAAAATAAATAAATACGGAACATTAAAAAAAAGTACCTTGTTTGTAAAAGATCCTTTGGAGTAAAAAGGAAAAAAAAAAAGGGGGGGGGGGGAAGAGAGAGAGAGAGAGAGAGAGAGAGAGAGAGAGAGAGAGAGAGAGAGAGAAAAGAGAGAGAGAGAGATGGGAGGAGAGGAGGGGAAACAAAATCAAAAATGCGTTTTCTGTCAGACCGAAAACTATTTTGAAAAGGCTAACGCCAAATTGGATGAAGATATGTGATTGCTCGTTCATTTTCGTTGTCCTGAATGTTGTGCATCTCGATTGAAGAAGACCTAAGAGGTCGAAACGCGTCATGTTTTGTCTTGTGATTCGATTGTCTACGTTTTTCGGCGGAGCCTTAAAAATACTTTTTAGAATTTGTTTAGATTAACGTCTGCAGTCGCTTCTTGATAGGCGACCATGCCATTTCATTTTCCTTCTTTTTTCATTGTGGGCAACAGGTCTTCGTACGGTCAAATGGCCTGCCTTATTCTGGTCTGGACCTCCCAGTTGGTAATGTGGTCTGTGTATGAGATGCCAAGGCCATCAGAACCACTAACATGACCCGGAATGTGACGACACACTTAAAGGCAAAGAACGACATTCCTAATTGTGCATATGTTCTGAAATTTAGTCAGTTCATATAGTTCGAGTGAGAAACATATCGATAGCTGTCTGTGTCTTGCCAGATGATAGATAGCACGTCACATGGGAACTCTACGAAATAGGCAGACACAGTAGAGAGAGATACACCAGAACAAACAGACACACTATACAGAGATATAATCAAACAAACACACTACATAGAAATTCCAATGGAATACACAGATGCATAGAGATATAGTGGAACACGCGGACGCACTACATAAAGATACAACGGAACAGACACACTACGTAGTACGTAGAGATACAGCGGGACAGGTATATTAAGTAGAGGTAAAGTGGAATAAACAGACCCACTACACAGAGATGTAATGGAACTTCTTCTTTCACTCAGACAGGAACCCCAGAGGCACTGACGAAGGCTGCTGTACGGTGGAGGCCCTCCAGTGATCCATAAAGCTTTTCCCTCATCGGTGTGTTGGCAGGCCAGGTCTCTACCCTAGCTTTTCATGTGTGGGACAGTCCTGCAGGAAGTGTTCCACAGTCATTGGGGCTGTACTGCATGGGCACCTTGAAGACTCGCCAATGTGGAATTTTGTAAACATGTGATGTCTCAGTCTGGAGTGCCCTATCCTCAGTCTCACAATGCTCACTTGGTCTGATCTGGGCAGCAGGTAGTATGCATCCCTTTTGTTGAAGTCTGGGTGCTGCTCAAGCCAACTTCTTTTTTGCTTTTCCTTGATAATACTTTTGATTTCGTCAAAGGAGACTTCCTGCTCCAGTTGGGGCTGCTGTCCTCCTTCCTTTGCATATAGTGGAACAAATAAACACACCACATACAGATGTAGTGGAACACATATACACAGTACATAGAGGTAAAATGGAACATACAGACACACAGCATACAAATATTGTGGAACAAATGAACACACCACATACAGATATAGTGGAGCACATATACACAGTACATAGAGGCAAAATCGAACACACGGACACACAGCATATAGATATAGTGGAGCAAATAAAGACACCACATACAGATGCAGTGGTGGAACAAATAAAGACCCCCCACATACAGATTTAGTGGAATACACATATACAGTATATAGATATAATATGGAACACAGAGACACCCTAAATAGAAATATAATGGAACGAATAAACACACCACATACAGATATAGTGGAACACACATACACAGTACCTAGAGGTAAAATGGAACATACAGACACACTACATAGAAATATAGTGGAACAAATTAACACACCACATACTGATGTAGTAAAAAAAAACACACACACACACACACATACACACAGATAGAGGTAAAATGGAACACATAGACATAGACACTACGTAGAGTAACACACCACATACAGATGCAGTGGAACAAACACAGTACACAGAGGTAAACTGAAGCACACAGACACACTGCATACAGATACAATGGAAGAAACAGACACTTCATAGCGATATAGCTGCATAAATAGACAAAGTACAGAGATATAGTGGAACAAATAGACACCTTACTTGCATAGTGGCGCGCGCACAGACGCATTACATAGAGATACAGTGGAACAAACATTATACACTACAGACGGATATCTCTGTATCTCTGTCTGGCACCTTTCTGATGGGCATATGAAGGAAAAGAAAGAGAATCAACTTTCAGACACAACGGGAATTCTCAAAAATACTTGACTCCTTAACCCAAGGCCTTAGCGCGTTAATTTTTGGTGTGATTCCACATTCGTTGCAAAGTGTGGTGGGCAGACATACAACACGTGAACAGTAGGCAGACACAGAGCCCGTCAGACAAACAGGAAGTGGTGAATGCCTTTGATGCACACGGTAGGACTCCGTCTAGCAAAAGGCGAGGATGCTACTCCTGTTTCCTCTGTATCTCTGGTAAAATTTATACCGAGTTACATTCAGACAGACTACGCGAAATTACAGTAGAAACCAGCCACAGTGGCGAAATGGTTCGCGTCCCGGACTCCTGGCTGGGCGGTCGTGGGTTCGATTCCCATCAGAGTCACATGGGATTTTTTTCATGCCCCGACCGGCTCCTACCCAGAATTGAGTTTGCTACGGGCTCAGTTGGGAAAACTGGGACCACACGGTCGAGTTTCATCCACGTAATGGACGCGTCTCTGAGAGTGTTGCTCAAACTTCCTGACCAACACTGCAGGTGCCTGTGTCTCTCGGGTCTGGATATATCATGAAAGTAAGCGCAGATTACAGCCCTATCATGCAGTCTCAGACCGGAATGGAAATCTGCCGCATCATCTTCACCATCCTCATTCTCATCGATCAGCATAAAAAAAACTATCAAATTCTGTGGCCCTTCATGCCCTGCTCTCATGGTGACCTCAGTCTTGGTGTCATCTCCACGTCTGTGGCCTTGGTTTGATTCTGTCGAGGTCAGAGGTATCGGCAAGTACGTGGGGGGCTGTCATTGGACGGACGTGGTGGCGCCCTCCGGAGGGAGAGCTCACTCACGCCGGTTCCGCGACAAAGCAATTGTTGCCATGCGTATGTTGGATCAAAACAGGCACCACTGAACACCACCGAAGTGACTCGGCGGCAGTGCAGTGTCTCCTCCAGTGGGTTGCCTTTGTGTATTGCCGGTGCCGGGGCTGCAGGCGGGTCGGGCCGGGCTTTGACGGTGGACGAGAGGGGGGAGGGGATAAGGGGGGGGGGGGGGGGGGAGGGAGGGTCGGGGGTCGGGGGTGGGGGGGGGAGTCGGAATGAGCGGGGTGGGTGCGGTGCCACGGAAGTGGCAGAGAAGATGGGACAAAGTACAGTAGAACAGACGGACACACAACCTCATCACGTAGTGTGTGGATCAGAATCCTGTCATCATAGTTTTTTTTTCTTTTTCTTTTTTTTTTTACTTAACAGCCAGGCAACACAGGTGAAACGGGATACATCACTTTGCCGCCATGCTGAGGAAGATGGTATTTCACTTCCTGCTTGCCTGATTTTTTTTTTTTTTAACCCTCCTCTAGACCGAAGTGCGGTGAGGTCAGTGAGTTTTTTTTTTTCTTGTTTTTTTTTTTTTTTTTTTTTTTTAACTTCAAAGGCGGGAATCGTAGTGTGTTCGCACTAGAGCAATCGTGTTGTGTTCGCAACAGAGGAATCATGTTGTGTTCGCAATAGAGGAATCGTCTTGTGTTCGCAATAGAGGAATCATGTTGTGTTCGCAATAGAGGAATCGTCTTGTGTTCGCAAAGAGGAATCATGTTGTGTTCGCAATAGAGGAATCGTCTTGTGTTCGCAAAGGATCTGTTGTGTTCGCAATAGAGGAATCGTCTTGTGTTCGCAACAGCGATTTCGTTGTTGTGTTCGTAAGAGCGGAATCGTGTTGTGTTCACAATAGCTTCCCTCGGCTTCTGAAATGTCTTTGCTCGTGGTTTCCTCTTGCATGTCACTCTCTTAAATTCTGCCTTTTGTTTTTTTACCTTTACAGTCGTCAGCTGCTGTGTGGACCATTCTCTTGTCTTTCTTCTGTAAACACTTTCCTGCTTTGTTTTTTTTAATTTTTATTTGTTTATTTGATTACAGTTTATGACATGTCAGTGTTTGTTGTAGTCTGGCGGCTATTTGAAGAAAGCTGTTCACATTGTCCGTAATACACACACTTGTCTGGTCTGCATGGTCTGTTTAGGTGTTGACATTGTCCGTAATACACACACTTATTGTCTGGTCTGCACAGTCTGTTTAGGTGTTCACATTGTCCGTAATACACACACTTGTTGTCTGGTCTGCACAGTCTGTTTAGGTGTTCACATTGTCCGTAATACACACACTTGTTGTCTGGTCTGCACGGTCTGTTTAGGTGTTCACATTGTCCGTAACACACACACTTGTTGTCTGGTCTGCACAGTCTGTTTAGTGTTCACATTGTCCGTAACACACACACTTGTTGTCTGGTCTGCACAGTCTGTTTAGTGTTCACATTGTCCGTAATACACACACTTGTTGTCTGGTCTGCACATTCTTTTTAGGTGTTCACATTGTCCGTAATACACACACTTGTCTGGTCTGCACAGTCTGTTTAGGTGTTCACATTGTCCGTAACACACACACACACACACACACACACACACACACACACACACACACACACACACACACACACACACACTTGTCTGGTCTGCACAGTCTGTTTGTCCGTGTGACTTTGTACTTGTCATTTTTTTGTGTGTGGTTACATTTACACGATTTTCATTTTTTTGTTTGTTTGTTTTGTAATGTTTCTTCTCAAGTTTGGGACCAGTGACTTAAGCGGAACGGCAAGCGTTCTTAGCACCGTCCAATCATATCTGCCTTACTGACGACAAATGATAATACTTCAAACTTGTTCTTCAGTCCGGCTGGTCGACGCTCTTGGAACGAAGTCTGTGTTGCTGTTGGTGCATGCACAGTGCGGACAGTGGCTGATAACTCGTAGGAGCCCTGAAACGCAATGAGCTTTCTACTCCTCCTGTAGAGGACTATTCCGCCTCCTGGACAGTGTTATGCTGATCGACGAGGGTGAACATGATGAAGATAATGCTGCGGGTTTCCATCCTGGTTCGGAACTGCATGACAGGGTTGTAAACTTTACTTCCTTTCAAGAATTATCCCCGACGTCAACCAGGCCCGAGAGATACGAACACCTGCAGTGTTGGCCAGGCATCCAAGGGTGGTGCAGGATTGCACGACAGGGTTGTAAACTTTACTTCCTTTCAATAATGTATCCTCGTCGTCAACCAGGCCCGAGAGATACGGACACCTGCAGTGTTGGCCTGGCTTCCAAGGATGGTGCAGGATTGCTCCTAGCTGGTTTGTTCGGCAGTTGAGGACAGTGCATCCAGCCGCGCCTTCGGGTTTTTTTTTCTCCCTCATATTTGCCTGGTGTCAACCAGGCCCGAGAGAAAGGGGCACCTGCAGTGTTGGTCAGCAAACGAACAGAGCCAGCCAGCCTGTCTGACTGCTCAGCAGGTCCAGTGTGTCTCACGCGACAATGGGTCCAAACTTGTCGCCAAGGTAACCAGTGTTCTCAACGTCCTCCATCCAACGCTTCAACGCACATAATAATAATAATAATAATAATAATAATAATGAATACTTATATAGCGCCTATTCTCGGCTAGAGACCAAGCTCTAAGCGCTTTACAATCAACACTCGTTTACACAACGGGCTGCCTACCTGGGTAGTGCCGACTGAAGAGCTGCCAGCTGGTGCTTCATTCAGTCGTTTCCCGTGTCATCCAGTCAGTATCGTTCAATATCGATCACTCACTTTCCTTACTTCCTTCATTTTTTTCCATTTCTCACGCAGGGTGCATGCTATGTGTAACGTGTCATCCATACCAACGGCCAAACTGGCCTACTCTTCCGAAAGTTGGTGATGGGATTTTACGTGTGTGCAAGATGTTATGCGTGCGTTCACACACGGAACCTCGGTTTATAGTCTCATTCGAAGGACTGTATGGGAAATGGAGTCAGAACCAATGTTAACTCCGAGGGAAAAATCCCCCTGTACCGAAACGCCCCGGCGGAGGTAGAACCCGCAACCCCAGGATCACCAAGATTACGAGTCCGGCGCTCTACCAATTGAGCTATTCCGGCTCCAGGGTGGACGTTCCCCAACTGTCACCCGGCAGTTTGACGTCACGCTTGACCAGACACGGGCTGGCCAGGACCCCCCCCCCCCCCCCCACCTCCCCACCCCACCCTCCCCGTCCACCATCTCACGCGTCACTGCTCAGCCAAAGAAAGAAAAGATGCGTGCCAACCATCCAAGTGAGAAAAGGAAGGGGTGGGGGTAGCAGGGGTGGGGTTGAGGGGTGGGGGGGGGGGGGGGGGGTGAGAGGATGCGGTGGTAGGGGGTTGGGGGGTGATGCTCGGGTGGCTGAAGATGACTCGCAAGGTCCGACGACACGAACGATCCACAGGATAGGGTAGGGCAAAGGATATTACAGTCGGCAGTGGCAAGGAGGTAGTCTGCATAGATCCCCCTGTAAAGAGATCTGGATAGGCCAGAAACGGATACGACTACCAAAAAACAGTGGTGGGAAGGGAGGGGGCGGGAGGGGGGTAAACATAGTGCGCCCTGTTGCTGCTATCCTGAACCCAAAAAACCAGCGCAGCAATAGACCCACCGTTTGAGATCGGGGGGGGGGGGGGGGGGGGGGGGATATAGCGCGCCCTGTTGCTGCTATCCTGAACCCAACAAACCAGCGCAGCAATAGACCCACCGTTTGAGATCGGGGGGGGGGGGGGGGGGGGGGTATATAGCGCGCCCTGTTGCTGCTATCCTGAACCCCCAAAAAACCAGCGCAGCGATAGACCCACCGTTTGAATAGTTCTGAGACCAGGTTGTTAATATACATGATGGTAGTGAGCTATTACCCGTAGTTTTGAAACCTCTCTCTCTCTCTGGCTGTCTGTCTGTCTGTCTCTCTGAGCTTGGACACAATTCTGACTCTCTCTGAACTTGGACACAATTCTCTCTCTCTCTCTCTCTCTCTCTCTCTCTCTCTCTGAGCTTGGACACAATTCTCTCCCTCCCTCTCTCTCTCTCTCTCTGAGCTTGGACACAATTCTCTCTCTCTCTCTCTCTCTCTCTCTCTCTCTCTCAGCTTTAGCACAATCTCTCTGTCTGTCTGTCTGTCTGTCTGTCTCTCTCTCTCTCTCTCTCTCTCTCTCTCTCTCTCTCTCTCTCATTCTCACCAAACAGAAACCCTCAGTCTCAGTCTGACTATAGATGGTAGCATCATATAGAACAAGTGCGTAAGCAGCGAGTTATGGAAGTAATAGCGAACGAGGAAGTGAAGTGGCAGTCCCACATTGAGTCTGTCGTCAACAAGCAGGCTCGCAGTTTCTTCATGCTCAAACAACTGAAGCGTTACATAGATACAGACGCTCGAAAAAAAATTTTTTTTTTTCAGTGTCTCTCTCACATCCACTATGCATAGAACAGTAAATTCAACGTACAGAAGAGCTACAAAGACTGTACTGCTGCCGCAAACGCAACTAGATTTCAGCAAAGCTGTACTTATGTATAAAGTACAGAATCATCATAATTCCTCAAAGATTTACATACGAAGGCCTCGTGTCGATATGGCGCTAACCATTATATTCTACCACTCAGTCCATTCGAAAATAGTTTTGCAATTTCAGGTTCACCCGTTCGGAACTCTCTTCCCCCGAACCTAAAATTGTGCCGTTCACTGCACACATGTTCGAAAATATTTTACAGACTCTTTGGTGTAGTACTAGACTACAGTGTCTCATAGAAGTACTTTGCAGTAATCGCTCAAATCATCAGCGGTTACCACACTAGTTGACACCACACTAGTTGACACCACACTAGTCGACACCACACTAGCTGACACCACACTAGTCGACACCACACTAGTTGACACCACACTAGTCGACACCACACTAGTTATGTCAGTAAATGATACCATTCGCTGTACTTACTTAGTAAGGAAAACTGCTTCTCTTATAATATCATAATTTTTTTTGTTGCCAGTGTCATCACCATCACCCTCATCCTCCTCCTGGTCGCGAACTCCAACCATCACAAATATGGAGTAAACATCGTCACATTGTCACTGTTTGTCTAGCCAACTTACAGAGATGTGTGTGTGTGTGTGTGTGTGTGTGTGTGTGTGTGTGTGTGTGTGTGTGTGTGTGTGTGTGTATGCGCGCGCGCGTGTGCATGTATCTGTGTATGCGTGTGTGTGTGGTGTGTGTGTGTGTGGTGTGTGTGTGTGTATGAGCGCGCATGAATACATGGTGTGTGTGTGTGTGTGTGTGTGTGTGTGTGTGTGTGTGCGCGCATGCACGCGTGCGTGCATGCATGTGTGCGTTCGCGCTTGTGTCTGTGTGAAGGAGGGAGGGCAGGGGCAGGGGGGGGGGGGGGGGGGACCAAAAAGCTGTTTGTGATAGTTAAGCCCAAGAGAAGGTAGTTGACGTGAATGGAGAGTGGCTGGTCCTGTCACACCGTTACTGGAGCTAGTGCTGCATCGGAGAGAACTCGTTTTGAACATGAACAGAGAGAGACGACCTCAATGAACCGAAAGAAAACGCCGCTCTCATCGCAATGTGTCGTTTGCCCCCCCCCCCCCCCCCCCCCTCCCCATTTAAAACCAGAACAAACATTCCATGAAACATGGATTGCACGTAAACTTCGTGCGTACAATAAAAGCAGGTTATCTCTCTGTCACAAGCATTTGCGAACCTTGTTGACGGAGTCTTTGGGACTGCTCCTACTGGCTCACAGCAAATTAAAGAACTAAACAGCCCGTAGACAGATCATATCACCTCACACCTTCGTGTCCAATCTCTAGTCTGGTATCTAACTGCTCTTGACGCTATTTCCTCTGTGGTCTGTTTTTGAAATACGTTCCCTGTCCCACTCCTGTTTAAACAAATTGCCATTCTCAGGCAGACTGCTGCTACCATGGACAGAACTCTTTAAACAAATTGCATTCTCAGGCAGACTGCTGCTACCATGGACAGAACTCTTTAAACAAATGCCATTCTCAGGCAGACTGCTACCATGGACAGAACTCTTTAAACAAATTGCCATTCTCAGGCAGACTGCTGCTACCATGGACAGAACTCTTTAAACAAATTGCCCTTCTCAGGCAGACTGCTGCTACCATGGACAGAACTCTTTAAACAATTGCCATTCTCAGGCAGACTGCTGCTACCATGGACAGAACTCTTAAACCATTGCCATTCTCAGCAGCTGCTGTTGTACATGGACAGAATGGTTCTGTACAATTTCTTTTTTAGTGGTTGTTTGTATGAAGAGACGGTTTGTTGAAAGTCACTATGTCGGTATGTCATGTTAATTGCGTTAGTACTTCGGACTCGCCCAGCCTATCTGTTGTGTGTTATTATGGATTTCACCTGGTATGCGTGTGTTATATGCCTGCACCGAGTGAGATTGGGGACAGGTATGTAGGCGACTGAAAATGTATGGAAACATGCTGGCGCCAAAAAGGCGATTGCAGCTGTTTTCCTCAAGAAAAAAAAAAAACCCAGCTATGACCCCCAAGGAGAATTAGAGAAATGAGGGAAAACACCTATCATCCTGGAGATCATACCTATTTCCCTCAGGATCACAACTGTTTTCCACCTTACCCTGAGGATAAAAACTTGTTTTCTCTGTCTTCCCCGAATATCACACTTATTCCCCATGGTTTTTTTTTTTTTTTTTTTTTTTTTTTTTTGGGGGGGGGGGGGGGGGGGCAGGTATTATCATATAGGAAAAGGTTGTTTACAACTATTTCTTGAGGAAAACAAGCTACATTTCGCTTTCAACCTCTGGGCTGGTGAAATAGGGAAAATAGTTTGATTTTGAGGATCAGAATTGTTATCATATTTTTGTTCTTTTCAGTAGAGATAATGACCGTTTTATCCAGCGTAAATAGGAAAACAATCATTATCCTTTGAGATATCACTTATGATAACTGTTCGCATTACGAAAACAGGGACAACAATCGTGATCATTAGGGAAAATGGCTGTTATTCTGAGCAGAACAGTTACGAATAGCTGAGTTGGTAGAGCTCCGGACTCTTAATCTTGGTGAACTTGGGGTTGCGGGTTTGAATGTCCGCCAGGCTGTTTCGGTACAGGGGATTTTTTCCACAGAGTTAACAGTAGTTCTAACTTCATTACCCAAAAAGTTCATGGAATGAGACTATAAACTGTGGTTCTTGTGTGGACGCACACATATCTTACACACACATAAAATCCCAACTTTTGGAAGAGAAGCCCAGTTTGGCCATTGGTATGGATGACACGTTACATACCGCATGCACCCTGCGTGAAGCATTGAAAGAATGGAAGAAGAAAATCGGGTATGATATTTACTAGATGGCACGGGAAACGACTGAATGAAGTCCCGGCATGCAGCCCTGAAGTCGGCTCTACCCAGCTAGGCATCCCGTCGTGTGAACGAGAGTGTGGATTGTAAAGCGCTTAGAGCTTGGTCTCTAACCGAGGATGGGCGCTGTATAAGTACTCTTACTACTACTACTGCTACTACTACTACTGCTACTACTACTACTACTATACTACTACTACTACTACTGATAGTAATGATAATAATAATAATAGATCCTCAAGGATAACAGCAAAACCCCGTTTCCCTAGAGAATAACAGCTGATTTCCAGGGAAAACTGTACTCTA
>CM065736.1:19768514-19771014 GCA_033310375.1 Conus canariensis | reverse complement strand
TTTTTTTTTTTTTTTTTTTTTTGCGCACATTTGTAGTAGAGATGTTTATAAGCTTCAAAAACATCTGCTCAGAATTGGTTGTATTTTGCAAATTTTGAAACAGTCTCTGGACCATGTTTATTGATCAAAGACCATTGCAGGCAGTTACTGAGTAGTATATTTTTCCTCTATGCTTTGATCTTTCACTTCTTTGGATCCAAGACACTTTCAGAGATGTAACAAATATTTTTAACTCGGGAAGACCGATAACTCCATTTTTAACACTTTTATGCGCGGTTTTTCGACTGATTTTGTCTGTTTTCTTATTCCACACAAATTTATCACAGATTTGCTGGCATGACTGGAAACACACATCTGGTGGATTTGGCAAAAGCAGCCAGAGATGGATTAGTTTTAAAAGGATTACAGATTTTAATATAGCGATTTTACCAAGGGGGGCTATCTGGCGTTTTACCCATATTTTAAACAACTATTTGACGTCAGCTAGCTTCTCTGCATGATTCATTTCCACACATTTTTTTTCAAATAGTTATTGAACCAGATACCTAATATTCGAAATTTTGAAGGATTCCAGTCAGTTTCTAAATGTTTCATGTAATGAACTTCACTATTTTTCATGCTTCCTAACCAAATTGCGCTTGTTTTACTTAAATTCAAATGAAGATCTGACACATCATCAAATTTAAGAAGAGCTTCAAGACAAGTTCCAAAAGATATTCTATCACCCGCAAGTAAGAACTCTGTGTCATCCGCGAATTGTGAAAGCTTATATTCACTTGTCTGACTTTATTCAAGTTTAAAAGGCTGTGCCAGTCTTGAATAAAAGTTACTCTGTGTTAGGTTTTCTTATGGGAGCAAAAGTTGCCCCACTTGTTTACTGCTTATATTCACTATCATTTATCTTAATTCCCTGAATGACTTGATTTTCCGTCACCTTGATGGCCAATATCTCAGCACAAAGTACGAACAAATACAGGGAAATTGGGTCTCCCTGTCGACAGCCTTGTTTGATTTCAAACCAGTCTGAAACTTGGCCATTCACAACAAAGCAAGACTTTATATATATTTTTTTAATTAAACGTACTTATCAATGTACATATGTCCTTTTGGAAACCAAACGCTTTTAGTACTTTAGACATAAAATTCCAGTTAATTGAATTAATGCCTTTTAAAAATCTATATCTAACAACAGGCCAGGCAGAGTATAGTCATCTAAATATGATATAATGTCAAATATTAATCTCAGGTTATCACCGATGTATCTGTTTCTTATAAATGCTGTTTGGTCTTCGCTTATAATATTAGGCAATACACGTCTTAATCTATTTGCAATACAAGACGATCCTATTTTATAAACTACGTTCAAAAGTGAAATTGGTCTCCAGGTTTTTATGAACTGCCAGGGTTTGTCATCTTTTGGAATACATGTTCTGATTCCTTCTTTCTGAACACTTGAAAGCTCCCCTTTTTCGAAACCTGCGTTTAGCGCTCTTACAACGAATACCCCAATATTAAAAAAATAAAATAAAACAACAACAACACAACAACAACAACAACAACTTTGAAGAATCCGGCACTAAATCCATCAGAACCATGACTTTTGTTGTTTTTTCATTGTCTTAAGGACAGATGTCGCTTCCTCTAGAGTGATTTCTCCTTCCAATTCAACAGCTTCAACTTGATTTAAAACATGGAATGCCTTTTTATTAGATCTTTGATATCACAATCCTCAACAACAGCACCGGCATACAGAGATTTATAAAAATTTTCTACTTCTTTAATGATGTCTTTTTGATTTGTCACCACATTACCATGTTGATAAATGATTTTAGCCATGTTTTTTTTTTTTTTTACTCATATAATGTCGTTTCTCTAAATTACAAAATTACCGCTGACTTTCGCATCGTCAGCTATCCAGCGAGCTTTTGATCTTATCAGTTCTCGTTCCATACATTTTTCTCTTATACTCTTCAATTCTTCTTTTTTGTGTCAAGGACCCTGATATCGGTCTCGTTTTTCTTCTCATTTTTTTTTCTAATCTGAGAATGTCTTGTTCTAATCGTTTTTCTTCTTCGATATTTGTTCTGTTCTTTGCTGTGGCTTATGAAATGGTTTTGGATCTTATTTTAATGAACAAGAAATCCAGAAAAAAGATCATCAGAAATGACAACCTTTAACCCTTCATTAGATATTTGAAGTATCATAATCATTTGTTGAATATTCTCTTTTAACATTTTTTTTTATTTCAGCATTTATTTCATCTAAATATGCTTTATCTCTTAAGAGGGATGTGTTTAGCTTCCAAAAAGTGTTATGCTTAACATTATCATAAAATTTCAAATTCAGCAAAATAGTCGAATGATCTGTTCTATAACCACACCCAATGTCTTACATCCCCTACATAGGAGATACCTGTATCTGAGATCAAAAAGAAATCTTACCTGGCCTGTTGAAATGGGTTAGTTCTTCTCCAGGTAAAGCGGAGACATTCCGGATTTAA
>CM065736.1:19758514-19761014 GCA_033310375.1 Conus canariensis | reverse complement strand
GTGTGTGTGTGTGTGTGTGTGTGTGTGTGTGTGTGTGTGTGTGTGTGCGTGCGCGCGCGCGCGTGTGTGTGTTTTGGATGTCCTGCGATTTGACTTCAACGTGGTGACAGCCCTGATATGGCCCTATGCGGTCGGCTGGGCTATAAGCAACATTACCTTACCTTAGGACAGACATGTCTGGCTTTTCACAAACTCAGCCAATGGCTGCCACAGACAGGAGGCAAAAGTCATATCCTTATGCATAAGACGTAAACAGGATTTGAACACCGCGGGAACGCGCACGCGCACGCGCACGCACACACACACACACACACACACACACACACACACACACAGGTTCTAACAACAAAGTATACACATCCATACTATTGCAACATACCGCCATCTTACTTGTGAGTGGCGCGAAAGAAAACGTCACTTCCTTTCCGTCAAGGCCAGGTTTGCAGGATTTGTGCCATTCAGTCAAACTGCCAAACACAGACAGCTCTTTGCTCGGTTGATACTTGAGTATCTATTGGCTTTGCTGTTTGATCTTATTTCTGATTGTTCTTAGCTTTCTTTTTTTTTTTTTTTAATTGATGGATATCAGAGTATTCATTGCCTTGTTTGATTTTATGTTTAATTTTTGTTAGCATTACTTTTTGATCGATTGATGTCTGAGTCGAGTATTTCATTGCCTTGTTTGATTTCATCTTCAATTTTTGTTAGTTTTAATTTTCTGATTGATTGATGTTTGAGTGTCTGTTCGCTTTGTTGTTTGATTTTGTTTCTGAGTTTTGTTATCTTTTTTGTGCTTTTTTTTATTTATTTACTTGTTGTTATTGTTGTTGATTGTTATACGAGTAATTTTGGTCTGTTTGATGTTGTTTCTAATTTTTGTTAGTTTATTTTTCTATTGCCTGATATTCGAGTATCTGTTTGCTTTGTTCTTTGAATTCATTTGTGATTTTTGTTAGCTTTATTTTTTGAGTCATTGAAATTCGAGTATCTATTTGTTCTGTTTGATTTTATTTCTGATTTTTTGTTTTTGTTTTTTGTTTTTTGGTTAGCATTATTTATCTGTATAAATACATATTACATACATGTAATCCAGACACAGGTATTGTTCCTTGTAATGAAATCGATCTCAAGGACAACAACACACCAGGGTATGGAAACAAGGCCCTGTCCGTTAATTCGAAGAGATAAGATACAATGTGTACAGGTATCTTTTACTTAATCGACTATATAGACACGTTCCAGTACACGTGCTTCTTTAACAAAGGGAATCAACTATATAGACCCGTTCCAGTACACGTGTTTCTTTAACAAAGGGAATCAACTATATAGACCCGTTCCAGTATATGCGTTTCTTTAACAAAGGGAACATACTTTCATGGCTGACGGTGCCATTTGTTTTCGTTTTATTTTACAAAATACCCATTATGAAAATGCCATTTGAATTTGTTAAAATTGGCACGTGCTAATTCTAACTCCCGGGGAGTTAAAAAGTGGAGGGGAGTTAAAATGGATCGTTACACCGGGTCAGTCCAGACACAGGCTTGGGAGGTTTCGTCAGGAGTATTTCCCAAGCCCTTCAATGGCGCCAACTACTAAGTCGAATCTGTCACTATCTTTCTGTTAGTGTCAGTCTCCAGGCCTAGCAAGTGTACTGCTGCTACTGTCAAAACCGTCAAAGCCATCTTTGCCGTCGGTACCGTCCACGGCTGTCCTGTCGCAGTGCTAGGGCTGAACTGTTTCCTTATTAACTGGAGGCTCTAGCACTGGTCTGCTACTGGCGTCAATGTCAGCACGACGAAGCTCCTTTAACTAACTACAAGTTTGCCAGTCCGCCCTCTCTGAACCCATGTGTCGTACAGCCGGAGTTCTTCTGCTTGTTTACCTGATGTCAGTGAACACTTCTCACGCCAGGCGCACTTCCGCTGAGCTCGCCTATGTGCACAGAACCCGTGCGTCACAAAAAAAAAAAAAAAAAAAAAAAAAAAAAAAATATATATATATATATAACTAATAAACTAATAAATTCCAAGGATAAGTGACCGAGCACCATTCCAGCAAACCACAGAGCAGCTTGGTGTTGCAATGACTGCAAGAAATATTCAATTATAAACAAAGCTTGCTCTTATGTCTTAGATTGAAGAAATAGGGGGAGATAAGCATTCATATCTGCAGTGGTAGATAATTCTGCCTAACTAACAGTATGTGCTTGTGTGGGTGAATGGGGAATAATAAATGCTTCTAAACAATGAGCCTTCAGCAAGCTTATAGTCTCCAATATAAAAGAAACTGCGTCACTACAGCAAAATGCTACATCAGTGCCGTATCAGGCTCTGGCGGTACATGACCATCTAGTTCACAGGATTGGGTTTAATTCTGTAGGAGGAGCCTGTGTCAGTCATGGAGCAGCCAAAGGGATCATCGCTCGACCAGCCAACGTCCACATGTAACTCTGCGGCTTATTCAGGTAAGATTTCTTTTTGACCCCCCCCCCCATGCTCGT
>CM065736.1:19743514-19746014 GCA_033310375.1 Conus canariensis | reverse complement strand
GCCCGGCGGAGATTCGAACCCGGAACCCCAGGATCACTAAGATTACGAGTCCGGCGCTCCACCAACCAAATTATACCCCCCCCCCCCCCCCCCCCCCCCCCCCGCTCCTCTCCCTTCCTATGACTCCACTGTGCACTGGCCTTTTACGCAAAGACTTCACCGTCTCTCTAGATTATAAAACGTTTTCCCCCGTGCCCTTGATCTAAGTTTCCATTCTTTCAAAGAATATTTCTGATGATTTTAAATCTTAATACAGTCCCACAGACAGCTCCATCTCCTCTGCTTAGTTCATGGCGTTGGTTCTGGCACTACAGGCAATTTCTAAAATCAAAACATGAAGACTTTCTTGTTCTCTCGAAAGCCCCCCCACCCCCACCCCCCTACTCCCACCCCCCTCCCCGCCCTTCTTTCTGCTTCGGAGGCCATTGCTGGCTGTAATCTCAAGCATCCTCAACTGCTGAATTTGTTTGAACTCTCTCAAATCGGATAAGATTCTACACCGTTTTTTTTTGTTTGGGTTGCTGGTCATGTCAGCATTCAAGGCATCGAGGTGCTTGATAAGCTTGCCCTAAAGGCTAATAATCAAGAGTTGAGCGGATTCTTTATTCCCCACAAGAGTTGAGCGGATTATTCTCTATTCCCCACAAGAGTTGAGTGGATTGTCTATTCCCAACGAGAGTTGAGCGGATTCTTTATTCCCCACAAGAGTTGAGCGGATTATTCTCTATTCCCCACAAGAGTTGAGTGGATTGTCTATTCCCAACGAGAGTTGAGTGGATTGTCTATTCCCCACAAGAGTTGAGCGGATTGTCTATTCCCCACAAGAGTTGAGTGGAATGTCTATTCCCCACAAGAGTTGAGCGGATTCTCTATTCCCCACAAGAGTTGAGCGGATTCTCTGTTCCCCACAAGAGTTGAGCGGATTCTCTGTTCCCCACAAGAGTTGAGCGGATTCTCTGTTCCCCACAAGAGTTGAGCGGATTCTCTATTCCCCACAAGAGTTGAGCGGATTCTTTATTCCCCCACAAGAGTTGAGCGGATTGTCTATTCCCCCACAAGAGTTGAGCGGATTATTCTCTATTCCCCCGCAAGAGTTGAGCGGATTGTCTATTCCCCACACCGATGTGAGACCCAAAGCTCACTCTTACGTCACGGACCAGACCTCAGGCAAGAGGACTGGAACCTGGAACCTACAGACGGAGAACAGACTCCCCAATCCATCCAGACCTCAAACAGGATTGACCACGGGGACCTGGGGGCCGTACAGAAGAAACAGTCTGGTGGCGATAGCACACAGTCCACTCCTGTCCACACCTACTCCTATGTCTTCATTCAAAGGGAAAAGAAGCTCCGTGGTGCATTCCATGGGATGGACCCACTCACTACAAAACATGTCCTTATAAGAGTGTTGGGACTTAACATGATGTCAGAACACAAACACTTTCCTAGCAGACGCCGCCATGAAAACCTTGTTCTGAGATGTCCCACCTGATGTTACTTTTGGATCCCTATATAATGTATAGTTTACGACCGAGATTTAAAAAAAAAGAAATTAAAGCAATGAAGCAATTTTAGAGTTTTTTTTTTCTTTTTCTTTCCTTTTTTCTATTATTATTATTATTATTATTATTATTTTCTTTTAGCAAATCTGATTTATTATGAAGTTGCGTCTGAATGTTCTTTTCCATCATCTGTGTAGAGAATTGATGACTCGGACGAACTGACAGCCATGATATGGCCCTTTGCCGTCGGCTGGGCTGCAAGCAACATGGATTGCATTGTGTTGCGCCAATCTCCTCACAGTTCAGAACGCTTACATTAACATCAGCCAGAGCCAGCGTGCGCAAAGAGATAAAGGAAACCAACAGATACACAGCATGGATTAGAATACCAAATGATCTTACTGACAGGATGGATTTTTTTTTTTTTTTTTTTTTTGCGTGCGCACGCATGTAACACACACACACACACACACACACACACACACACACACACACACACACACACACACACACACACACCACACACACACAGAGTCTTAGAACTTTTTCGACAGCTTGGGAGGCGAAAAGTGCATTATCAGCATAACAACGAAGATATTTTCATTCTGTCTAGCTGTCTGTCTGTCTGTCTGGCTGGCTGGCTGTCTGTCTGTCTGGCTGTCGTCTGTCTGGCTGGCTGGCTGTCTGTCTGGCTCTCTCTCTCTCTCTCTCTCTCTCTCTCTCTCTCTCTCTCTCTCTGTGAGCCTTCTACCCTTCCCCATCCACACTTCGACAACATCTCTCCCTGTCTGAACTTTCGTCTCTCTCCCAGCATCTCCGACCTGCCCCCTTTCTTCGCCCGTCTCCATCCTACCCCTCCCCACCCTCTCCTCCTCCTCCTCCTCCTCCATCCCTACCTCTTTTCCCCCTTCTCTCTCCTTCCCTCACCTCCCCCCCTCCCCTCCCCTCACCTACCCACTACTCCTCGCCATGACAACCCCCCCCGCCTTCCTAATCAC
>CM065736.1:19726014-19733514 GCA_033310375.1 Conus canariensis | reverse complement strand
GACGTGGAGTTTTTTGGTTTTGTCGCTTTTTTTTTGCTTTTTTTTTTTGAGGACTGAATATTGTTTATTCTTTTTATTTGTTTTGCTTTTTTGTGTTCTTCGATGTCGGAGGGTTTTGATGTAGGAGATTAATTTGGTGTTTTGGTGTGTTGTGATGCGGAGGTTTTTTTTTTGTTGTTTGTTTTTTCTTCTTGTTTCTATCATGATGGAGTTTTACTTGGTGTTTTTGGTGTGTTTTGATGTCGGATGGTTTGGGGTTTTTTTTGTGATGGGGGATTGATTAATTTGGTGTTTTGGTGTGTTGTGATGTGAAGGTTTTTTCTTTGTTGGTGTTTTAGCTTGTTATAAATGTGGTGAGTTGGTGGTGATTTTACCATTTCTTGCGCGAATTTTTTTTTCTTTTTTTCCTTTTTGCTTTTTTTTTTTTTTTTTTGGTGGTGCAAAGATTGTTGTGCGGGTTTTACTTGGTGTTTTTCAGTGTGTATTGTCGTGGGGATTTTATTTGGTGTTTTGACGAATTTGTTGTGAGGATTTTACGGTAGTGTTTTAGTGTGTTTTGAAATATGTGGATTTCACTTGGTATTTAGATGTGCTTTGTTGGTTGCGTTTTGCTTTCTCTGTGTGTGTGTGTGTGTGTGTGTGTGTGTGTGTGTGTGTGTGTGTGTGTGTGTGTGTGTGTGTGTTGTGTTGTTAAGAGGGATTTACTTGGTGTTTTGGTGTGTTGTAATGTGGAGTGATGTGGTGTCCTCGGAGGGTGATGAACTGAAATGTGATGTGGTGTGTTGTTTGTTGTGCAGCTGTGCTTGCTACACGAGTTGTAGCGTGATGTTTGGTGTCATGGGCTGCCTTGTGTTGTAGTGTGTTGTTCTGTGTTATGTCCCCTTTGCGTTATGATGCTGTGTTGTTTAGCGTGTTGTGTCATGTGGTGTGGTGTTATGAGTTGTGGCGTGGTATGGTGTGGTATGGTGTGGTGTGGTATGGTGTGGTGTGGTATGGTGTGGTGTGGTGTGGTGTGGTATGGTGTAGTGTGGTGTGGCGTGGTGTGGTGTGGTCTGGTCTGGTATGGTGTGGTGATGGTGTGGTCTGGTGTAGTGTGGTATGGTGTAGTATGGTGTGCTGTGGTGTGGTATGGTGTGGTGTGGTGTGGTGTGGTGTGATGTGATATGGCACGGTGTGATGTGATATGGTGTGGTGTGGTGTGGTGTGGTATGGTGTGGTGTGGTATGGTGTGGTGTGGTATGGTGTGATGTGGTGTGGTGTGGTGTAGTTTGGTGTGGTGTGGTGTGGTATGGTGTGGTGTGGTATGGTATGGTGTGGTGTGGTGTGGTGTGGTATGGTATGGTGTGGTATGGTGTGGTATGGTGTGGTGTGGTGTGGTATGGTGTAGTATGGTGTGGTGTAGTATGGTGTGGTGTAGTATGGTGTGGTGTGGTGTGATATGGTGTGGTGTGGTATGGTGTGGTGTGGCATAGTGCACTGTGGTCGAGAGTATGGTAGATTACGTTCTGTTAATTTACTTTTTTTGTAGAGTCTTACATGGTGTGATGTGGTGTGGTGTGATATGGTGTGGTGTGGTGTGGTGTAGTGTGGTATGGTGTGGTGTTGTGTGGTGTAGTATGGTGTGGTGTGGTGTGGTTAGGTGTGGTATGGTGTGGTGTGGTGTGGTGTAGCATGGTGTGTGTGTAGTATGGAGTGGTGTGGTGTGGTGTAGTATGGTGTAGTGTGGTGTAGTGTTGTGTGGTGTGGTGTGGTGTGTGGTGTGGCATGTTGCATTGTGGTCGATAGTATGGTGGATTGTGTCCTGTTAATTTACTTTTTGTTGTTGTAGTGTCTTATGTGGAGGTGGTGTGGTGTGGTGTGGTGTAGTGTGGCGTAGTGTGGTATGGTGTGGTGTGGTGTGGTGTGGTGTGCCATGGAGTGGTGTGGAATGATGCATTGTGGTCTACAGTATGGTACATTGTGTTCCGTTCATTTACTTTTTTTTTATAGTGTCTTACGTAGTGTGGTGTGGTGTGGTGTGGTGTGGTGTGGTGTAGTGTGGTGAGGAGTGGTGTGGTGTGGTGTAGTGTAGTGTGGTGTAATACGGTGAATTGTGACCCTGTATCTAGCATCGCTATAGTTTATTGTTTATTTATCCTAAGATCTAGCCTTGGATGGGCTACTGCGCAGGTCAGACAACCGCTAAGTCGTATCCACAAGACCCTCGTCTTCAGTCCTCCCATCTCGGCCATTAATTCATTTCTCCATCAGCTGCAGTTCATGCACGCTGTGATGTCGTAGCTAAGCAGATGTGGTGTCGGGTATATGGAGTAGTCCGCACGCAGTGACGCCTCCTTGATGAAACTGAAACTGAAACTGTTTCTTTGTCATGCACTGTTGTCGTTTCATTGTTGTAGTGTTCTGTCGTTCCTTTGTCTTCCATTGTTGTAGTGCTCTGTCGTTCCTTTGTCTTCCATTGTTGCAGTGTTCTGTCGTTTCTTTGTCTTGCATTGTTGCAGTGTTCTGTCGTTCCTTTGTCTGACATTGTTGCAGTGTTCTGTGTTCCTTTGTCTGACATTGTTATAGTGTTGTGTGTTCCTTTGTCTGACATTGTTGTAGTGTTGTGTGTTTCTTTGTCTGACATTGTTATAGCGTTGTGTGTTCCTTTGTCGTACATCGTTGTAATATGCTGTGTTTCTTTGTTTTACACTGTTGTGTGTTTCGTGTTCCTTTGTCTGACATTGTTGTAGTGTTCTCTGTTCCTTGGTCTTACATTGTTGTGGTGTTCTATGTCCTTTGTTTTACATCTTGTAGTGTTCTGTGTTCCTTTGTCTTCCATTGTTGTAGTGTTCTGTGTTCCTTTGTCTTCCATTGTTGTGGTGTTCTGTGTTCCTTTGTCTTCCATTGTTGTAGTGTTCTGTGTTCCTTTGTCTTCCATTGTTGTAGTGTTCTGTGTTCCTTTGTCTTTCATTGTTGTAGTGTTCTGTCGTTCCTTTTGCCTTCCATTGTTGTAGTGTTCTGTGTTCCTTTGTTTCCTTGTTGTAGTGTTCTGTGTTCCTTTGTCTTCTTGTTGTAGTGTTCTGTCGTTCCTTTGTCTTCCATTGTTGTAGTGTTCTGTCGTTCCTTTGTCTTCATTGTTGTAGTGTTCTGTGTTGTTTTTCTACATTGTTGTAGTGTTCTGTGTTGTTTGTCTTACATTGTTGTAGTGTTCTGTGTTCCCTTTGTCTTACGTTGTTGTAGTGTTCTGTGTTCCTTTGATTGACATTGTTGTAGTGTTCTATGTTTCTTTGTCTGACATTGTTGAGTGTTCTGTGTTGTTTGTCTTACATTTTTGTAGTGTTCTGTGTTCCTTTGTCTGACATTGTTGAGTTTCTGTGTTCCTTTGTCTGACATTGTCATGTGTGCTGTGTTCTAGTCTTAAACATTGTTGTAGTGTGCTGTGTTCCTTTGTCTGACATTGTTGTAGTGTTCTGTGTTCCTTTGTCTGACATTGTTGTAGTGTTCTGTGTTCCTTTGTGTTTCATTGTTGTAGTGTTCTGTGTCCCTTTGTATTACGTTGTTGTAGTCTTCTGTGTTCCTTTGTATTACGTTGTTGTAGTGTTCTGTGTCCCTTTGTATTACGTTGTTGTAGTGTGTTGTGTTCCTTTGTCTGATATTGTTGTAGTTTTCTGTGTTCCTTTTTCTGACATTGTTGTAGTGTTCTGTGTCCCTTTGTATTACGTTGTTGTAGTGTTCTGTGTCCCTTTGTATTACGTTGTTGTAGTGTTCTGTGTCCCTTTGTATTGCATTGTTGTAGTGTTCTGTGTTCCTTTGTCGTGACATTGTTGCAGTGTTCTGTGTTCCTTTGTCTGACATGGTTGTAGTTTTCTGTGTCCCTTTGTATTACGTTGTTGTAGTGTTCTGTGTCCATTTGTATTACATTGTTGTAGTGTTCTGTGTTCCTTTGTCGTGACATTGTTGCAGTGTTCTGTGTTCCTTTGTCTGACATTGTTGTAGCGTTCTGTGTTCCTTTGTGTTTCATTGTTGTAGTGTTCTGTGTCCCTTTGTATTACGTTGTTGTAGTGTTCTGTGTCCCTTTGTATTACGTTGTTGTAGTGTTCTGTGTCCCTTTGTATTACGCTGTTGTAGTGTGTTGTGTTCCTTTGTCTGACATTGTTGTGGTGTTCTGTGTTCCTTTGTCTGACATTGTTGTAGTATTCTGTGTTCCTTTGTCTGACATTGTTGTAGTGTTCTGTGTTCCTTTGTCTTTCATTGTTGTAGTGTTCTGTCGTTCCTTTGTCTTATATTGTTGTAGTGTTCTGTGTTCCTTTGTCTGACATGGTTGTAGTGTTGTGTGTTTCTTTGTCTTACATTGTCGTAGTGTGCTGTGGTCCTTAATCTTACATCGTTGTAATGTTCTGTTATTGTGGAATGTTATGGTGGAGCGAAGTCTTGTGTGTGCTGTGTTGGTATGGTGTGGTATGGTGTGGTGTGATGCGGTGAGGTGTGGTATGGTGTGGTATGGTGTAGTGTGATGTGGTGTGGTGTGGTGTGTGGTGTGATGCAGTGTGGTATGGTGTGGTGTGGTGTGGTGTAGTGTGGTGTGGTGCAGTGTGGTATGGTGTGGTATGGTGTGGTGTGATGTGGTGAGGTGTGGTATGGTGTACTGTGGTACGCTGTGATGTGGCATGGGATGGTATGACTTGGTGTGGTGTGGTGTGGCGTGGTGCAGTGTGGTGAAGTGTGGTATGGTTGTCTTGTGGTGTAGTGCGATGTGGCATAGTACTGTATAGCGTAGTGTGGTGTCGTGTCATGTGGTTTGTATAGTGTGGTGGTGTATGGTATAGTGTATCATGGGACAGCGTAATGTAGCATAGCATGATACAGTATAGTATAGTATGCTAGTGTATCATGGTATAGCGTGATGTGGCATAGTATGGTATGGTATAGTATGGTATGTATGGTTTGGTGTGGTATGTGGTGGGGTGGTGGGGTGGTGGGGGTGCAGTGGTACAATCCTGTGAGGTGTGGTGTGTGGAGCGATGTGTTGGGGTATAGTGTGATGTGGCATAGTATGGTTTTGCACAGTGTGGTGTTGTGTGGTGTGGCGTGGTGTCTGCAACATTGTGTGGTATGATGTGATGGGGTGTGGTGCAGTGTGGCGTGGTGTATATCATGTGGTGTGATGTGTAGTGAGATACGATGTGGTGCGATTTAGTGTCGTGTGGTACAGTGTTGTCGTGCGACATGGTCTGATGTGTAGTATGGTGTGATTCGGTGTGTTTTGGAGTGATCGTAGTGTGATGTGGTGTTGTGTAATCTGGTGTGACGTATGGTTTAATGTGATGTGGTGTGATGTGGTGTTGTGTCGTGTGATGTGATGTATTATGTGGTATGATGTGATGTTTGGTGTGGTCTCATGTTGTTCAGTATGTGTGTTATGTGGTATGATTTGATGTGGTGTGGTGTGGTCTAATGTTCTTTAATGTGATGTGATTTGTGGTATAATGGAATTTAGTGTGTTGTGGTCTAGTGTTGTTCAATGTGATGTGTTTTGTGGTATGATGTGATGTGGTGTGATGTGGTCTAATGCTGTTTAATGTGATGTGTTATGTGGTATGATGTGATGTGGTGTGGTTAATGTGATCTAGTGTTGTTCAATGTTGATGTGTTTTTGTATGTGTGATGTGGTGTGGTGCAATGTGGTTTCGTGTCGTTTAATGTAATGTGTCATGTGCTATAATATGATGTGCTGTGCTGTGGTCTAGTGTTGTTCAATGTGATGTGTTATGTGGTATAATATGATGTGGTGTGGTGTAATGTGAATGAGTGTCGTTTAATGTGATGTGTGTATGTGGTATAATCTGATGTGGCGTGTTGTGGTCTAGTGTTTTTTTTGTGATGTGTTCTGTGGTATGATATGATGTGATGTGGTGTGGTGGTGTTGTAGCATTGTTTAATGTCGCGTGTAATCTGGTATGATGCGGTAAGGCATGATGTGGTGTAATGCAATAGTGTGTGGTGTAGTGTGGTGTGATATCATGCGATGTGGTGTGGTATGTAGTATGATGTGATGTGACGTGGCATGGCGTGAGGCAGGATATTCTAATGTGGTGTATGGCATGCATGCTGCAGAGTATTCAGTCCTCTCGTTATGTAGCGCGTTGAATGATGTTCTGTTCTGTTCTGTTATTATCATTATCAATACTTACATAGCGCCTATCCTCGGTCAGAGACCAAACTCTAAGCGCTTTACAATCCACACTCGTTTACACAACGGGCTGCCTACCTGGGTAGTGCCGACTGAAGAGCTGCCAGCTGGCGTTTCATTCAGTCGTTTCCCGTGTCATCCAGTCAATATCGTTCAATATCGTTCACTCAGTTTCCTTACTTCCTTCATTCTTTCCATTTCTCACGCAGGGTGCATGCTATGTGTAACGTGTCATCCATACCAACGGCCAAACTGGCCTTCTCTCCCGAAAGTTGGTGATGGGATTTTACGTGTGTGTGGAAGATGTTATGTGTGCGTTCACACACGGAACCTCGGTTTATAGTCTCATTCGAAGGACTGTATGGGAAATGGAGTCGGAACCAATGTTAAGTCCAAGGGACCCCCCCACCCCCCCCCCACCCCCCCCTGTACTGAAACGGCCCGGCGGAGATTCGAACCTGGAACCCCAGGATCAGCAAGATCACGAGTCCGGCGCTCTACCACTGAGCTCTTCCGGTTCTAGCGTTGTAAATTGTGGTGGTGTTCATTGCGGTTAGCTACGGCCTTGTCTTGCGTTGTGCGGTTTGGTACCGTGTGGTGTGTTGTGAGAAAATAGTGTGGGTTGGAACTGAGCGTTTTCGCCTTGAGGTGTATGGTGTATTGTATCATATTCTTATATATTGTATTGAAAACTTCAGGCCAACGATCTTTCTCTTACCAGGCACCTGCTCTGTGGAATAGTCTCCCTTCTTCTCTGCGTAACACGGACTCTTTAGAGACTTTTAAAACCTCCCTAAAGACACATCTTTTCCCTCGGACTGATTAACGATATCCACTTACCACTGTGCGCGTGTTTGCTGGTGTCGAACGCGCTCGTGTGTCTGTCTGCGTCTGTGAGTTTTGTTGTTTTTTTTTCTCTGTTGTGTGTGTGTGTGTGTGTGTGTGTGTGTGTGTGTGTGTGTGTGTGTGTGTGTGTGTGTGCGTGCGTGCGCGTGCGCTTTGAATTAGAATTAGAATTTTATCATGTTTTTCTGTAATATACGCTTTGGGCTCTTGCGAGGTAAAGCGCTCTATAAATATCCTCTTACATCATTACATTACATTACATTACATTACATTCTGTTGTGTGATTGTGTTGTGGTGTGTCACGGTGTGGTGCGGATTCTTGTTGTTGTTGTTGTTGTTGTTGTGTCCTGTGCTACGCTCAGCTGTGATGTGATATGTTGTGTTGTGGACCAATGTTGTTGTGACGTCGTGTGCGCTAGTCAGCTGATGTTTTTTTTTTTTTTTTTTTTTTGCTTTTGCTTTGTATTGTCTTGGGCTGCGTTGCG
>CM065736.1:19716014-19718514 GCA_033310375.1 Conus canariensis | reverse complement strand
ACACACACACACACACACACACACACACACACACCACACACACACACACACACGCACACACACACACACACACACACACACACACACACAGACTTGCACACCCCTGGATCTCTCAATGTCGCCAGTGCTAATCCAATTCCACCTTGTACCCCGCTCCTTCCTCCTTAACCCCCTCCCCCTCCCCCTCCCCTACTTCTTGGTCTCCCCCCCCCCCTCTTTCCTCTCCTCCCCCTCCTTCCCCTCAAGACATACAGACATGATAATCAAATACTTCAGTCCATATTAGCACACAGTCATTCCGACATGGACACTCCTGGTTGACCCTACTCTCTCTGCCCCTCTTGCCCCCTCTCTCTGTCTCTGTCTCTTTCCCTGTGTCTGTATGTCTGTGTGTCTGTCTGTCTGTCTCTTGCTCAGTCTGTCTCTCTGTCTCTGTCTGTCTGTCTGCCTGCCTGTCTGTCTGTCTGTCTGCCTATCTCTCTCTTTTCTCTCTCTCCCTCTCTCTCGCTTTCACCCCTCTCTTCCCCCCTCTCTCCCCTCTCTCTCCTTTTCTGTCTCTGTCTCTGTCTCTCTC
This sequence comes from Conus canariensis, assembly GCA_033310375.1. Taxonomy (NCBI): domain Eukaryota; kingdom Metazoa; phylum Mollusca; class Gastropoda; order Neogastropoda; family Conidae; genus Conus; species Conus canariensis. The sequence continues at coordinate 19,717,940 of CM065736.1, read as the reverse complement.
CCTCTCTCTCCCTTTCTCTCGCCCTCCCTCTCTCTCTCCCTCTCTCTCGCCTCTCTCTGCTCCCTCTCTCTCTTCTCTCTCTCTCTTTCCCCCTCTCTCCGTTTCTCTCGCCCTCCCTCTCTCTCTCTCCCTCTCTCTCGCCTCTCTCTGCTCCCTCTCTCTCTCTCTCTCTCTTTCCCCCTCTCTCCGTTTCTCTCGCCCTCCCTCTCTCTCTCCCTCTCTCTCGCCTCTCTCTGCTCCCTCTCTCTCTCTCTCTCTCTTTCCCCCCTCTCTCCGTTTCTCTCCCCCTCTCACACCACATCCCTCTCTTCCCCCCCCCCCTCTCTCTCTCTCTCTCTCTCTCCACTCCCTGCCACTTTCACTCTTTCCCTCTCTCTCCCCCCCATCTCTCTCTACCTCTCTCCCCCTCTCTCTGTCCTCCCCTCTCTCTCCCTCCCCCTCTCTCTTACTCTCTCTCTCTCTCTGTCCCCCCCCTCCTCTCTCTCTCCCTCCCTCCCCACCCTCTCTCTCCCTCTCACAAGTCCCCAGGTAAACCAACCAAAGTACACATTCACTGTTCACTGACTTGATTGTATCCAGAGTGAGGGATCGGCAAACTGAGCTGATGTGTCGGAATTCAACGTGAGCAGCGTGAAAGGGAGTCTGAAATGAGGCAGGGAACAGTAAACAGTAACTAACCGTAGTTACTTCATCATCACGGGAGCAAGAGTTACCCTCCTTGTTCGTCATTTACCGTTTACTGTCTTCTTCTTCCTTCGAGTGTCCACCTTCACAGAGTTGAAGATTCTGACACTTTTGTGTGTATGACCGTTTTTTTTTATCCCGCCATTAAGGCAGCCATACTCCAACTTCGGGGAATTTGCATGCTATGTGTAACGTGTCATCCATACCAATGGCCAAACTGGCCTTCTCTTCCGAAAGTTGGTGATGGGATTTTACGTGTGTGCAAGATGTTGTGCGTTCACATACGGAACCTCGGTTTATAGTCCCATTCGAAGGACTGTATGGGGAATGGAGTCAGAACCAATGTTAACTCCGAGGGAAAAATCCCTTGTACCGAAATTCGAACCTGTAACCTCGGGATCACGAGTCCGGCGCTCTACCAACTGAGCTATTGCGGCCCCCTATCCTCTGCCTCATTTCAGATTTGCTTCATGCCAATGAAACCGAGGTTACCTGTATTTTTAACTGTTCGTCCGTGTGTTTGTTTGACAATATTCAAGATGAAAAAAGGCTGTGTTAATCTTGAATTAATGTTCATTTCCGTGTGTTCAGTTTTCCCGTTGTTGTTGCTGTGTAGATGTGTCGGGTACAGAGTACATGAGCAAATCTGGGAGCATCATTTTAGGGGGGCGTCTCCTTGTTTGTTCTGTGTGCTCTGTGCTAGGGCGAGTTTGTGTCGTAAGCAGCATTCGTTCGAGAGGGGTGAAAGCGAGAGAAAGGGAGAGAGAGACAGAGAGACAGAGACAGACAGACAGACAGACAGACAGACAGACAGACAGAGAGAGAGAGGGGGGCATTCGTTTGGAGTTACGGGCCGTGGATTTATGTCACTATGGGAGCAAGAGTTACCCTATGTGTTTGTTACTGTTGAAAACAGTATGACTTGCTGGTGGGATGTTTTGACACACTGAGAGACCCTGAGTTTCGAAGCACCCCGGGTCACATTACATGATCAGACGACGGGTTGGTGGTATTTCCTTAAAGTAATGTGAGAGCAGCTAAGAACATTTGTAGGTAGGCTTTCAAAGTTGTTTGATAACATTGTGCGCTGTGAGTTCATCTGAAACTTGTCGTCATTATGACGCTGCTTCATCGCCTCAGTGTGTGTGAGAGAAGAGAGAGAGAGAGAGAGAGAGAGAGAGAGAGAGAGAGAGAAGAGAGAGAGAAGAGGAGGAGAGAGAGAGAGAAGAGAGAGAGAGAGAC
>CM065736.1:19696014-19706014 GCA_033310375.1 Conus canariensis | reverse complement strand
TGTAAATGGGATCGTCACATCAAATCCATGTTGTCAAAATGTCGTGTTCTTGTTGCCTGCCTCCGCTCATTTAAATACCGTCTTAGTCGGAAATCACTCGAAATAATGTATAAGTCATTTATTTTGCCCCATTTCGATTTTTCGGATGTCGTGTGGGATAATTGTACAAACAAGCAAGCTGAAGATTTAGAAAATGTGCATCTGGATGCGACTAGAACTATAGTCGGCTCAGTCCGAGGGACTAGCCACCAAAAATTATACAAGGAATCCGGTTTTACATCATTAAAAGAGAGACGACGACGTCATAAAATCATTCTGTACTACAAAATTGTCAACGGTATTGTTCCGATTTATCTGTCTAATCGACTTCCCCATCTTACATCCTCTGTAAACCCTTATCACCTCAGGCGCCCCCTGGAGAGGCAGATGCCAAAGTGTAGACTAGATGTGTACAAATCTTCCTTCTTTCCTTCATCTACTGCTCTTTGGAATGACCTCCCTGACAATATTAAAGTATCTAATTCTCTTAGTTTTCTCAAGCGTTTCCTCAGCAGTACCGATAGTATCGTGCCTAGATGTTACTACTTATCTGATAGGACGTCAGAAATAATTTTGTGTAAGTTGAGATTGGAAATGAGTGACTTAAACCACGATCTTTTCAAACGACATCTTAGAAACAACCCTTCATGTGACTGTGGCACGGCAGTTGAAGATGCAGCCCACTTCTTGATTAATTGTCCACTCCATCAACAGGCCCGTGCTCTGACAATAGAAACTCTACACGACACAGCAAAACGCGATATCTCAACATTACTGACTGGTAACCTTGACTTGGATGTGGACACAAATACAGAGATACTTACTATGGTTGGAAATTTTATTAAGCTATCTAACAGGTTTGCACTTAACTAAACTTATTCGGCTTACCACATTTACCTTCCCGGTCTTCTACCTGGTATGGAACACTATTGATTGAAATGGCATGGCGTGGTTCGGGCGTGGAGTGGGTTATTTTATTATTGTGTTGTAGTTTGAGTGTACTCTTGTGTGTTAAACGACTTTTCGTTTGTTCGCTTGTCTTTGTTGTTGTTTTGTTTTTGTTTGTGTCTGTTGATTTTCCTCCTTTCCAATTCCATTTTGATAACTTTCTGACGCAGCCACTCCAATGTACATTTTCTTTGAAAGAGTACGGTTTATAAGCCTATGCTTGTTGTACTCCATGGTTTGATGAATATTGCTGCAAAATTGTTCTCGAACAAATAAAATCTGTTTAAACCAACAAAGAGGTCGAAACACGTCGTGATTTAGTTTGTGATGTGTTTGTCTCTTTTGCGCCGTGCGGAATAGTTTTTTTTTTTCTTCTAAGTTTATTTCAGTTTGCTACTGCCTGAAGCTGCCACACTTCCAAACCATCAAGACCTTCGTTTCTGCTTTGGAACTCTTTTCAGGAAGTCTCGATGACAAAACAGAACTTATACTGAGACTGGGCAATCATTTGGGGAGTAAGAACCATGGCTGTAAGTTCGTCGGCGTTGATGGTTCCACAAAGGAAGAGAAAGAAAAGAGCAGATCGCAGTTACGTCATTGCTGGATCGGAAGTCTTCGTACGCGTTACCCGTTTTGGATGTTAAACGTAATAATGGAGGAGGAGGGGTAAGAGAGAGGAAGGAGGAGAATAAGATAAAACGTGTGGGAGATAAAGGGAACAGGTTAATGGGTAGGGGGGGGGGGGGGCCTGGAGGTGGAGGTAGTCTGGGTCAATACACGTGAGTGTATTCATCATGGTCATTACGCAGTTACCGCTCTTCCTCACCGTATTTTTTTTTCTCTGGTAATTCATAGGAATGTATGGTATGTGTCTTGTCACACTGTGCCTGCGTCACGCATCAGTTGTTTTTTTTTATGGAGATGTGGTTTTCTCTTTCGTCTGGCGTGGAATACTATTTTAACTTTGAAGTTTGTTTCAGTTTCCTTCTGCCTGCAGTCACCTCACTCTGGAACCATCCAGACTTTGGTTCCTGCTCTGAAACTCATTGCTGGTCATGACTCTAAACCCATCCAGCTTTGAACATTTCATGATGTCGACATCGATCGTTACTGATCGTTAGTTACTTGTGGTTCTGAACCTCATTTGGGGGCGTTGGCATTCTTCGCAGCGTATTCGTTAACCGACCGTGTCTGAAGACTGGCACCTTTCCTGTTTACCTTTCCTTCTTTCCTTCCTTGAAGGTCTGGAACCTGCAATTTAGACAGGTGTAAAAGATCTCTGAGGAACCGTACACACACACAGGCAAGCAATTAACGCTTTCCGCGCTGGCAACCTGCAGAACGTTAAGCCTTCTTAGACGTGCGTATACAATTTGGATGGATAAAAACCTCACAGACATCAATGCAAGTTTAGAACAAAAAAACAAGCGCACATAAGACTTCAATTAACAGGGTTAATGAGGAACCCAGCCACTGACGTAATCTTCAGCACTTCTTCCAGTGGATGCTTATTAAAAATAAAAATAAAAAAAAAAAAAAAAAAAAACCAACAACAAAAAATGAGCTTAAAAAAAATGTAAGTGCATATGACAAAAAAGAGGGAAAAGGAAAAGGGAGAAATGCATTCGTTGTTTTTTGCTAGTGAGAAAAAGGCAAATAACACATCCACCCCCCCCCCACCCCCCACCCCACCCACCCCCCCCCCCCCCAAAAAAAAAAAGGGAAAACAAAACAAAGTTGCTCCATGACCAGCATGCAACTGAAACAAAAAAAAGAAAAAAAAAACAGGAAAAAAAAATTGTTGGACCAGACTTACAGGATTTCTCCCCTGAAACCACAGAGACGAGTCTGCTATACAAAGCGGGTTTCCTCGTACTACTATTCTGTTTTCTTCCCATCTGCATCACCTAAAAGCTGACAACGTTTAGCCGCATGCTGTGCGATGAATCACCCCGTAGCAAGCATCTTCTCTTTGAGTGTAGGGGTTTGCAGGACGAGGCGTTTTAGTGTCGATTCCATGAAGACTTGCTTTCCCTCTATATGGTTCTGACTCCCTCTTTCCAACCTCCTTACTGGATCAGCAGACTTTGTTTCCCGTTTTTGTTGTTAAAGGTAATGATGAGGAAGGAGGGGTAAGAGCAAGGGAAGAGAAGAATGAGGCAAAGCGTGGGGGAGAAAAAGGGAAGAGGTTGGTTGGCATGGGGTGGAGGGTGGGGGGAGGGGGTTAGGCTGGGGCAAGGAGACGTGAACATAGTCATTATGGTCTTTCTCACAGTATTTTTTTCTCTGGTAATTTGTCGGGAGGTATAGTTTGTGTCTCGCCAAACCGTGCCTGCATCACACATCAGTTGTCTTTTTTATGGAGACGTGATTTTCTCTTTTGCCCGGCGTGGAACAGTATTTTTTCTTTGAAGTTTGTTTCAGTTTCATTCTGCCTGTAGTCACCTCCCCTTGAAGCCATCAAGACTTTGGTTTCTGCTCCGGAACTCATCACCAGTCATGACTTGAAACCCATGTTACGGAACTCTTTCAAGAAAGTCTTGATGATAAAACAGCTCTGAAACGGAGAATGGGCGATCATTTTGGGAATAAGAACCTCAGGAGTAAGTTCATCAGTGTAGATGGCGCTGCAAAGGAAGAGAAAGAACAGAGCGGATCATAGTCACCTCATTGCCGGATCGGTAATCTTCGTTACGCGGTTTTTGTTGTTAAACGTAATAATGAGGGAGTAGGGGTAGGGAAGAGGGAGTGGGGGGCAGGGGATGGACAGAGGGGGGTGGGGGTAGGCTGGGTCAAGAAGACGTGAGTGTATTCAACATGGCTCTTTACACAGTAACCGCTCTTTCTCATCATCAGTTTTTTTCTGGTAATTTGTAGGAATGTAGGGTTTGTTTCTCGTCACACCAGCATCACGTATCAGCTTTGAAGTGGAAACGTGAGTTGCTTTTTCATCCAGCGTGGAAAAGTTATTATTCTTTAAAGTTTGTTTCCATTTCTTTCTGCCTGCGGTCCCCTCACTTTGAAACCATCCAGACTTTCCTTTCTGCTCCGGAACTCATCACTGGTCATCACTTGAAAGCCATCCCGAGCTTTGAACATTGCATGATGTGGACATTGTTTGTTACTGATGTTTAGTTACTTGTGGTTCTGGTCCTCATTTTGGAGGTGTTGGCATCCCACACATCTTGGTCGTTGACTGACCTGTGTCAAGACTGGCACCTTTCCTGTTTACCTTTCCTTCCTTCCTTCCTTCCTTGAAGATCTGGAACCTTCAATTTAGACAGGCGTTAATGATCTCCGAGGAACTGTACACACACAGACACGGTAATTAACGTTTTCTGCGCTCGCAATCTGCAGAACATTAATTCCTCTTAGACGTACGTATATGGACGAATAACAGATATTAGAACAAGTACAAAAAAAAAAGAAAAAAAAAGAAAAAAGGCACAGGCGCTCATAAGATTTCATTTAACAGGGTTAAAAAGGAACCCAGACACTGGAGCTTTTTTCGATCGGCTGTTTAGGCTGTTTATTGAAAAAAACGATTAAAAAAATGGTTAGTGTCAGAAAAAGAGAACAGGGGAAATGCACCCGTTTTTTTCTGTGAAAAAGAAAAGGCAAGTGATGGACCCCTGAAAAAAAAAGAAAAAGCAAAGTTGCTCCATGGCCAGTATGCAACAGAAGAAAAAAAAATTGTTTGTTCCAGATCTACAGGAGTTTCTTCCCTCAAACCTCAAAGAGGAGTCTGCTACATAAAGTGGATTTCTCACTAGTATTCTTTTTCTTCCCATCTGCATCATCTAAAGGCTGACAGCATATAGCCTGCTATGTGATGAATCACCACGTGGCAAACATCTTCTCTTTGAGTGCAGGGGTTTGCAGGAGGAGGCGTTTTAGTGTCGATTCCATGAAGACACTTTTCCTCCACATGTTCCTGACTCCCTCTCCCCATCCCAAGTCCGTCCCTCTCTCCGAGTTCCTTCCCCCCCCCACTCCCACCCCCCCCCTCCCCCATCCCCATTCTTTTTCTGTTAATGTCTTTTTAGTTGAGCAGAAAAAGTGTTGGGTCTAGGTCTTTTCAGCTTTTGAAATCAGCTTGCATTTACCTTTCAGTCCTTTTTTTTCCCCAATCTATATGGTTCTGATTTTAAACATACTTCTAGCCCGAGCTTGGCTTAGGTGGTCGGTCGGATGATTTATGAATGAAATGAAATGAGTTAACTTTCTATCATCATCTTCGTCATCATCATTCTCACCATCGTTATCATCACCACCACCACCACCACCACCACCATCACCACCACGAGAGAGAGAGAGAGAGAGAGAGAGAGAGAGAGAGAGAGAGAGAGAGAGAGAGAGAGAGGAGCGACTCGGGTCTCCACAAGAACATCTGATACGTGATGCAGGCAGGGTGTGAGAGACACAACTCATACATTCCTACAAATTACCAGAGAAAAAGACGCGGCGAGAAACAGCATTACCTGTGTAATGACCCATGAAGAATACTTGACCTAGCTTACCCCCCTCCCCCCTCCCTCTGCCCCCTGCCCCACCAACCTCTTCCCTTTTTCTCCCCTGCGTTTTGCCCCATTCTTCTCCTCCCTGTCCTGCCTCTCTTGTCCACGTTATTACGTTTAACAACAACAACGGGCAACGAAGACTGCTGAACTAGTCATGAGGTAACTGCCATCTGCTCTTTTCTTTCTCTTCCTTCACAGCGCCATCTACACTGATGAATTTACTACCGTGGCTCTTATTCCCAAAAAAATGATCGGCCAGTCTCAGTACAAGGGCTGTTTTATCCTCAAGACTTTCTTAAAAGAAAAAAAAACTGACAAAAGGGACAAACAAATTCACAAGACAAAACACGACGCGTTTCAATCTCTTAGGTCTCCTTCAGGAAAGAAATGCAACATACAGGACAATGAAAACAAAGAACGAGCAATCACTTACCTCTTCAGATTTGCAGCAAAATGGACATGAAATAAAGAAATGCTTTTTGTTTTTTAATTCAATGTCCTTTTTTTAATTCAATGTCCTTTTTTTTATTTCTTCTTCATCCTACGCCCATTTTGGGCCCAGTTTGAGGAGATCAGTGACTGCTCGTTCTTCGTTTTCATTGTCCTGAATGGTGTTTATCTTGCCTGAAGAACAAAGACCAAAGAGGTCGAAACGCGTCGTGTTTTGTCTTGCAATTTGCTTGTCCCTTTTCGTCCGGCGCGGAATAGTGATATATTTCTTTGAAGTTTCTTTCAGTTTCCTTCCGTCTGCAGTCACCTCCCCTTGAAACATCAAGACTTCCGTTTCGGCTCTGAAACATTACTGGTCATGGGGGCCGGAATAGCTCAGTTGGTAGAGCGCCGGACTTGTAATCCGAGGGTTGCGGGTTCGAATCTCCGCCGGGCCGTTTCGGTACAGGGGGATTTTCCCTTGGGAGTTAACATTATTTCTGACTCCATTTCCCATACAGTCCTTCGAATGAGACTATAAACCGAGGTTCCGTGTGTGAACGCACGCATAACATCTTGCACATACGTAAAATCCCATCGCCAACTTTTGGAAGAGAAGGCTAGTTTGGCCGTTGGTATGGATGACACGTTACACATAGCATGCACCTTCCCCGAAGATGGAGTATGGCTGCCTTAATGGCGGGATAAAAAAAAAGGGGGACACACACAGAACTCCACTGCCTTTGTTGGGTAATGGGATCAATCCTTGTCTGTCCATACAGGCAGTGTCCGCAGGAGTATCTGCCTGCGTACGCAGAAGAAGAAGAAGATCACTGGTCATGACTTTAAGCCCATCCCGAGCTTTGAACATTTTATGACGTCGACATGGCTCGTTACTGATCGTTAGTTCCTCCGTGGTGCTGGCCCTCATTTGGGAGCATTGGCAACCTACGTGCCATGGTCGCTGACCGACCCGTGTCAAGACTGGCACCTGTCCTCTTTACCTTTCCTTCCTTCCTTCCTTCCTTCCTTCCTTCCTGCCTTGAAGATCTAGAACCTGCAATTTGGACAGGTGTAAAGGATCTCTGAGGACCTGTACACACACAGACAGGCAATGAACGTTTTCTGCGCTGGGAAATCTGTGGAACATTAAGCCTCGTAGTCATACGTATGCAATTTGGACGAATAAAAAGAAAGTCGGTAGATGATAGAGCAAGTGCAAAAAAGAAAAAATAAAAAGAAAGAAAAGAAAAGAAAAGAAACGAAAAAGGCACACATAAGATGTCATTTCACAGGGCTAATGAGGAACTCAGTCACTGACGTAAGCTTCAGCATTTCTTCCAGTGGCTGTGTATTAAAAAAAAAACGAACTTTTAATGTACATGTGAATGCTTACATTAAAAAAAAAACGAACTTTTAATGTACATGTGAATGCTTACATTAAAAAAAAAACGAACTTTTAATGTACATGTGAATGCTTACATTAAAAAAAAAACGAACTTTTAATGTACATGTGAATGCTTACATTAAAAAAAAACGAACTTTTAATGTACATGTGAATGCTTACATTAAAAAAAAACGAACTTTTAATGTACATGTGAATGCTTACATTTAAAAAAAACGAACTTTTAATGTACATGTGAATGCTTACATTAAAAAAAAACCGAACTTTTAATGTACATGTGAATGCTTACATTAAAAAAAAAACGAACTTTTAATGTACATGTGAATGCTTACATTAAAAAAAAAAACGAACTTTTAATGTACATGTGAATGCTTACATTAAAAAAAAAACGAACTTTTAATGTACATGTGAATGCTTACATTAAAAAAAAAACGAACTTTTAATGTACATGTGAATGCTTACATTAAAAAAAAAACGAACTTTTTATGTACATGTGAATGCTTACATTAAAAAAAAAACGAACTTTTTATGTACATGTGAATGCTTACATTAAAAAAAAACGAACTTTTAATGTACATGTGAATGCTTACATTAAAAAAAAAACGAACTTTTTATGTACATGTGAATGCTTACATTAAAAAAAAAAACGAACTTTTAATGTACATGTGAATGCTTACATTAAAAAAAAACGAACTTTTTAATGTACATGTGAATGCTTACATTAAAAAAAAAAACGAACTTTTAATGTACATGTGAATGCTTACATTAAAAAAAAAACGAACTTTTAATGTACATGTGAATGCTTACATTAAAAAAAAAACGAACTTTTAATGTACATGTGAATGCTTACATTAAAAAAAAAACGAACTTTTAATGTACATGTGAATGCTTACATTAAAAAAAAAACGAACTTTTAATGTACATGTGAATGCTTACATTAAAAAAAAAACGAACTTTTAATGTACATGTGAATGCTTACATTAAAAAAAAAACGAACTTTTAATGTACATGTGAATGCTTACATTAAAAAAAAAACCGAACTTTTAATGTACATGTGAATGCTTACATTAAAAAAAAACGAACTTTTAATGTACATGTGAATGAACTTATTAATGAAATGTGAACTTACATAAAAAGAAAGAGAAAAAAAAGAAAAAGAAAAGAATGCATCGTTGGATTTTTTTTTTTTTTTTTTTTTGCCAGTGAAAAAGGCGAGTGACCCCCCCCCCCCCCTCCAAAAAAAAAAAAAAAGGAAAGGGGGGGGGGGGGGGAGCAAACTTGCTCCATGACCAACATGCAACTGAGGAAAAAGGGGGGGAAAAGTATAAAGGAAAAAGGCAAAATCTTCGTCCGTCCCAGGTTTACAGGAGTTTTCTCCCCTGAAATCGCAGAGAGAGAGAGAGAGGGAGAGAGGGAGAGAGGGTGGGAGGCGGCGTCTGCTATACAAAGCGGGCTTTCCTACTAGCATTCTTTTTCTCTTCCCATCTGCGTCATCTATATGCTGACAGCGTGTAGCCTGCTGTGCGACGAATCACCCCGAAGCAAACATCTTCTCTTTGAGTGCAGGGGTTTGCAGGAGGAGGCGTTTCAGTGTCGATTCCATGAAGACTTTTCCCCCCCCTCCACATGTTCCTGACTCCTTCTCCCCACTCCACCCCTCCCTCCACCCCCCTCGGTTTTTATGGCTGTTGATAATCTTTTTTTTCTTCCATTTAATGCCTTTTTAGTGAAGCAGAAAAGTGTTGGGTCTAGGTCTTTTTAGCTTTTGCAATTTTTCTTTGTTCTTAATGCAGTCTATATGGTGTGTTTTGTTTTTAAACACTCTTCCAGCCTCAGCTTGGCTTTCGTGGTCGGGTGATTGTTGAACAACGTGAACCGAATTGATATCTTATCATCATCATCATCATCATCATCATCATCATCATCATCATCATCATCATCATCATCGTCTTCTTCTTCTTCTTCTTCTTCTTCTTTTTCTTCTTCTTCCTTCTTCTTCTTCTTCTTCTTCTTCATTATCATCATCATCATCACCACCACGACTCTCCTCCTCCTCCTTCTCTTCTTCTTCTTCTTCATTATCATCATCATCATCATCATCATCATCATCACCACGACTCTCCTCCTCTTCGTCTTCCTCCTCCTCCTCCTTCTCTTCTTCTTCTGCAAAAAATAAAAAATAAAAATAACTGCTGCTGCTAATGCTACTACCCACACTCTTATTGCTTCTGCTGCTGCTACTTCTACCTCACCTGCTGCTGCTGCTACTACTACTTCAGCCACTACTACTACTGCTGCTACTGCTGCTATTACTACTACTACTACTCTCGTTCCCGCTGGCAGTTCTCTGTCGCCTTCTCTTTTATTTGGACTTTTCTCAGTGAATTGTAATTGTTTGAGTGTTTGAATAATAGATGTTATACATCTGCTTACTTCATCTTAGAATTTACAGTTACACTCGTTTTAAACTGAATGCAGATTTGAATTCTAGGTGCAGTATAGAATTTTCAGTCGAATCGAGTGAAACAGAACGAAACAGAATATGCTCAAACAGTTTTTTTTAAACCACTTCTGAATTTAGGTTGAAGTGGCTGTTCTGAATTCAATGGCAGTGTCATTCTCGCCTGACGATCGTTCTTTGTTGCAGATCTTTACGTAT
>CM065736.1:19688514-19691014 GCA_033310375.1 Conus canariensis | reverse complement strand
AGCTGCATACACACAGAAAGTATTGAGGTAACAAATGACAATATTACGATATTTCAAACAGCTGTATACACACAGAAAGTATTGAGGTAACAAATGACAATATTACGTTATTTCAAACAGCTGTATACACACAGAAAGTATTGAGGTAACAAATGAGAACATTACGTTATTTCAAACAGCTGTATACACACAGAAAGTATTGAGGTAACAAATGAGAACATTACGTTATTTCAAACAGCTGTATACACACAGAAAGTATTGAGGTAACAAATGAGAACATTACGTTATTTCAAACAGCTGTATACACACAGAAAGTATTGAGGCAACAAATGAGAATATTACGTTACTTCAAACAGCTGTATACACACAGAAAGTATTGAGGCAACAAATGAGAACATTACGTTATTTCAAACAGCTGTATACACACAGAAAGTATTGAGGCAACAAATGACAATATGACGTTATTTCAAACAGCTGTATACACACAGAAAGTATTGAGGCAACAAATGACAATATGACGTTATTTCAAACAGCTGTATACACACAGAAAGTATTGAGGTAACAAATGACAATATGACGTTATTTCAAACAGCTGTATACACACAGAAAGTATTGAGGTAACAAATGAGAATATCACGTTATTTCAAACAGCTGTATACACACAGAAAGTATTGAGGTAACAAATGAGAATATGACGTTATTTCAAACAGCTGTATACACACAGAAAGTATTGAGGCAACAAATGAGAATATGACGTTATTTCAAACAGCTGTATACACACAGAAAGTATTGAGGCAACAAATGAGAATATGACGTTATTTCAAATAGATACAAGATCATGCTTAGCTACCCTTTTTTATATTTCATATATTATTATAGTAATCTGCAAATTCATTGACTTGATAAATCAGTTATCTAGAAACAGAACAAAATTGGGCATGAAGACCAAAGCTTGTAATAATAACGATATCATTATATTGTTTTAAAAAAATCCCACTTAGGAAAGGTTTCAGTGTACATCAGTCATAGGGATGCCTGTTGGCTATCCTCATATACATGTCTGTAATTTAACGAGTTTATTATTGTTGTTGTCTTCTTCTTCTTCTTCTTCTTCTTCTTCTTCTTCTTCTTCTTCTTCTTCTTTCTTCTTCTTCTTCTTCTTCTTCTTTTTCCTCTTCTCTTTCCAAATCTTCTTCTTCTTCTTCTTCTTCTTCTTCTCTTCTTCTTCTTCTTCTCTTCTTCTCAATTTAGATTTCAACTGTATTCCTCGACCATGCACCTCCCCCCCCCCCCCCCCCCCCCCCCCGAGATTTTTGTTCATTTGTTTGTCTGGTGTTCATCGTTCTTTGCACTAATCATTATGTCATGCATTTCATGCAAGAAGACATAATCGGATCAACGATATCATCACTATGGAAGTTGAGGTCAGCCAGCTCCAAATAAAACAAATCCTTGTATGTCATAAAAATGTTAACTGCATGTGGACATGTCCTCCCAGTATGTCTTCCAAAGGCTTCTAGTCATTTCCTGCCTATCCGCATCGCTAAAACCCCACACGCTGCACACTGTCTTTTTCATCACGGCAAGAGCTACGTTTGTCACATTCTTTTATTCAACCATTTTCTTCAAACCTACATTCATTGGAATAGTTCTATGTATAATTCTTGAACCCATTTTTTTTTAAACTTAATATCTTTTATATATTAAATCTTTAACAAGCAACTGTTGTGTTGTTTTTTTTTCCAAAGAAGCATTTTTGACCACATCAAAGAGGAGTTAGGTTTTGAACCATTACTGTTTAGCATCTTGTTCTTCAGCTCCAGTCCTTTGGATAGTAACTGTGTTTTGTTCACGGCTGTGTTTGAGTCTGTGGCAACGTCGCCTAGTGTTAACATTATCTCTGTTCACGGCTGTCTTTGAGTCTGTGGCAACGTCGCCTAGTGTTAACATTATCTCTGTTCACGGCTGTCTTTGAGTCTGTGGCAACGTCGCCTAGTGTTAACATTATCTCTGTTCACGGCTGTCTTTGAGTCTGTGGCAACATCGCCTAGTGTTAACATTATCTCTGTTCACGGCTGTCTTTGAGTCTGTGGCAACGTCGCCTAGTGTTAACATTATCTCTGTTCACGGCTGTCTTTGAGTCTGTGGCAACGTCGCCTAGTGTTAACATTATCTCTGTTCACGGCTGTCTTTGAGTCTGCGGCACCGTCGCCTGGTATTAACATTATCTCTGTTCACGGCTGTCTTTGAGTCTGTGGCAACGTCGCCTAGTGTTAACATTATCTCTGTTCACGGCTGTCTTTGAGTCTGTGGCAACGTCGCCTAGTGTTAACATTATCTCTGTTCACGGCTGTCTTTGAGTCTGCGGCACCGTCGCCTGGTATTAACATTATCTCTGTTCCTAATGATTTAGAGAGCAAAAAACGAAACGATCTAAGTTGGCTAACAAATCAATGAACGGATGTGATGGTTCTGTATACATTCTGTATTATTTTCTCTA
>CM065736.1:19681014-19683514 GCA_033310375.1 Conus canariensis | reverse complement strand
GTAGTAGTAGTAGTGGTGGTGATAATACCAGTGTCATTGACATTATTGTCGTCGTCGTCATCATCATCATCGTCATCGTCATCATCATCGATAGTAGTTAGTAGTAGTAGTAGTAGTAGTAGTAGTAGTAGTAGTAGTAGTCGTAGCAGCAGCAGCAGCAGCAGCAGCAGCAGTAGCGGCAGCAGTAGTAGCGGCAGCAGTAGTAGCGGCAGCAGTAGCAGCAGTAGGGTTGCTGTTGTTGCTGTCGTTGTCGTCGTTGTCGTTATTGTCGTAGCCTTTTCATGGCTTTTCTTTTTCTTCTTCATCATCATTCATCACTTTCACCACCATCGTCATCCATCATCACCCCTGTTGTTGCTTGGTGGCCAGCAATGGGAACAAACAAACAACAACAAAGTAGCCTCCAAGGGGTCAGTGCTTTTTGCAGATACCGGCCGGACTGGCAGCCCCGGCCCACCTTACGTCAGTCCAGTGACGTGGCGCTGCACGAGCTGCGGCGAGAAGGGCAGAGGAGCCCGGTGTCGCCCCGGCGGCTGCCGGCCCGTCTGGAACCGCTTCCCAGCCTGCCCCAGACCTGCAGAGCCCTGTCCGCCAACAGTCTCAACTCCCCCTAGCCACGCCCCCCTTACCCCTCCCCCATCCCCAGGACGGTGTCCTTCCCGTGTGGTGAAGACTGACTCCCCCCTCCCCCTTCTCCCCCCATCCTCCACCCTCCCACCTCCGCTCCCTCCCCTCCTCCCTCCCTCCTCACCACAAGCTGCAGTTCAGTTCCTGTCCACTACAAGCTCCGGTCTGTTTGATTCGGTTGTGGGCGATGTTCGCAATGTGCCGGCGATGTTCCGAATGTTGCCAGCAATGTTGCCAGCAATGTTGCCGGCAATGTTGCCGCAATGTGGCCAGCAATGTTGCCACAAGTGTTGGGCAAGATGTGTCGCGCCGACAACGTTCTTCTGTAACGTCACCCACCACCCATCCCCTTCCAGAAGGCACGGAACTCTTTGGGATTCAGAAGGATGTTTTTTTTCCTGTGGTTTTGTCAGGAGAACCTCCAAGGCAAACAAAGAAAAAAAACTAAGACGCATAAAAAAGAAGAATAAAGAGAAGAAAATAAGTCAGTGCCGCACACCTGAAAAAAAACCCCGGACACCTTGAGTAACTTCAAAAGAAACTCCTTCCAGGTGAGTCTAAACTGTATACACTATGCCACAAAGGTTGGATGATGATATTGCCCTGCACACCAACTGGAAGGACATAAATAAAATAAAACAAAAATTGGCTAGGTATACATGTGAAAGGAGTGAGTTCCAAAGTAAAACGATGAAATGAGGAGGGAAAGCTAACGAGGTGTCCCATGTTGTATGTCTGAACCCCTCACTCATTACCCATGGTGTATGTCTGAACCCCTCACTCATTACCCATGGTGTATCAACACAGAACACAAAGTGATGAGCTGCTGAGAGCTGTCATTTGTGGTGTGTGGCCTCCAGATGACGTCATCGTGATCATTTGTTGGTGAACAACTCGTTTCTATGTGTTACTGTGATCGAGACTTTTTTTTTCTCCTTCTTTTCTAGAAGTCAAGATTTCCAAACAGACTGGAACACCCACGCACGCACATCATCGCAATCATGCCAGGAAGATAAATGAATGAATTATTGATGTGTGAATAAAACTAAAAATCCAGCAAACCGCTTCTCTGTTTTACATTGTGCAGAAGCTGTCAACCACCAGTCTTTGTTTTTTCTTCTTACAATACACACTCTTCTCCTTCTTCTTCTTCTTCTTCTTCTTCTTCTTCTACTTCTTCTTCCACAGTCTTTCCTTCAACTGCAAGCAGATTCCCAAGAAGACGATTCAACACTAGTCAATTGAAAGCTGACGTATGTTGAAGAAATTGAAAACCCTTGCTGAAGGGGGTTGTGAAATCCAAAACCTTCTTGAGATATTCATGACCCACCCCTTATGCCTGTGATGCCAGTTGCATGTCTGTGAAACCTCTCGGAAGACATGGAATTTCCACTGAAACTGCTGCATAATAACTGTCGCTTGAAAATGGGGACGTGAAGACGCCTACAAACATCTGCACTGGAACTTTGCTGTTTTTGTTGATGACTCAGTATCGACTCTCCGTTACTGGGAGCTGCGATGGGTTAGTGTGTAACCTTGTGTGTGCGCCCTCGTCAGGATGTGTAATGATGGTGTGTTTCCGGCAACATTGATATATGAAGCTGACAATGACTGCCTAGGTCAGCCCGGACACGTGAGAGAAGTAAGTGTGGAATCAAATATCACCTGTTGAAACTGAGAAAAAGAAAGGGGGGGCTTTGACACGTTTACTGACTCGTTCAACTTGACTGTGATTTCTTGTTAACTTTGGATCCAGTGTCAACTGTTCACATCAAATTGTAAAAAGTCTTATTTCTAGAATTCATAGACGCCATGTTCCCTCCTCCTCCTCCCTCCTCCTCTTCCTCCTTCTTCTACTTCTCTTCCTCCTCAT
>CM065736.1:19671014-19676014 GCA_033310375.1 Conus canariensis | reverse complement strand
TTAACATCCGTTCTGGCATCAGGTTAGAATCATAGTTTTTTTGTCGTTCCATGCTTCCAAAGGAAACGATAATTATAAGACGAGCGTAAGTTATCTTTGAATTGGCGATGAAGCTGTTCACATTCGCAAGAAACAAACACAATAAATCACAATCTGAAATATCCAACATGACGTCTTTGTACAGGCAAATAGCCCGTTTAGTTGAGTCAAAACGCGTACTCAAACGCTGAAACGCACAGTTAATTGACTTAAGATATATTTGCTTAAATGGGATGGGAATAGAAAAAAAAAATGTTTGTGTGTTGGGTACTGTTGCAATATCTATAACGTCTTAAACGGAAGCATACTTCTAGTATGTGTGTGTGTGTGTGTGTGTGTGTGTGTGTGTGTGTGTGTGTGTGTGTGTGTGTGTGTGTGTGTGTGTGTGTGTGTGCAGGCTGACATTTCCAGTATTTCTGATTTCTGAGTCCCAACCATTAGTAATGTGCAATAAATCAAATATTATAGAGAGGAAGAGTTCCGGAGATGTAAACATAATGTTTTTTTTTTTTTTTATCGTTTTTCCCCCCTCAAAAAACTGGTCGTGACGCGCTTTTTGCTTAAACTTTGGTTAAAATGATACCTTTTTCCCGACATGGCAAGAGACAGTTTCAGGATTCTGTCTGGGCGAATTGACTGGTAAGCTTGCTATTCTACTTACGATACGTATTTCAGACAGACTAGAATAGCTTTAGAAATGTTCGCTCGTGACACCGCGTCAAAATCCATACAAATGAAGATTACTCCATTTTTGAGAAAAGGAAAAAAAACAAAACAAAAAAACAAAACGCTTCAACGATCAAGATTGAAAAAAAAAAGAAAGTAAATTGCTGTGTCATGGAATATTAATCACAACAGAAGCCGGACTTAAGATATAGTTTTTTTTCTGGCCTACACGGGGGCAGATAAACAAAATCTTTAGCTGCACTTATTTAAAACCATTACCCGTTAATAAGTTAATGACCTTAAACTCTACAGAGTACCAAATGCCAAAGAAACTAGGAAACAACAAATAGATGTATCGTCAACAACAAACATATTCATCTCGTATGCGACTTCGTCAACAAACCGCTGAAACTACACACCCTGTACGCTCCATTCTAACTGGCAAAAAAAAATAATAATTATAAAAAATAAAAATAAAAATAAAAAATCGATGTCTATAAAAGTAACCAAAATGATAATTCCAGAAAAAGTGAAAATCTACGGGCTGTTGCGATGGTTTTCCGAATGATATTGGCAAAAGAGCGCGGAACAAAATGCTGTCTGAAAGGCTGTTTTCACGCGGCGGGCCAGCCGCCAAATGCATCACCCGCCATTCGCCAATGACCGTCTGCCCCAGGTAGTTAGACAGTCGTTACCGTCCCACCAACAAGAAATACGACGTGGCTTGAAGTCCGTTAACCAGAGAACAGCGAATCTGTAATCACCGACTGGGGATACCGTAGAACGTGTATGTTAGTATCAGAAGAGTCTTAACTGACTAGGGATACTGTACAACGCGTATTTCGTATCGAAAGAGTCTTAACTGACTAGGGATACTTAACGACCTGTATTTCGTATCGGAAGAGTCTTAACTGACTAGGGATACTTAACGTCGTGTATATTAGTATCAGAAGAGTCTTAACTGACTAGGGATACTGAACAACGCGTATTTCGTATCAGAAGAGTCTTAACTGACTAGAGATACTGAACAACGCGTATTTCGTATCAGAAGAGTCTTAACTGACTAGAGATACTGAACAACGCGTATTTCGTATCGGAAGAGTCTTAACTGACTAGGGATACTGAACAACGTGTATTTCGTATCGGAAGAGTCTTAACTGACTAGGGATACTGAACAACGTGATCTGCTGTGAAGCCTGTGAGCTGGGGGTTTAGTGGTAAGAAGTAGTGTGCAGTCTCTGAAACGTCCAGTGGATTTACTGATTTCCGACCAGGGAATACAAGGAGTACGGAAGAGACCAGTTGCCTTTGGCGCGGTGGGTAGTATTGCGGACTCTGACTGACTGAAACCATTTACTGTCAGATTAACATAGTGTTGTACTGACAATTGCGGACTCCCCCGCCTGGGATGTCGTGGGTTCGATTCCGATTTTGTCTGACCATCGTCTCTACCCAGAGTTGAGTTTGCTACTGGCTCAGTGGGGAAGACAAGATGAAGGTATCCACTGAATGGATGCGTCTCAGAGTGTTGCTGGAATCTTCCCACAGAAGATGAGACAGACCAAAAAAAGGAAACTAAAATAAAACGAAGAAAGAAAGAAACCTCTGTGTGTGTGTGTGTGTGTGTGTGTGTGTGTGTGTGTGTGTGTGTGTGTGTGTGTGTGTGTGTGTGTGTGTATGTGTGTGTGTGTGTGTGTGTGTGTGTGTGTGTGTGTGTGTGTGTGTGTGTGTGTGTGTGTGTGACATGAAGGGGCAGAGATGGGACACTGTGAGAAGGTTGGGGTGGGGATTGGAAACAGCCGGCGCTTGGGGCACATCAAAGTCTGTCTCTGTCAACACTGTCTTCCAACTCGCAACTTCGCTGAACTGAACCAGCTGTGTCACAGACCTGGAAACGACTTATTGTGCTGGTACCCTTGTCCCCGTTCTTTTTCCATGTTACGTCAAATAACTTCGCGACTTTCTCAAAGTAATGAAACTGTTCCGATCCTGATTCCATGGGTAGGTCAAAGGTGGCTGGGAAGTCATCGGGCACAAGTCGAGTCGACTCTCAGACATAGCCTGTCAGTCAGGGAACAGGAAACTGACAGCGAAACTTCAGCCAGAATACTAATTGAGAATGGGGGTCGCAGACATCCTCCACCCCCACCCCCACCCCCCCCTCCCCACCCCACCCCTCCTCCCGCCACCCTTTCCACCCCTCCACCCCACCATCCACCCTCCCTCCATCTCCGGCCTTCCCACCTTCCCGCCCCCCCCCCCCCCACCCCTCGATCCCTCCATCCCCTCTCACCATGTCGCTCCCAAACTCTCGACATGGTCTGATCCTCACAGCCCAGTCTGTGCGCCGATTCTGTGCGTGTCTTTTGATTCCGTCACAAAGGCCAGGCTTTGTAGCTGTTTACAGACAAAGAAGACAGACATCTATCTGCGTGCCTTGCTTCCTCGCTGGCTGCCTCATCCACCTTTGATCGTTCAGCCTCATGTGGTGTGTATACATCACATGTGAGTTAATACAGGCATGAATGCTTCTTGTCTTCTTCTTCTTCTTCTTCTTGTCGTTGTTGTTTGTTGTTGTTGTTGTTGTTGTTGTTCTTCTTCTTCTTCTTCTTCTTCTTCTTCTTCTTCTTCTTCTTCTTTTCTTGTCGTTTTTGTTGTTGCTGTTGTTGTTCTTCTTGTTGTCGTTGTTGTTGTTGTTGTTTTTGTTCTTCTTCTTCTTGTCGTCGTCGTCGTCGTTGTTGTTGTTGTTGTTTTTTCTTCTTCTTCTTCTTCTTCTTCTTCTTCTCTTCTTCTCTTCTCTCTCTCTCTCTCTCTCTCTTCTCTCTCTCTCTCTCTCTCTCTCTCGAACAATGTTTATTCTCTTTTGAATCTTCTTTAATTGCTGACATTGATTGCTAAACTCTGTAAAGATCAACGTACCCAAAATGGAAGTCATACGTCTCATTGGATGGTGCACCTTTCCCTTGTACCCCTGTCGTTAAAGAACATCTCACATGATATATGTCGTCGGTTACAGACAATACAGAAAGAACGTGAAAAGAGAGATTCCAAAGGCATGAAATCGTTCAGGTTGTTGACTGATTTCCTTTAACCCAATCGGGTCGTGTCGGAAATTGTGTTCCAACAGTTCTACTTTGTTTGTGAGAGCGCGTCGGGCATGGAGATCATTTTTCAAATCAAATATTAAGAAAACTATCAATTCTACTGCCTTAAGGCTGAACTAAGTTTCACTTTCATGCTGTTATCTATCCGCGGAAGGTTTTTTTTTTTTTTTTTTATTGCTATGCACGCAATTGATTTTTCTATCATTTTTTTTTTCCTCTACTTGATGAAGATTTATGGCCCTTTTTTTACCGCGACTCAACTGAGTTAATGCTTTTATTATGTTTTGTTTACAGGGTGTTTAATAAACCGCAAGAACGAGATTTGTTCCGAAATAATATGCAGGGAACAGTATTTTACACATTGTCCCCCCTTTAGTCCAACATAACGTTGATCTGGTAATAAGCTGGTTTCCGTCAATCGCTCGGTCAGTCAGGGTTTTACTGATGCTTGTTTGTAATGATAATTATTATTATTATGAATACTTATATCGCGCCTATCCTCGGCTAGAGACCAAGTTCTAAGCGCTTTACAATGCACGCTCTGGGAAAACTGTTAGATATCTGTTTGAAAGACATCCTAATGATACATAGTTCGACTTACTGATCATGTTTGATTGTCCTCATCCGTCTATGCCAATCGCACACAATACAAAGTGTACAAATATTTGAAGGAATAATAAATGTACAATTTTCATGTGATTGCAATGATGAACTGTCCTTCACGCATAATTTAGCTGCAACCATGAACGCGACTTCTCTTGCTTGTTTTCTCTCTTCTGAATGTCTTCAAGGTTCAGATCTGCTATAAAGAAAAAAAGGGAGAGTAGCTGTGTGTCTGTGGACACATTGTGAATTATTCTGCGTCAGCCTGTTTGACAATGTCTCCATCATATAGGACGTCAACTGTCGGGAAGTCCCAGTGGCTTCGGAAGACATTTTGTGTTGGCAGGAGGTTGGGGGGGGGGGGGAGGCAGTCGGAGGGGGAGAGTGGCATGGGGGGGGGGAGGGGGGGCGCCTAACCTGACCATTTATTTTGACACTCTTTACACAGGCATCTTTTCCAGGTTTTTTTTTTTTTTTTAAATAAAAGGGGAGGAGGCAGCGCTTTCAGATTTGTATAAAAGCTGGGGAGGGGGGGGGGGGGGGGGTGGGGGGTGGAGGGATTTAAAAAAAAAATCTTCTAAATTCTTC
>CM065736.1:19646014-19648514 GCA_033310375.1 Conus canariensis | reverse complement strand
GCACTCACGGCCTGACCAGCGCATTGGGCTAATGTGTAGGTCAAACATCTGCCAAGTCGTAGCCACGAGACCCTCTTCTTCAGTTCTCTCATCTCGGTTGTTAATTCATTTATCCATCAGCTTAAAATCATGCGTAGTGTGGTCTCAAAACTTAGCGGATGCGGTGTAGCGTGTATGGACTAGTCCGTACGCAGTGACACCTCCTTGACGAAACTGAAACTGAAACTGATATACAGGTAATACTTATAATATGAATGTTTATGTGTGTCACGAACTCATTTGACCGTGTCCATTGTTCTGGTGCGAGGCAGCCAATGTTAAATGTCTGTCCTTGAGCTTTTGTCGTTCCAATTACACGTAACTTGTGTGTGTGTGTGTGTGTGTGTGTGTGTGTGTGTGTGTGTGTGTGTGTGTGTGCGTGTGTGTGTGTGTGTGTGACGAACACCCACACACTCTCCTCGTGACCCTCTTTTAGATTACACGGGAGAAAGGAGGGTGAGAGGCAGAGGGTTCTATGGGAAAGAAGAGAGGAGGAGGGGGGGGGGGGGAGGAGGGCGTGCTTTTAGCGTGAGAGTGTCGTTCCACAACCTTACGTTGATTAGTCATTTTTGCAGCAGCAGCAGCAGCAGCATTACCATGAAGGTAATCATTAGGCAGTCATTATGGAATTTCCTTGTTTCACATCGATTCATCGATGGGAGGGTGGAGAGGTGGGGGGGGGGGGTGAAAGGAGGCATTAGGAGAGATCAAGCAGGGAGGGGAAGAAGGGGGAAGGTTGTGGGGGAAAGGCGGAGAAAGAGGAGAGGGAGAGGAAATGGGGAAGGGAGGGGGAGTGGAGGGGGGGGATGGCATTGTGCAGCTCAGGAAAAAGAGAAGAAATCGATGAATCACCACTTTCAGCCAACCGGTTCGAAAATGTGCATAATGGACACGGGGGGCGGTGTCAGCGGTGTTAACCGCTGTCTTTTTGTATCCACCTCACAAGACCTACGGTTTATTTGGTAAACACAGATTTCTTCTTCTTTTCCATGTGAAGGCAGGCAACTAAAGAACTATTGAAGATTCCGCTGGCGTCATTGTGCAAGTGTTTATTTTCGTGTGTATATCAGCTCCAAATGGCCTGACTCTTTATTAAAGTTGAAAAAAAGGGTTCACTGTAAATGCAGGATTTTCCATGTCCTTGCGTTCACCCACGGGATCTCGGATCTGTAGAAGTTCCTCTGAAGGATTTCTAAGCAAATGGAGTTGTAGAGTTGTAGCCTATGTTAACTCCAAGAAAAACACACACACCCCATCCCCACCCTTCTGTACAGGAATGGACAGCGTGTGACCTAGTCCCGAGTCCGGTGCTCCATCAGCGCTGTCGGCCCCATAGCAAAAAAGCTTCTGGTATGCTCCAGGAAGATTTGCATGACTCGCTGTTCCATGTAGATAATGTGTGCCGTGTTAGATGAGGAAATTCTCGGTTTTTTATGGCCGAAAAGATTGCTTTACTCCTATTCCATGACATGTCTATTAGAAACAAGAACTTTCCGGTGGTTTCCATATTGCTCTCAGGGAAAGATTTGATATTGACTCCTTTTCCATGTAGACATGTGGTGTTTCTTATGCTTTTTTGTGTGTGTGACTGCAATGTGTGAGTGTGCTCCAATGTATGTAAAAATCCTGTGTTACCATGCATTTCTTGCGAATATATGTCTCTCTTGTTTGGCCCAGTGCTATATCAGCTGCGCTGTTCCGGCCTCAGCACATGTCTGTAGGGGAAAGAACTTCGGTGGTTTCCATATTGCTCTCAGCGAAAGATTTGATATTGACTCCTTTTCCTAATAGACACGTGTGTACCTTATGCTTGTTTGTGTATCAAGTGGAGGTTGCAATGTGCGAGTGTGCTCCAGTATATGTGAAAACTCCTTTCTGCTGCGATCCATTTCTTGCGAATATATGACTCTTTTGTTTGGGCTTGAAAATTGTGTGTTTAAAGCAAACAAACACATTTTCACTTTGATCTGAACCCTTCCATCTTCATCCCTGATATTCCACACCAGACTGTTCTCACTCCCGCTCAATACCTCCACCTGCATTCCCATCTCTTTTTTCTTTTTCTTTTTTTCTTATCCGTTCCTTTTGTCAGTATCATGATTGCCGAGGAATTGTTTTGTTTACCTAGACTTTCCCACCTCCACCCTTCCCACCACTAGCTAGGTATTTCGTACAAGAAAAGATAGTAGTGTGTTAGGAACGTAGGCGATGTGGTGTGTGTGTGTGTGTGTGTGTGTGTGTGTGTGTGTGTGTGTGTGTGTGTGTGTGTTGTGTGTGTGTGTGTGTGTGTGGTGTGTGTGTGTGTTGTGTGTGTGTGTGTGTGTGTGGAGGGAGAGAGAGAGAGAGAGAGAGAGAGAGAGAGAGAGAGAGAGAGCTGGGAAATGGTGGTGGAAAGCAAGGAGTTATTGAAATGGTGTCACTAATGGCTCGTATGCTTGCACTGTGTCTTTGCATGTATGCG
>CM065736.1:19636014-19641014 GCA_033310375.1 Conus canariensis | reverse complement strand
GCATGATAAGTGTGACAACAACATCAACACAAAGTTTTTCTTAGAATGTATGGGGAAAAAAAGCAATAAAATGATACTCAAATGGATGAATTACAATCTACTACGCATGTGCATGAAGTCTACTCTACTGACACATACATTAATACCATACTAGGATATACATATCCATGTAATATTGGCGTGTCAATACATTTGTTAGCTAACCATAACAGCTCGCCTCTTAAAGGCTTTATATAAATACATGCATAAATTCCTCACAATAATTTTATTTTCATTCGTCATTAATAGAGTTACACAGAACTGACATGGATTTGCATAATATTTACATGGAATATATTCCTGCCGTAGGTCACTGAAAGCAGAGCAGACGAACAGAAAGTGTATTTCATTATCATTTGCCTTTCCACATAGCGGGCATGTCAGATTGCTGTCAGAAACTACATTATACCGTTTACGATGCATTGCTATATCTGAGACACCAAATCTGAACTTCGTCATATAATTTTTTATATGTCTGTCAATATCAAGTGAAAGATAAGTTTCGCAATTATTACATGATTTAAACGATCTGTACCATGTAAATCTATCACTTTCCAGAACATGTTCATGCCAGTTTTGCCATCTGTTATCAATAAGCCTTTGACGAAACAATTGCAAAAAATATTTCACATTTTCCACACCCTGGTTTAGCCATACAAATCCAAAACCATTTAGAAATAGGGTCTTACGAACATTTGACGCCCATGTGGTTTTGCCTCGTGAATCCAACCAGAGTAACATGTTATAAGCTTTTAAAGGTAATCTGTTATCATTCATCCGTGATATCTTTAGCCAGTATCTGATACACTGTACACTTGAATTTATGTAAATAGGGTGACGTCCAGTATCTCCATACACAAGATCATTAGGTGTTTTAATGTGGACTCCTAAAAAATTTCTTTAGAGCATACAAATGAACCTTTTCAACATGAACGGCGGCAGTATCCAGTCCCCACAGTTCAGCACCATAGAGAGCAATTGGCTGCACCCGAGTATCAAAAATTTTTAACAATACTTTCAGCGAATTATTATTAAGTAAGAACAATCGTTGCAGAATTGATAACAAAGCATTTCTCGCTCTGCTTGCGAGATCTGTGCATGCAGCCACAAAACTAAGTCGGGTGGAAAAATGAATACCAAGATATTTATAACAGTTAACGACAGCCATTTGCTCACCATTAAAAAACCATCTCTCTCGTGCTGCAAGGTGCCCTCCTTTTCTGAATACCACGACATTGCTCTTTTTCATATTTACTTTAAGTTGGAGTCTAAAAGCTGCATTACATAAATTGTTCAACTGGGTCTGAAGGCCAACTGGTGTTTCTGACAACAAAGCTATATCATCTGCAAGTAACAAAATAAACAATTCAACTGTATCTGGAGACAGTGTTGCACCATGTCTTCCCTTCTCTATGATTTCTTGTGCTAATTCGTTGATAAACAAAGAAAATAAAACAGGACTACATGCATCTCCTTGCTTTACACCTTTTGTACAAACTATGTAATCTGTAAATTCACCACCACACCTGACCCTTGCTTTTACACAATTGTACATGCTCTTGATACATTGGTACATTTTACCCTTTATTCCATTCTTTTGAAGCACTGGCCAAAGTAATTTTCTAGATATGGAATCAAATGCCTTTTCGAAGTCAATGAAGGCCACATATAATTTGCGATTCCATGAAAACTGTTTTTGTACAATAGCCAAAAGTGTAAACATCTGATCGATAGTTGAATAACCCTTCTTAAAACCCGCTTGCCACTCACCCGTGCTATTATTAAATTCCACCCACTTTTGCAGTCTACAGTTAATTATAGAGCTAAATAATTTACTACTTATATCACTAAGTGATATGCCCCTGTAATTACTTGGATCATTGACTTCACCTTTCTTAAATAATGGCAATATAATCGATTCACTCCAGTTATCAGGGAATATCCCTTTGTCAAAAAGTACATTGAAAAATCTGACGAAGAAATCAATTACGATATTTCCGGCATTTTTGAATAATTCTCCAACAATGCCATCAGGGCCTGCAGCTTTTTTGTTCTTGAGTTTTTTAATTGCAAAGATCACTTCTGTTCTAGTAATTATACTGTCAAGGAACCCTGCATCGCTATCAGAATCGAGAAAAGGCATCTCATCTTCTATTTCTTCTGCGTCTTCTTCAGCATCTTTTTCGAGAAGATCTCTGAAATGCCTATCCCAATCGCTGACAGAGATATTGTTATGCGTACTACTTTTCTTAACTGATATTCTGCGCATGTGTTTCCAAAACTCTTGCTGATCTTCAACTGAGGTAACTAAATTGCATAACAAAGAAGAATTATACTCGTTCTCCTTCCTCTTTAAAAGATTCTTATACTCCCTTCGAGCTTTACAATAAACGTCTCTGTCTTTATCGTCCAATGTATTTCTAGATATTCTTAGAAGTTGTTTCACGTCTCTCTTGGTTTTATAACATTCATGATCAAACCAATCATCATTCTTCAGAGTGTCATTTATTCTTATTTGTTTCCTCATGCACTCCGCTTGATCTTTTATACAAGCATTAAATATATTCAAAGCGGCGTTAATGTCATCATCGATCAGAGTAACTGCATTCTCCAGCATTGACAAAGCATGCTGACTATTCATTAGATCACAGAAAGTATCAGCATATTCATCTTGCCATTTATACCTCTCTATAACTTGTATGTTTTTCTTGATACCTTTTCCATTTCTTACTTCAAAAAGTGAGTTTATATGGAATACTAGAGGCAGATGGTCAGACTCAATTCGTTCATTCACAACAAAGACTGCACGATATATTAATAGCATTAAACATGTCATAGGAAGTTATAAAATAATCATTCACACTGTTCCCTGACTCTGAAATGTATGTGAAACGACCTTGACGGTCGCCGTCGCACACACCATTTAAAACGCATAGATCTAACACAGTACACATGTTTAACAAGAGCTTACCATACCTGTTTAATATCTTGTCTTCTGAACATCTGTTTATAAGGGTTTCGTTATGCAAACTAAAAGGACAATTTTGGGTTGGAAATTCCTGACAAATGTTAGAAATTCTGCTATTTAAGTCTCCAGCCAGAAGTACATACGTATCAGGCATACTGAGCATAACATCAGAGAGACAGTTTTCCAAATCACTTATGCCATTATCAATACCATAAAAAGCATAGTATGGTGAATTTTCTGGAGGTACATATGTGCATACATAAAGAACATTCTTTGTAAGACCAAAGACATCTTTAGAAATATTGAACATAATGGTATTGTTTAGATCAATCGGTAATGCCTGTACAAAAGGTACAAATTCCATTTTGATAAGACATACGACTCCTCCCGATCTTCGTCCGTGTTTCGTAAACTGAACGGCTGGTTTACAGAAGACTTTATAACTGCTGAATACATTTGAATGTAAATTTTCAACAAAAGTTTCTACTAAACAAACAAAATCAAAAGACGTTATATACGAAATAAACATTTTATCAGATAGCTTAGAAAGCAAGCCATTTACATTCCAATGCAAAAATGAGACATGATTTCCGTTCGTACCAGCCAAACTCGCACCACAGATGCTTTCTGTCAAATTATCTTGATCATTCAAAATTGCTCTTTCTCTTCTATTATCAGACACTGCATTAACCTCTTCATTTGATGAAGACAATGGGATAAAGCTTGGTATGTGAAAATCAATACAAGCAGAAGAACGATTGTTCCCCATGAGACATAAATCATTTCCGTCGTTTCTTAAACCACGTTCACAAACTTCGAAAGGAGCACTTTCATTCAGTGTTGGAGATAACAAATTCTCACTTTCGTTCCGATTATGTACAAACATTTTAGAGGAAAATCCCCCATTTGATGATGAAACAAAACCATTTTCATTCACATTTTCATTCTCTGCATTATTTTGTGTTCTAAGTTTAGAGGGAAATGATTCAACAGATGAGAAAGGTAAAGCATCTCTATGCATTCTTTCATTCATTCTTCCATTGCCTGTACCAGCATCTGAAGAATAATGATCATTTGTCAAAGAAGATAAAACATTTTCCACCAATCCATTTTGTGCGGGACCTTGACAAGATAAACATGTATTCAATGAACAGGATAGATTGTTTCCATCTGCTCTTTCATTATGCACACACAATTCAGAAGAAAAACATTTATCAAACACAAAAGGAAACACACTTTCATCCATTCTTTCATCATGTGCATGAATAACATTTGGTGTGTCATCAGGTACACGTTTATCACCCCCAGTAGAAACATCCGAATGTGTCCGGTTCAATGGCACATTGCACGAGCGATTTCTGTCGTGAGCTTTACAGTTGACGGGGAGCGTTGACACAGCCGTGTCACTGCTCCAAACCGAAGCTGCACGTGATGTGCCATCCTTACCTTCTCTTTTAAACGGTGACACAGTTTTTTCCCTCCCCTCTACGTTTAGATTTATGTAAATATTTGACGAATCATATTGTTTTGATGTTATTTTAACAGGCCGGCCATATCCCTAGGTTGAAATTGTCAGATTACTGTCCTGGTCCAAGTAATACTTTTTCCCTTCGATAACCAGGTGATCAAAAATCATTGACACCTTTTTATTTTCTTTTTTTGCATCTTTCAGGTGAGGGACAAGTTTCTTGCGTATTTCTCTCACTCGCCGGGAGAAATCTTCACCGACAAATACCTTGGTACCCCTCAACCTATGCCTGGCACCTAGAATGGCCTCCTTGTCCTTAAAGAAAGTGCAACACCCAATAATCGGAGAGTCCGGTTTCCCGTTTAACCTGTGGAGCCTGTCAAATTGTATGTCTCTTGGCAGTTCTAATTTGTCAGTTAACAAATCATGCACAAGGCCCTCACAATCCTGTTTGGTTTCCCGATCTCTCCTTGGTATGCCATGAAATATAACATTGTTCCTCTTTGAACGACATTCTAAATCGTC
>CM065736.1:19593514-19618514 GCA_033310375.1 Conus canariensis | reverse complement strand
GTCTTGTGTATACTTAGGGATCATGATGAAAAATTGTGTGTGTGTGTGTGTGTGTGTGTGTGTGTGTGTGTGTGTGTGTGTGTGTGTGTGTGTGTGTATGCGTGAGTATGTGTGTGTGTGTATGTATGCTTGTGTGTGTGTGTGTGTGTGTGTGTGTGTGTGTGTGTGTGTGTGTGTGTGTGTGTGTGGTTTGCGCGCGCGCAATTGGAAGTGCGAGCGAAATTGTATGTGCGAGCTGTGCGAGTCTGGGAGAGTGCTACATACGGGTGTGATTTTGTAAGTATCTTTCGGTATTCTCAATTTACGATTATACAGTTGGTGTGAGCAAGTTTTGTAAATGAGCGTGATCAGTAGAAATGTTACAGCGTCAGTGTGTGTGATTTCATTTTTGTTTCTTGACCTCATTGCAGATAGGTCGGTGGCCTTTGCAATTGAAATTTTCCGAGTCCGAGTCCGACTCTCTCTCTCTCTCTCTCTCTCTCTCTCTCTCTCTCTCTCTCTCTCTCTCTCTCTCTCTCTCTCTCAAAAGTAAGGATGAACAGTTTTGTGCCAAGCGACATTCATTCTATTTGATCTACCAATAACCCCCCTCTCTCTCTCTCTCTCTCTCTCTCTCTCTTCTCTCTCTCTCTCTCTCTCTCTCTCTCCCTCTCTCAAAAGTAAGGATGAACAGTTTTGTGCCAAGCGACATTCATTCTATTTGATCTACCAATAACCCCCCCTCTCTCGCTCTCTCTCTCTCTCTCTCTCTCTCTCTCTCTCTCTCTCTCTCTCTCTCTCTCTCTCCCTCTCTCAAAAGTAAGGATGAACAGTTTTGTGCCAAGCGACATTTATTCTATTTGTTCTACCAATAACCATCTCTCTCTCTCTATCTCTCTCTCTCCGTCTCTGTCTGTCTGTCTGTCTGTCTGTCTGTCTGTCTGTCTGTCTGTCTGTCTGTCTGTCTGTCTCTCTCTCTCTCTCTCTCTCTCTCTCTCTCTCTCTCTCTCTCTCTCTCTCAAAAGTAACGATGAACAGTTGTGTGCCAAGCGACATTCATTCTATTTGATCTACCAATAACCGTCTCTCTCTCTCTCTCTCTCTCTCTCTCTCTCTCTCTCTTGTCTCTCTCTCTCTCTCTCTCTCTCTCTCTCTCAAAAGTGAGGATAAACAGTTGTAAGCCAAGCGACATTTATTTTAT
This sequence comes from Conus canariensis, assembly GCA_033310375.1. Classification (NCBI taxonomy): domain Eukaryota; kingdom Metazoa; phylum Mollusca; class Gastropoda; order Neogastropoda; family Conidae; genus Conus; species Conus canariensis. Next base: position 19,617,334 of record CM065736.1, on the reverse strand, counting down.
TTGTTCTACCAATAACCTCTCTCTCCTCTCTCTCTCTCTCTCTCTCTCTCTCTCTCTCTCTCTCTCAAGGTTGGGGAGAGAGGGGTTGAGCCCACAAAGCCTCCCCCCCCCCCCCCCCCCCCGCCCGTCTTTCCTTTTCTTCGTCTGAGCCCAGAAAATATTTACTGATCATCTGGCATCTCCTCTTTTCCATATGTCAAAAAACAGTCGTTTATTTACACTTCAGTTAAAATAAACAGGGGTTAAAATCTTTCCAGGACCGCAAAATTAAATCAACTGTTTATTATTCCAGACACGTGAAAGCATGCAGGCGCAACACAGACAAGGCAGGCTGTTTGTGTACACTCTCCCTCTTTCTTCCAGCCTGCAGATCCATAGGGACCAGTTAAAAGTTTGGTTGCTGAGAGTTTTTGTTTCTATGTGTGAATGTGTGTATCCTAGGGATGGCGTGTTTGATCTTGTGCATTCCACGTTGAGATGTGGGATTATGTGCTGGTATGATTGTATCACAACGGTTCTTATGTCTGGGACCCAACAAGTCGTGCCCACGTGGATGGGCGGAAAACCTGATTCTGAGGAGTTAAGAGGTAGGAGAGAGTAGTCCGTCTACACGAATTAGGCATTCACAACACACACACACACACACACACACACACACACACACACACACACACACACACACACACACACATACACACACGCACACACACACACACACGCACGCGACACACACACACACACACACACACACACACACACACACACACACGTACACACACGCACGCTTACACACACACACACACACACACACACACACGCACGCACACACGCACGCAGGCACGCACGCACGCACGCACGCACGCACGCACGCACGAACACACACACATATACACACACGCATACACACACACACACACACACACACACACGTACACGCGCGCGCGCGCGCGCGCACACACACACACACACACACACACACACACACACACACACACACACACATCAACACGCTCGCTAGAGCAAAGCATCGGGGGATGGTGGGGAGGGAGAACCCATAACTTCCACCTTTACACCAACACCCCGCCCTCTTCTCCACCCCGTTACGTCCAGAGAGAGAGAGAGAGAGAGAGAGAGAGAGAGAGAGAGAGAGAGAGAGAGAGAGAGAGAGACAGACAGACAGACAGACAGACAGGACAGACAGACAGACAGACAAACCTGCCAGTCTGGCCAAACCATTTCCGTGATTCCCCACAGTGTTCTGGAACTCGCCTCACGGCCCGACGGGTCGGAAAGTAGCGACACGTGTCATGCAGCCATTAGTGGACCCGCTGCTTGACGTAACGGTCAGCGCACGTTATGACCGGTGCAGAGAGAGGGTGAGATGGCACGCGGCTACTCACTTAGGACCGTTCTTCCCCCAGGGGCAGCTTTGACCATCAAACTGAATAACTCCAGCGTACTGGATTCTGGGTTGTCTGTCCTTTCTGGCTTTGTCTAGTGAGTTTTCCTTCCTCTTCAGTTCTGTCTGAGTGTCTTTTTCTCCAGGGTCGTAGTACAGGCCAGTACTTTTTGCCACCATGGAATAGTCGCATGGATATCCTTGTCCAGAAGCCTCAGTCCTTGTCTGGCCAGACTATCAACGTGATCTCTCTCTTGTCCTTTTTCAATGCTTTTCTCCACTTTGTCACAGACCACGCTTTTAAGGGAAGTAACCAACGATTTTAGGGAAAGGGGAGAGCTCAAGGCGGTTAATTTTGAACAATTATAGTTTGCAACGTTCCAGTGTTAAGGAGTACTGAGAGAAAGCGTTGTGAGGGGGTATGGAGGGCCCACACTCACATGCTTTCAGAATAGAATTCGTTCTTCCACATTCCTGCCTGGAGTTTAATTTAAGGGTGGGTTGGGAGGGAGAACTAACTCATTCCGGACGGGGAGGGGGGGGGGGGAAGGCAGCAAATACAGTATGCACCTTTTCAACATTGGATTTATTATTATATGATTATTATAATGAATACTTATATAGCGCCTATTCTCGGCTAGAGACCAAGCTCTAAGCGCTTTACAATCCACACTCGTTTACACAACGGGCTGCCTACCTGGGTAGTGCCGACTAAAGAGCTGCCAGCTGGCGCTTCATTCAGTCGTTTCCCGTGTCATCCAGTCAGTATCATTCAATATCGTTCATTCAATTTCCTTACTTCCTTCATTCTTTCCATTTTTCAAGCAGGGTGCATGCTATGTGTAACGTGTCATCCATACCAACGGCGAAACTGGCCTTCTCTTCCGCAAGTTGGTGATGGGATTTTACGTGTGTGCAAGATGTTATGCGTGCGTTCACACGAAACCTTGAGGGGAATCTGCGCAGAGATAATCATCTAATCGACGGGCTGTAACCCTGAGTCAGTGCCAAACAGAATCAATTTCCTGGATGACATTAGGTTAGGTTCACCGGCGCAATTGTCTTTAGGGAATTTTGGGGATTAGTCCAAAAACATGTTGTCACATTGCATGTGAAAATAAATGATCGATAGTTTCCTTTTTAGAGTTACAGAAAGTTGTGTTTTATTCGAGAATATCATATGTTACCAGGATCCAGTGAATTAATCTCATTTGATGTCATTTTTTTCGGTGTGTATGGTTTTTGCATCTGAAGAAACATGCTTTTCCAATCTAGATTCAACGTTTTGTCGTTCCATTTCGAATACATTGTTTTGGAGTTATTTGCTGTACAGATGTCATAATAAATTCAAGTTCCTTTCATAACATTCAAAATAATATTGACATCTTTTTCGGTGTTTTTAGATTTAGCATTAGTTACACTGACATTCGTTGTTCGAACATATTTTCTGGACAGATTCGACAGAACCTAGTTATAGCATACAGTCTGTTTCAACAGCATACCTGTTCTAAAATGACTCGTATGTAAGGAATGATCCTGCTTAGTTCATTCAATCTTCAGAATGAAACACGCTCTTGTCTTGAAGCGTGTACATGTATTTCTATATTTTCGTTGTAAAAGATGTTTTCAGCTGAGAGCTCTTTAGGGCACTTAACACGCGCCTTTTACCAAATGCTTTACATGCTTCATAGTATCAGTCCAGATAGCACTAGTCTTGTGTTTGGTTAACTGGTAAATTACAGCCATAGTACTCAAGATTATTTACAAAAGGGCTTTTTTTTTAGTTGTAATGTCTGTTTATGACAAAAAAATTTCTGACCAAGGTAAATTTCAGTGCCATTGTCAGTGTTTAAGAGAATGTATTCAGAATCCTTCTTTTCGGAAATTTTAGCTGTGGTTTTGCGGACTGGCCTGTCTTGTGTTATTCCATACAAATTTAAATCGACGCGTCTTAGGATTATCTGTCAGGCTGTTTGGCGGTCAGGTATCATGAGCCAAATATGTGTCAATTTTGAGAGAATCAGTGATTTTAAAACTGCTGCTCTGCCAACAATACTAATGTTCTCTTACTCCTTACACATAACAATGATTCTGCTTCAAAGTGTCTTCTTGTAGTTTTATTCCATGAGTGTGGCAGTTCTAGAGTGGAACATAATACAAGTATCTAGTTCTAGATTCCAGTCTATTTTTAGGTTGGGGCTTATGTTTAACCTTTGAAAACGCTTCGCTTTATGGGCAAACTGTTTTCTGTTCAATACCTTTAAAACAGTTCAGACACTTTTCCAAACGCGTTTACATTCAGTGTGGAATATTCAAATGATGTTCTGTCCCTTCCTCTTATTATCTGCGTGTCGTCTACGAGTTGAGTCAGCTTGTGTGCCGTATTCCTGATGTTTGTTCTTATAAAATCTTTATTTTCCTCGGTCATAATCGCAAACATTATATCCATGGGCAATGTAAGTACATCGGGAGACATAGGTAACCTTGTTTACTCCTTTTTGTATTTCAAAGCAAGATGAGCTTTTACCAGTTACTTTGAGAGTGAACTTAAGTTTCTTTGTAGAAGATCATGAACCAGCGACATATATCACTACCAAATCCAGATAGTTTCAATACGTTCAACATAGACGGCCAGTTCAAGAAGTCAAACGCTATCTCAGAATCTGAAGAGATAAATGTGCCCGGAAAATTCTTTATTTCTGAGTCATTTATGAAACTATATCAAGTAATCTAATGGTGTCTCGTCTGGGAACTTCGTTTCATCTTCGTCAATCAGTTGTCAAAGAACAGTTCTTTTACCGTTTGCTATACATGAAGGTTCTACTTTATGTTTACACTTAGCAGAGATAATGGTCTCCAGTCTTGTACGAATGTCTCTCGTTTGTCTTCTTTTGGAATGCATGGAATAATCCTTTCTGTTTGTGTGCTGGATCATCTTTTGTGAAATGATTTGCTCGAAGCTCCGACTCCAAAATTACACAATTGTTTCCAATATACTTTAAAAGAAATCCGATGTGGATCCGTCTGTACCAGGACTTTTCCATTCTGCATATTTTTAGTAGCGTATCCTACGTCTTCAAGTGTTGGCCATCGAACAAATTTCATTCTCATTCTCATAACTTAGATATTTTCTCAATTAAGTCCGCCATTTCACATCTCATTTTTTCGGTACATGTTATCATTAGCTTCTTTAACTTCAATCAAAGCTTCGAGTTTGTAAATTGTTCTGACACCTGCTAATTTAGAGATGTTTACTCGCAATGGGTCTCTTCTCTACACTGCAGAAACGTTTTGTTATATCTTTTTTTGCCTTCCGCTACCCATTTTTTTTTAAATTCTTTCTTTCTGTTTTTTTTTCTCCTTTTCGTTCTTTCTGGTTTTCCTTGATTCTGTCATTGTCTATTTTTCTTTCTTCCTTTCTGTCTTTTGTTCTTCTCTTTTCTTTTCTTTCTTTCTTTCCGTCTTTTACCTTTTCCTTCTTTTTTGTTTCTTTTGTCGTTCTCTCCTTTCTTTCTTTATTTACACTGCCGGTATTTTTCTAAGTGTTATTCTCTTTCCTTTTTTTTTTTTTACTCCTTTTTTATTTTGTCTTCGTCTCTCGTCTCTGTCTTTGTCTCTGTTTTTGACTCTCTATCTGTCAGTCCGTCTGTCTGTCTGTCTCTCTCTCTCTCCCACCTCCTTTATCTAACTTCTTCTTCTTTGTCGCCGTCGACGTTGTCGTCGTCGTCGTCGTCGTCACCATTTTATTTCCCTCTTCCAACATTATACTTTTTTTTTCTTTTTGTCTTTCTTTGGGTATTTGTTTATTTCTTTTCTTTGGTGTTTTTTTTTCATGGAAAGAGGCCAGAGATATAAATTACTGTCAATATGTGCGTGCATACGAGCGTGCGTGCGTGTGAGCGTGCGTGCGTGTGTGTGTGTGTGTGTGTGTGTGTGTGTGTGTGTGTGTGTGTGTGTGTGTGTGTGTGTGTGTGTATGTGCGTGTGTGTGATGGTGTGTGTGTGTGTTGTGTGTGTGTGTGTGTGTGTGTGTGTGTGTGTGTGTGTGTGTGTGCACGCGCGTTCTTCGACTCGGCAGCATCAGTTTTTGTTCCACTTGTTTGTACTTGTTGAGGCAATTTTTCATTGTCCACTTTGATAAGCCAAGGACTGGAGATTTTTGGTTTAAATTATGGGATGCCAGGGATGAAGTGGATCGCAGTGATATCGTGGCCACCCATTTCTGTGTGAGAATGAATTACGGGGTTGCGTTCTGTTTTGTTTTCAGATCCCGGTTTCTGTCTAGGCTGTATAACAAGCGTTATCAATAATTATATTCCTCGCAGTAATGGAAGATGGGAATGATTCTGTCTTAGCTTGATAATACGAACAAATGACCAAACAAATGCACCCTACTTTTCACATGACTCACTTTATCGAATTATGGACGGCGTCTTTCTCCATTTAAAACATTTTCAGCGTGATCGTCCACAGATCTGATATTGGTATAGCACAAATGCGCTTTCAACCACCATCAATGCATCCCATGATTTTTTTTCTGTGTCCCTATTCCTTCAGAGCAGGGCCACTATATCCTATGTGAGTGTAGAGCTTGTTAAAAAAAAGAAAAAGAAGAAGGAAAAAAAAGCTGCAGAGACACATCACCATTCATGTTAACCGTGCAGGTCCAAAATGAAATATGTGCTGTACATTGACGGTGGGCCCGACCATCCCCTTTGTCACTGTCGCTGTCTGTTCATGGAAAGAAATGGCGGAGCGCTGGCAGCCAGGAACAGCGTTGTCCAAGCGCAGAGAGGCAATTTCGTCAGGGCATTTTCATTTCCGGGTTCCTGTATAGCACTGGTTTCCGTCAAGCGATTGTACGTGTGAGAATATTAAGGAGTGGAGGGGGAGAAGAGGAAGGGAGAGGGGAGGGGGGAGAAGAGGAAGGGAGAGGGGAGGGGGGAGAAGAGGAAGGGAGAGGGGAGGGGGGAGAAGAGGAAGGGAGAGGGGAGGGGGGAGAAGAGGAAGGGAGAGGGGAGGGGGGAGCGCATGGACAGGAGGTGAGAGATGTGTTTGTCCTTACGTTCATTGTTATCACAAGATCTTCAGTCCGTTGGCAATGTCGCGTCTTCCAAATGGAAGTTTCCCAGACTAGGGAGGATTGATTCAGTGTCAGTGCATTTATTAATCCCCCTCACCCTCCTCTCTCTCTCTACCTCTCTCTCTCTCTCTGTCTCTCTGCCTCTCTCTGTCTCTCTCTCTCTCTCTGTCTGTCTCTCTGTTTCTGTCTCTCCCTGTCTCTCTCTGTCTCTCTGCCTCTCTCTGTCTCTCACTGTCTCTCTGTGTCTCTGTCTCTCTCTCTCTCTCTCTCTGTCTGTCTCTCTCTGTGCCTCTCTCTCTCTCTCCCTGTCTCTCTCTCTCTCTCTCTCTCTGTCTCTGTCTCCCCCCCCTCTCTCTCTCGCTCTCTCTCAAGCGTCCGCACACTCACACACAGCCACACGCATTGCACATGCACACAAGCATGCACAAGATAGAAAACAAGCCTTATGCAAGCTCAGGAAGCGGGTGAAATCAGGTTCCTCCACCTGTCAGTCTGTCACCTTTTCTCCTGTTTATCTCTCCCCTGGCAGCAGCAGAAACTGACGTCCACGTCCAGGTGGTCATCATTTCTGACACGAGAAGGCAAAAATTAGGAGCAACAAGAAGACGACACAGAGGGAGAGAAAAAAGGAGGATCAGGAGGGGAAGACCGAGGAGGAAGAGAAGAAAACGAGCGGCAGTGGTGCAGTGGTCGGTGTCACAGTACTGACGGTTAGAAGGTCATGGTTTCAAATCCCATCCAAGGCGCTTATCTGTGGGATTTTTCAGCCCAGGTCAGCTCCCATGCCACGTTGAGTGTGTTATGGGCTCAGACTGGAAGACTGGAACCACACAGTTGAATTTTGGCTACTTACTATGTCTTTTGTCTACTTACAATGCTATTGTCTATTTACTATGCTATTGTCTACTTACTATGCTATTGTCTACTTACTATGCTAATCTAAAACTACTGTTTGAATTTACAAGGCCAAAACCAGCTTTCTGTATCTCATGGGCCTGGTGTACACCATCATATAGGACAAAGACACCATAAGTACAGTCTTGTCATATAGTCTCAGACTAGTATTGAATGTCACAGCATTATCTTCATCCTCCTCGCCCTCACAGATCGTTAAAGTCTACAGTCTTCTGTGCCTACTCTCAAGTGATTTCAGTTTGGATTTCCTCTCCCCATCCACGCCCAAAGTGAATACCTCTTAAACTCATCGTTGTTCGCAAGCTCATGAGAACAGTTGCTGGACACAACAGCTCGGTATGGAGCGTGGGAAGAGAGGGGTGGGGGGGGCCATTCTCTGACCGAGCAAGTGTTGTCGTAAGCTTGGGACATAGAAGCTTGTGTCCTCAATGTCAGAACGGGCAGCTCTGAACACCGCTTGGCAGCAGTGTAGTGTCTCCTCTGGTGGGTTTCCTCATGTGGACCTGAAACAGATCAACCCACCATGGACAGTATACTGCTCCCTGTGGTTCTATTCCATCAGGGTAGACCAGCTCATTCTGTGTGGATGTCCAGCCTTCGCCAAGAAAACCCACCACGTAGAGACAGTTGATTTCATGTGTATCATGCAGGTCCAAAATGAAATATTTGCTGTACGTTGATGGTGACCCCGACCATCCCCTTTGTCACTGTCGCTGTCTGTTCATGGAAAGACGTGCGGGGCGCTGGCAGCCAGGAACAGCGTTGTCCAAGCGCAGAGAGGCAATTTCGTCAGGGCATTTTCATTCCGGGTTCTGTATAGCACTGGTTTCCGTCAAGCGATTGTACGTGTGGGAAAGAGAAGGGAGTAGGGGGAGGGGAGAAGAGGAAGGGAGAGGGGAGGGGGAGAAGAGGAAGGGAGAAGGGGAGGGGGAGAAGAGGAAGGGAGGGAGGGGAGAAGAGAAGGGAGAGGGGAGGGAGCGCATGGACAGGAGGTGAGAGATGTGTTTGTCCTTACGTTTCATTGTTATCACAAGATCTTCAGTCCGTTGGCAATGTCGCGTCTTCCAGATGGAAGTTTCCCAGACTAGAGAGGATTGATTCAGTGTCAGTGCATTTATTAATCCCCCTCACCCTCCTCTCTCTCCCTCCCTCCCTCCCTCTCTCTCTCTCTCTCTCTCCTCCCTCTCTCTCTCTCTCTCTCTCTGTGTCTGTCTGTCTGTCTCTCTGCCTCTCTCTGTCTCTCTCTGTCTGTCTCTGTCTGTTTCTATCTGTTTCTGTCTCTCCCTGTCTCTCTCTGTCTCTATCTATCTCTCTCTCTGTCTCTCTGCCTCTCTCTGTCTCTCACTGTCTCTCTGTGTCTCTATCTCTCTCTCTGTCTCTCTGTGTGCCTCTCTCTGTCTCTCCCTGTCTCTCTCTCTGTCTGTCTCTCTCTCTGTCTCTGTCTCTCTCTCTGTCTCTATCTCTCCCCGCCTCTCTCTCTCTCTCTCTCTCTCTCTCTCTCTCTCTCTCTCTCAAGCGTCCACACACTCACACACAGCCACATGCATTGCACATGCACACAAGCATGCACAAGATAGAAAACAAGCCTTATGCAAGCTCAGGAAGCGGATGAAATCAGGTTCCTCCACCTGTCAGTCTGTCACCTTTTCTCCTGTTTATCTCTCCCCTGGCAGCAGCAGAAACTGACGTCCACGTCCAGGCGGTCATCATTTCTGACACGAGAAGGCAAAAATTAGGAGCAGGAAGAAGACGACACAGAGGGAGAGAAAAAAGGAGGATCAGGAGGGGAAGACCGAGGAGGAAGAGAAGAAAACGAGCGACAGTGGTGCGGTGGTCAGTGTCACAGTATTGACAGTTGGAAGGTCATGGTTTCAAATCCCATCCAAGGCGCTTATCTGTGGGATTTTTCAGCCCAGGTCAGCTCCCACGCCAGGTTGAGTGTGTTATGGGCTCAGACTGGAAGACTGGAACCACACAGTTGAATTTTAACTACTTACTATGTCTTTTGTCCACTTACAATGCTACTGTCTATTTACTATGCTATTGTCTACTTACTATGCTAATCTAAAACTACTGTTTGAATTTACAAGGCCAAAACCAGCTTTCTGTATCTCATGGGCCTGGTGGACGCCATCATATAGGACAAAGACACCATAAGTACAGTCTTGTCATATAGTCTCAGACCAGTATTGAATGTCAGAGCATTATCTTCATCCTCCTCGCCCTCACAGATCGTTAAAGTCTTTACAGTCTTCTGTGCCTACTCTCAAGGTGATTTCAGTTTGGATTTCCTCTCCCAATCCACGCCCAAAGTGAATACCTCTTAAACTCATCGTTGTTCGCAAGCTCATGAGAACAGTTGCTGGACACAACAGCTCGGTATGGAGCGTGGGAAGAGAGGGGTGGGGGGGGGAGCCCATTCTCTGACCGAGCAAGTGTTGTCGTAAGCTTGGGACATAGAAGCTTGTGTCCTCAATGTCAGAACAGGCAGCTCTGAACACCGCTTGGCAGCAGTGTAGTGTCTCCTCTGGTGGGTTTCCTCATGTGGACCTGAAACAGATCAACCCACCATGGACAGTATACTGCTCCCTGTGGTTCTATTCCATCAGGGTAGACCAGCTCATTCTGTGTGGATGTCCAGCCTTCGCCAAGAAAACCCACCACGTAGAGACAGTTGATTTCATGTGTATCATGCAGGTCCAAAATGAAATATTTGCTGTACGTTGATGGTGACCCCGACCATCCCCTTTGTCACTGTCGCTGTCTGTTCATGGAAAGACGTGGCGGGGCGCTGGCAGCCAGGAACAGCGTTGTCCAAGCGCAGAGAGGCAATTTCGTCAGGGCATTTTCATTTCCGGGTTTCTGTATAGCACTGGTTTCCGTCAAGCGATTGTACGTGTGGGAATATTAAGGAGTGGAGGGGGAGAAGAGGAAGGGAGAGGGGAGGAGGGAGAAGAGGAAGGGAGAGGGGAGGGGGGAGAAGAGGAAGGGAGAGGGGAGGGGGGAGAAGAGGAAGGGAGAGGGGAGGGGGAGAAGAGGAAGGGAGAGGGGAGGGGGGAGAAGAGGAAGGGAGAGGGGAGGGGGGAGCGCATGGACAGGAGGTGAGAGATGTGTTTGTCCTTACGTTTCATTGTTATCACAAGATCTTCAGTCCGTTGGCAATGTCGCGTCTTCCAAATGGAAGTTTCCCAGACTAGGGAGGATTGATTCAGTGTCAGTGCATTTATCAATCCCCCTCGCCCCTCCTCTCTCTCTCTCCCTCTCTCTCTCTCTCTCTCCTCTCTCTCTCTCTCTGTCTGTCTCTCTGCCTCTCTCTGTCTCTCCCTGTCTCTCTCTGTCTCTCTGTCTCTCTCTCTCTCTGTCTCTCTGTCTGTTTCTGTCTCTCCTTGTCTCTCTCTGTCTCTATCTCTCTCTCTCTCTCTCTCTCTCTGTCTCTCTGCCTCTCTCTGTCTCTCACTGTCTCTCTGTGCCTCTCTCTTTTCTGTCTCTCTGTCTGCCTCTCTCTGTCTCTCACTGTCTCTCTCTCTGTCTGTCTCTCTCTCTCTGTCTCTGTCGCTTCCCCCCCTCTCTCTCTCTCTCTCTCTCAAGCGTCCACACACTCACACACAGCCACACACATTGCACATGCACACAAGCATGCACAAGATAGAAAACAAGCCTTATGCAAGCTCAGGAAGCGGATGAAATCAGGTTCCTCCACCTGTCAGTCTGTCACCTTTTCTCCTGTTTATCTCTCCCCTGGCAGCAGCAGAAACTGACGTCCACGTCCAGGCGGTCATCATTTCTGACACGAGAAGACAAAATTAGGAGCAAGAAGAAGACGACACAGAGGGAGAGAAAAAAGGAGGATCAGGAGGGGAAGACCGAGGAGGAAGAGAAGAAAACGAGCGACAGTGGTGCGGTGGTCAGTGTCACAGTATTGACAGTTGGAAGGTCATGGTTTCAAATCCCATCCAAGGCGCTTATCTGTGGGATTTTTCAGCCCAGGTCAGCTCCCACGCCAGGTTGAGTGTGTTATGGGCTCAGACTGGAAGACTGGAACCACACAGTTGAATTTTGGCTACTTACTATATTTTTTGTCTGCTTACTATGCTATTGTCTGCTTACTGTGCTATTGTCTACTTACTATGCTATTGTCTACTTACTATGCTATTGTCTACTTACTATGCTAATCTAAAACTACTGTTTGAATTTACAAGGCCAAAACTAGGTTTCTGTATCTCATGGGCCTGGTGGACGCCATGATATAGGACAAAAGACACCATAAGTACAGTCTTGTCATACAGTCGCAGACCAGTATTGAATGTCACAGCATTATCTTCATCCCCCTCGCCCTCACAGATCGTTAAAGTCTTTACAGTCTTCTGTGCCTACTCGCAAGGTGCTTTCAGTCTGAATTTCCTCTCCCATCCACGCCCAAAGTGAATACCTCTAAAACTCATCGTTGTTCGCAAGCTCATGAGAACAGTTGCTGGACACAATAGCTCGGTATGGAGCTGGGAAGAGAGGGGGAGGGGGGGGGAGCCCATTCTCTGACCGAGCAAGTGTTGTCGTAAGCTTGGGACATAGAAGCTTGTGTCCTCAATGTCAGAACGGGCAGCTCTGAACACCACTTGGCAGCAGTGTAGTGTCTCCTCTGGTGGGTTTCCTCATGTGGACCTGAAACAGATCAACCCACCATGGACAGTATACTGCTCCCTGTGGTTCTATTCCATCAGGGTAGACCAGCTCATTCTGTGTGGATGTCCAGCCTTCGCCAAGAAAACCCACCGCGTAGAGACAGTTGATTTCATGTATATCGTGCAGGTCCAAAATGAAATACGTGCTGTACATTGACGGTGGGCCCGACCATCCCCTTTGTCACTGTCGCTGTCTGTTCATGGAAAGACGTGGCGGGGCGCTGGCAGCCAGGAACAGCGTTGTCCAAGCGCAGAGAGGCAATTTCGTCAGGGCATTTTCATTTCCGGGTTTCTGTATAGCACTGGTTTCCGTCAAGCGATTGTACGTGTGAGAATATTAAGGAGTGGAGGGGAGAAGAGGAAGGGAGAGGGGAGGAGGGAGAAGAGGAAGGGAGAGGGGAGGGGGGAGAAGAGGAAGGGAGAGGGGAGGGGGGAGAAGAGGAAGGGAGAGGGGAGGGGGGAGAAGAGGAAAGGAGAGGGGAGGGGGAGAAGAGGAAGGGAGAGGGGAGGGCGAGAAGAGGAAGGGAGAGGGGAGGGGGGAGAAAGGAAAGGAGAGGGTAGGTGGGTGAAGAGGAAGGGAGAGGGGAGGGGGGAGAAGAGGAAAGGAGAGGGGAGGGGGAGAAGAGGAAGGGAGAGGGGAGGGCGAGAAGAGGAAGGGAGAGGGGAGGGGGGAGAAGAGGAAGGAGAGGGGAGGGGGGAGAAGAGGAAAGGGAGAGGGGAGGGGGGAGAAGAGGAAGGGAGAGGGGAGGGGGGAGAAGAGGAAGGGAGAGGGGAGGGGGGAGAAGAGGAAGGGAGAGGGGAGGGGTAGAAGAGGAAGGGAGAGGGAGGGGGGAGAAGAGGAAGGGAGAGGGGAGGGGGGAGAAGAGGAAGGGAGAGGGGAGGGGGGAGAAGAGGAAGGGAGAGGGGAGGGGGGAGAAGAGGAAGGGAGAGGGGAGGGGGTGAAGAGGAAGGGAGAGGGAGGGGGGGAGAAGAGGAAGGAGAGGGGAGGGGGAAGAAGAGGAAGGGAGAGGGGAGGGGGAGCGCATGGACAGGAGGTGAGAGATGTGTTTGTCCTTGCGTTCATTGTTATCACAAGATCTTCAGTCCGTTGGCAATGTCGCGTCTTCCAAATGGAAGTTTCCCAGACTAGGGAGGATTGATTCAGTGTCAGTGCATTTATCAATCCCCCTCACCCCTCCTCTCTCTCTCTCTCTCTCCCTCCCTCCCTCTCCTCTCTCTCTCTCTCTCTCTCTCTCTCTCTCTCTCTCTCTCTCTCAAGCGTCCATGCACGCACAGTCAGACACACGCAAGCGCGCATGCACGTAAGCATACACGAGCCAGAAAACAAGCCTTATGCAAGCTCAGGAAGCGGATGAAATCAGATTCCTCCACCTGTCAGTCTGTCACCTTTCCTCCTGTTTATCTCTCCCCTGGCAGCAGCAGAAACTGACGTCCCCGTCCAGGCGGTCATCATTTCGGACAACTTGGGGAGGCAAAATAAGGAGCAAGATGAAAAATGGAAGGAGAAAAAACAGGAGGCTCAGGAGGGGAAGACCGAGGAGGCAGAAACGAAAACGAGCATCGGTAGTGCAGTGGTCAGTGTCACAGTATCGCAGGTTGGGAGGTGTGGGCTCGAATCCCATCCACGGCATTTGTTTGTGGGATTTTTCAGCCCAGACCAGCTCCTATGGGGAGCTGAGTGTGATACAGGCTCAAACTGGAAAAGTGCAACTACACAGTCGAATTTCGTCTACATAACATGTCTCTCTGAAACGGATACTTAAAATTACCAGACCAGCACTGCACGTGTCTGTATCTCGCGGGCCTGGTGGACGCCATGACACAGGTTGAAACAAAGGACCTGACATGCAGGAGATTTGTGTTAAGAGATGTGAAAAGTGGCAGTAAGTCTTCAAAGTCACGCCTCCAGAGCATTTTCTCAACCAAGTCCGCAAATTTTTTTCTTATTCTGCTTTCTTTTCACAGGTTTTCTTGAATTTCCTTCACTTCCATCACGATTTCATCATGCTTGGGTATTGTTTTGTCTCCTGCTCTCATTTCAAAGAGACATTTACTTACAAAGTGTCTCTTCTCTGGACTGCAGAAATATTTTCTTGTAGCTCTTTTCACCAGCAGCCTTCTTGTCTTGTCTTTTTTTCCCTCATAATTTCATTTCTTCTCTTTCTTTTGCTCCTTCTTCCTTTCTTTCTTTCCTCATCTTTTTTCTTTTCTTTCTCTCTTCCTCCTTTTCTTTCTTTCTTTCTTTCTTTTTTCTTATTTATTCCCTTTCTTTCTTTCTTCCTTTCTTCCTTCCATTCTTTCTTTCTTTATTTTTTCCTTTCTTTCTTTTTTTCTGTCTTTCTTTCTTTCTTTCTTTCTTTCTCCCCATTTCTTTTGTTTCTTTCTGTCTGTTTTACCTGTACTTTTTTTTCACATTTTTCACTTTCTTTTTCTCCCTTTTTCTTTCTTCGCTCTATCCTTTCTTTCTATACTAGGGAAGATTTTTTTCTCAGTCTGTATTCTCTTACTTTTTCCTTCCTGTTTTTCTTCTGTCTCTGTTCTCTTGTATCCGTCTTTGTCTCTGTCTGCCTGTCTATCTGTCTGCCTGCCTGCCTGTCTGTCTGTCTGTCTGTCTCTCTCTCTCTCTCTCTTCTCTCTCTCTCTCTCTCTCTCTCTCTCTCTCTCTCTCTCTCTCTCTCTCTCTCTTCTCGTACTTTCTCTTTTTTGGCTCCTTCTTTTGTTTTCTTTTTTTGCTGTCGCAACTTCTGTGCCACCTCAGTGGCAGTGCACGTACCCACGCCGCTCATTCCGACACCCCGTCCACAGCCACAGCCCGGTCAGTCCCGCCGCAGCCCCGGCACCGGCAATCCATAGGGAGCAGTCAATGTCAAGAGGCAACCCACCGGAGGAGACACTGCACTGCTGGTGAGTCACTTCGGTGGTGTTCAGTGGTGCCTGTTTTCATCCAACATACGCAGGACACCACCTACTAAGCCCCCTACTGACGACAATAATTGCTTAGTCGCGGAGCCGGCGTGAGTGAGCTCTCCCTCCGGAGGGCACCACCACGTCCGTTCAATGACACTCCCCCATAGACTCGCCAACACCGGTGACCCCGACGGAACCAAGGCCACAGACATGGAGAGGATATCAAAACTGAGGTCACCATGAGAGCAAGGCATGAAGGGCCACAGAACTTGAGACTTTTATATGTTGATCGATGAAAATAAGGATGATGAAGATGATGCTGCGGATTTCCATTTCGGTCTGAGACTACATGACAGGGCTGTACTCTACGCTTCCTTTCATGGTATATCCCGGCGTCAACCAGGCCCGAGAGATACAGACACCTGCAGTGTTGGTCAGAAAATTTGAGCAACACCCTCGGAAACGCATCCATTAAGTGGATGAAACTCGACTGTGTGGTCCCAGTCTTCCCAATTGAGCCCGAAGCAAACTCAACTCTGGGTAAGAGCCGGTCGGGGCAGAAAAACCCACATGACTATGATGGGATTCGAACCCACGACCTCCCAGCCGGGAGTCCGCGACGCTAACCACTTCGCCACGGCGGCTGGTCCTTTCTTTTATTCTTCTTTCTCTTCTCCTCCTCCTCCCACTCCTCCTCCTCCTCCTTCCTCTTCTTCTTCTTGTTCTTCTTCTCTCTTCGTCGTCGTCGTCGTCGCCGTTGTTACCACCGTCCTTGTCACCATTTTACATCCCTCTTTTGTTACGATAGCTCTGCCTTTCCTCCTTTTTCTTTCTCTGTATACTGATTTCTTTACTTCTTTTCTTCGTTATGGTTTCTTGTGAAGGAATGAGTGAGACATATGAGCTCCTGCCAGTGCGTGGCGCGCGCGCGCGCGCGCGGTGTGTGTGTGTGTGTGTGTGTGTGTGTGTGTGTGTGGTGTGGTGTGGTGCGTGGTGCTGCGTGCGTACGTGCATGCCTGTGTATATGTATGCGTGTGTGCGTGCGTGCAATACGGGCTTGCATACTTGAGTGCACTCGCAGCTCCTGCCATGTGTTGTGTGTGTGGTGTGTGTGTGTGGTGTGTGTGTGTGTGTGTGTGTGTGGTGTGTGTGCGTGCGCGTGCGTGCGCGTGCGTGCGTGCGTATATGTGTATGCGTGTGTGCGTGCGTGCGATATGGGCTTGCGTGCTTGAGTGCCCTCGCAACAGCTCGCGTGAAGTGCACGCGCTTGTATGTCTATGTAAATGTGTGTGTCCGTGCGCACACGTGTGCGTGCACCCCCTCGCGTTCTTTGTCCCCGTAGCATTAGCATCTTTTGTCCAACTTGTTTGTACTCGTTAACCCAACTTGCCATTCTCTGTTTTGATGATGCAAGGACTTAAGATTTAAGAAAAACAAATGATCAGATGCGAAAGATGAAGATGATCCCAACGCCATCCATTTCTGTCTGAGACTGAATTAGAGGGCTGCCCTCTGTGTTGTTTTCATTGTAGGCAGTGCCGTCCTTTGGGCCTGAGGGATTCAGACAACCGAAAATTTCATTTGGAAATATGAGCGGCACTCTCGGTGATGCATGCATTAAATGAATGAGACCCCGTTCAAAGCAAACAAACAAACAAACAAAATGGTTAAGAAATAATGAAACCCCGTTCAATTTAGTACCTTGTGTAATTAAAGAATGAATTCATTGGTTCATGTGTTTTGAAATCAAGGGCAGGTGTCAAAGGTCAAAAATGAAAACAGGTATTATAATAGTTTTTTAAGCTTGTAAACATGATATTAAAATGCGGGATCAAAGGTCAAAAGTCAGGGTCAGAGCATGGCGCCAGTCAAAATATGTCCTGATGCAACCAGACGAGCGGCTTGGTAGTGACCTCCTGAAGACCCCATGCCATCTCTGTTGTCCTTGTGGATTCTGTAAATATTACAGCGGAGTCTGGAACATGTGAATGCCAGACTAAAGACGGGAAACCTTTTCATTTCAGTTTCAGCCTTTCAGGCAGGGCCATTTCAGGCCGTTCACCCGAAAAAAAAAAAAAACCTTGTCCGTGTTTACATCTGTGACGGGGCAAAAAAAACTGTCCTAAAAGAAGCCACATACACTATGTAACTGCTGCGAACAATTTATACCATGACAGGCTTTTCTGCCGACTCGTGGAGGTAGGCCATGCGTCATTCTGCCTGACGGCTCCATTAGCCCCAGACTGAAGCAAAAGTCAAGTGTGAATGATAAGTTTAACGGCGCCACACACAAACACAGGAAAGCCGTGTTGGGCAAATAGGTACTGCTGCATGGATAGCTAGGGTCCGCCCTGGGTGCTGTTTACGTCTTTATGACTAGTCACCAGAGAATAAAAGAGAATCAATAAATGAATAAAGGATAAATAAGTGAAGCTAGCATGCTAAAATTAGTGTAGGGAGAAAACGAGTATCTTTTTTATTTATGAAAAAGACAACTAGTTGGTCACAAAGGCGGGGGGGGGGGGGGGGGGGGGGGGGCGCGGGGGGGGGGGGGGGGGGGGCAGTGATTGACTGTAAAAATAAGAAAGGTGAAACCAAAACAGAGCTAATGAGGGCAGCAGAGAAGAGGAGATTCTGGACGTGGAATTTGTGGAAGGAGAGAATGCAGTTTACATCGCCATTCATTTTTATCTTGCAGGTTCAAAACAAAACATATGCTGAACGTTGACCCCACATCTCCTTTGTCACTGTCGCTGTCTGTTCATGGAAAGACGTGGTGGAGCACTGGTAGCCAGGAACAGCGCTGTCCAAGCGCAGAGAGGCAATTTCGTCAGGGCATTTTCATTTCCGGGTTCCTGTATAGCACCGGTTTCTGTTAGGCGATTGTGTGTGTGAGAATGTTAAGGAGTGGAGGGCACGGAAGAGGAAGAGAGGGTGAAACGAAATGGGGAAAGTGTGGGGAGGGAGGTGGGAAATGTGTGCGTTCTTGCGGTCATTGTCACCACAAGATCTTAAGTCCGTGGTCAATGGCATGTCCTCCAAATGTAGGATGCCCAGGCTAAGGAGGATTGATTCAGTGTCGGTGCGTTTATTAATCCACCTTCCCTCCGCTGCTCTCTCTCTTCTCTCTCTCTCTCTCTCTCTCTCTCTCTCTCTCTCTCTCTCTCTCTCTCTCTCTCTCTCTCTCTCTCTCCTCAAGCATCCATACACTCACACACAGCCACACACATTGCACGCAAGCATGCGCAGGATATGAAGATCTTTATGCAAGCTCAGGAGGCAAGCCTGTCACCTTATTCTCCTGTTTACTTCTCCCCTAGCAGCAGCAGAAACTGACGTCCCTGTCCAAGCGGTCATCATTTCTGACAACATGGGAGGTAAAAATTAGAAGAGATGGAGGGGAAAAAAAGAGAATCAGGAGAAGATCGAGTAGGAAGAAAGAAAAAAACGAGCCGCAATGGTGCGGTGGTTTAGTGTAAGAGTATTACAGGTGGGGATATCGTGCGTTCAAATCGTATTCAAGGCGGCTATTTGTGGGATTTTTCAGCTGATGTCAGCGTCAACGCAGAGTTGAGTATGCTAGGGGCTCGGATCGGAAGACTGGAACCACACAGTCGGAAACTTTCGTCTACTTACTTGCCTCTCTGAAAATAATAATCATGTTACCCGACTAACACTGCAGGTGTTTGTATCTCACGGGCCTAGTGGGCGCCAGGATACAGGATGAAAGAAACCATAAGTACAGCCTTGTCACATGTAGTCTCAGACCAGAGCTGAATTTCACTGCATGATCATTATTATCATTATCATCCTATCTGATCCTAACAGTGAAATTTTGCGGGCGTCTTTGCCTGCTCTCAAGATGATCTTTGTTGGGGCTTCCGCTCCACATCTTGCCCAAGTTGAATTCGTGTCAGACTTGTTGATATTCGCAAGGTCATGAGGATCACCGTTGGACACAGTAGTTCATTCGGGGGGGGGGGCGGGGGGGAGGGGAGGGATGGGGGGGGGGCACTCACTCACGCTGGCTCAGTGACTAAGCAACTTCTGCCGTAAGTAAGGGGTGTAGAAGTCGGTGTCCTGCGTATCAGAACAGGCAGCTCTGAACACCACTCGGCAGCAGTGAAGTGTCTCCTCTGGTGGGTTGCCTTATGCCGAGCTGAAACAAATGACTCCATGTGCACTGCAGTGCCAGGGCTGCAACCACATAATGTTGGGTGAGGCTGTGTATGGGGGAGCCAGCACATGAGGCATTGGAGGGGTCATGAAAAGTAAGAAAAGGAAAAGAGGAAGGGGGCGGATGGGTGGGGAGAAGGAGCAGAAGAGAGGAGATGGGCGATGAGCATGTTTTGTATAAGAAGATAACGGAGAGAAGGAGGAGAAAGAACGAGAGACAATAGAGATGAACAAACAGATGAGGAGAACGAAGGGCGCCACGACCACAGACAGCTGACATCAATCTGCCCACACATAAGCGGATAAAGGAACATGAGCATGAAAGCACCTTACTGCTATCGACGAATGCCGTCGCCTTTTCAGATCACTTCCCAAAGGTGCTTCAGCGTTTCTATTTTAAGACCTCGCGCTAGATTTATTTTTATGAAGTATAGTGGCGTTTACCATGCAGCAGGTGAGGAGGATTCCAGCGAGAATGAGGTCTGAACTTCACGTAACAGACAAGGTGAGGAGGTGAAAACACGTAACAGACAAGGTGAGGAGGTGAGGAGGTGAAAACACGTAACAGACAAGGTGAGGAGGTGAAACACTAACACAAGTGAGGTGAAACACTAAGACAAGGTGAAGTGAGAGGTGAAAACACGTAACAGACAAGAGAGGAACACGTAACAGAAGGAGAGGTGAGGAGTGAAAACACGTAACAGACAAGGTGAGGAGGTGAGGAGGTGAAAACACGTAACAGACAAGGAGGAGTGGGGTGAGGTAAAGGGGAGGAGGTGAAAACACGTAACAGACAAGGTGAGGAGGTGAAAAGGAAGGTGAAAAACACGTAACAGACAAGGTGAGGAGGTGAAAACACGTAACAGACAAGTGAGGAGGTGAAAACACGTAACAGACAAGATGAGGAGGTGAAAACACGTAACAGACAAGGTGAGGAGGTGAAAACACGTAACAGACAAGGTGAGGAGGTGAAAACGCGTAACAGACAAGATGAGGAGGTGAAAACGCGTAACACACAAGGTGAGGAGGTGAAAACGCGTAACACACAAGGTGAGGAGGTGAAAACCATCTGACAGTGTCATTTCAAAAGCGACCTGGATATGTACGAGTTTTGAGGCTGCCACCAACAACAAGTCTGATCTTTCTCTCCGTCAGTTCGAGCACTCCCAGAATTCAATGCTGTCCCTGCTTTTTTTTTTTTTTGCCAACATATCGGGCTTGGTCTGCATTCAAACTGATGCAACTTTTTGATAACACGTGTCGATAGGAAGAATATCTGGCATGTCTGCATATGTTTTTATATGTTCATGGCTCACATTAGCACTATAACACCTCTCGGGGAAAAAAAAAACAACTGCTGTCTCTGAGAAGTCAGGTTGCGTTTGTTGAGATGTATTGAGGTCTTCAGTGATGACAAAATTGTGGGATGAGTCTCTCTGGTGTAATGCAACCACATATGTCAGAGAGAACGGAAAGAGTGAAGAATGGGTCCATGTTTCTCTTGATTAAGCTGGTATCAATGAAAAAGCTTAGCAATTCTGTGTACTTCTTTTTCCCGAGCCAAATCCGGTGGACAATGACTTATCATTCCCCTTTCCCCTTTAGTACTTACCTGTGCATGGTTGGTCTGCATCAGTGGCCTCTTCGTGACCGTAGAGCCTAGCGCCTACTGGAATGATCGTTTGAGAGCCTATATCTTTTGCCAGGAGTTTCTGAGTAGGGTTAGCTCCCCAGTCTCCTGTCTTTTTTTTTTCTATTTTCTTTTATTTATTTTTTTTTATTTATTCATTTATTTTTCTTTTCACTTACTTTTGTATCTATCCCTCTCCTTCCTACCTTCCTTGGCCCCCTTCTCCCCCCCCCCCTCCCTTTTTTTCCCCTCCCCCTTTCACCCCCCCCTTCTACCCCTCCCTACCCCCTCCTCCCCCTTTCCCTTCTGCTCCCTCTCCTCCTCCGTCCTTGTTCCTTTTCTGTCGTCCTCTGAAGGGCTCCTTCCGCCTTTCGTTCCTTCTCTTTACTTTCCCTCTTACTTCCTTTCTCTCTACTTTTGACCTCAACTATTCTCCTCTCTCACACCCCCACCCTCCTCCCTCTCGCCCTCCCACATACCTCCACCCTTGCTTTAGGTCCTTCTTTTCTTCTCTTTATGTCTCTCCTTCTTCCCCCCCCCTCCCCTTTTCCCTCCCTCCTCCCCCTCCCCCTCTTTTTCTCTTTATCTATCTGTATATATATATATATATATATATATAATAGATAATGGTGGCAAGTGCCAACAAGATTTTAGAAAATGCTCAACCGCACTGGAGCAACATTTGTTAAAAAGGAAAGTTTAAAATTTTACCTACAACGTTGTTTCATGAACCGCATGCGGTTGCAATCGTCAGGATGTGGTGGTCTGTGCTGCCGTGTTTTTATAACTGCTTGTGTTGTCTGTCATCACGTGCTGTCTGTTTTTTCGTGTGTTTCATGATCTTGTTCACTGATAGGAATTTCCACTTGTGCCTGCAGTTGTTAACCATTTCTATCCTGGTGTTTAAAGTTGCCATTTGTGGTTTGCATAGTATTTATGTATTTTCTGTTGAGCATAGGTTACATCTTTTTGAAATATTGTTATATGGTGCTGCTCTTTTTATGATTTTTCCAGGATATATTGTAGTCTATTTTTTTCTCTTGAGCTTCCAGATGTATTTACTCATTCTGTTTGGTTTTTGTATCTTCTTTGTTAAATGACTGTTTGTGGTTTGCATATCTATATATATATAATATACTATGTACAGATAAAATTTTGTTTGTTGTTTTTTGTTTGTTTGTTTTGTTTTGTTTTTTGTTTTGTTTTTTGTTTTTTGTGGTCATTGGGAGTGTTGTTAGCGCCTCTCATCATGACCTCATATCTATCTTTTGCTTTAATGCTCTTATTTTTGCCTTTTTTTTCTGTTGCGCCACCATAGCACCACCTACCTCCCTATGCTATACCCAAATGTCTTAATGTATGCCTTGTTTGTACATTTACCCATTTATTCCCCATTGTAAACCCCCCCCCCTCCCACCGCCCCATCCTTTTTTTTTTTTTTTTTTTTTTTTTTAGGTATATGTGTGGTTGTGTGTGTGTGCTTATTGGCGTGTGTATGTGTGCGCGCGTGGTTGTTCATGCGCGCGTGCGCACTTGTATGTATGTGTGTGTGTGTGTGTGTGTGTGTGTGTGTGTGTGTGTGTGTGTGCGTGTGCGTGTGTGTCCGCGGGCAAGTGCTTTGTGTGTGTGTGTGGGGGGGGGGGGGTGAGCCTTGCAGCTCTTAGCTGCGTCTGGCTAGTGGGTTTTTTCTCGGGGTTCTCCCGTTTTTCCTCTCACCCCTTGGTGCTTGGGTAGGGCAACCTACCCTTGGGTCAGACTTGGGTCGGGTGCTTTAGGCGGCTGACCCGCTTCTCCCTCCCCCCCCCCCCCCCCACCACCTCCCCTTGTCATTTAAAATGCTTTTTTGAGCATATTGTATTTTATTTATTGTGTTTTCTCTTGTTCATTTCATTCATATGCAACACACCCACTACATACCATCACACCCTCCCCCTCCACTCTCTCTCCTTCCCCTCCTCTTCTCTCTCTCATTCTCCACCCTTCTTCTACTTCCATTTTCTCTCTGTCTCTCCCTCTCTTTCTCCCCTCCCCCCCTCTCTCTCTCTCTCTCTCTCTCTCTCTCTCTCCTCTCTCCTCTCTCTCTCTCTCTCCCCTTTTCCTCCTCCTCACTTTACTCTACCCTCTTTCCTCGTGCCCTATTCCTCGAACTCTACTCACCCTCTCTCCCACTGTCCCTCTGTCTACTTCATTCACCACTTTGGCTTCACAAGGGGAGTATTGTGCATGTTTATGTCTGTATTTTTTTGTCGCTGAGGAAGGCATATTGCCGAAAATTTCTTGTCCTATTTTGTGTTGTGCATTAAAACTGTGTTACTTCACACTTTGTTTTGTGTGCTCTTCTGCTTTTGTGTAATTGTGCCTTGATTTAGCGTACAACGATTTTTAATCTGTCATAATTTTGAAAGTCAAGGATCAATTTTGTGGATAAAGTAGATTTACAGCATTGAAAGTATTTACAATGTGGAAATGTCCATTTTACAACATTCTGGGCCGATATAGGATAACTCAGATCGCAGTGGTCAGAATAACCATCTGGATCAAAATATTGGTGTTAAGAAGATTAAGCTTGCGACTAAGTGGTTTAGGAACGAAGTGTAATACCATGTCAGTAAGTACAGGCCATAAATCTGCGATTGATATATCAAGCATAAAAGTCAACATGACAAAAAAATTAACATTTAAAGAAAATTAATCACTTAGAATTCTTGCATCATACTCTAATACAAGATGTCATGAATGACATTATATATGCAATCATAGCAAGAAGCATTAAGTTAATGTACGTCAGGATTGGACCATAGAATGCACTTTCTATTTGGGAGATGAAATCTCCCCCCCCCCCCCTCTCTCTCTCTCTCTTTCTTTCTCTCTCTCTCTTTCTCTCTCTCTCTCTCTCTCTCTCTCTCTCTCTCTCTCTTTTCTCTCTGTCATCATGGTGGTTGTACCAGAGGGAACAACTGAGCAGCTATCAAATGCTAGGGAACTCAGCCTACGTAACCGATGATTAGCCATGTGTGTTCAGACCTTATGGA
>CM065736.1:19578514-19588514 GCA_033310375.1 Conus canariensis | reverse complement strand
AGGTGTCTGCGTTTTGTCCTGCCATTCATTTCCTGAACCCCAAGGACGCATTCATCCTGACGCCGAAAGCAGCACGGGTCTCTTCAGGACACGTGGTCCCCACAGGAGGCGCGCAGTGGGTCTTGAAGGCGAGGAAGTTGGTAGTGGTGAAGGGGACGCACTTCTTCGACGTCTGGTTCTGATCCTCCATATCAGCTGGAGGGATTTTCTGAGGGAGTTTCAAGCTCGTTTCTTTTCTCAGTTAGAGAGACAAAGCTATATCTCGTCTCACATCGGGTCTTTATGTCTTCATTGCATGTGCTGTGAGCAGATGTGCGGGTTTTGTTCACCGTTTTTTAGTCAGTGAACGTTTGAGATTGTGGGGCATGCCGTTGTCGCAGACTCTGCTGCTCTGTCTATCGTACTCCTCCCCCCCCCCCCCCCCCCCCCCCGGATGCTAGTGTGGGATGGGAGCCACAGGAATGCAAGGTCTGTGCCCTTCAATATATGATCTGGATAGGTAGGAAGAGGATTTTCAACTGTATCTCTTTTCTGTTTTTTTTCCCCTTCTGCGGCTCCCTGTGCCTCGGGTAAAGATGTTGAAATGGGACAGGATGATGACAGCTCTGATGTAATCTACTGCTGTGTGTGCCATTAATACAGCATGCAGCTCAGCCTGGAACGTGCTTCTTCCCCCTCATTCAGTGCTGCTGTCAGGTAATGCTCAGGCCTAGGAAAATCCTAGACATAACTGACATCTCCATTCTCCTGGACAGATGAGACTGACTATTTGGAGGAGGTTGCCGTTCATTCCCCTGTGTTTTTTTGCCAAGGAGGTAAGGTGCTTCAGGTACTCGTACCAGCACACGGTCCCTATTCTATCGAGTGCCAACGAACCGTAAAGCCTACGACACCGAATCGACCCTAACGCGACCAAAAAATCCCCCATTCCGCGTTTTCTGTCTTAGATTTCATATCGTTATTTCGCTTTTCATCCAACACACCCAAAGGTACCTATGATCTGAGAAAAGTTCAGAACCTACCGATTCCATGAAATAAACTATGTCACTCCCGATTGTTTCGTTTTCATTTGAACCAGGGGCAGGTGACCCTACAAGATGAATATAGTTTTAACGATGTCTTCATGCAGATTTTACAGCAATAGAGCCTCACTGGAAATAATATGTTGATTTTGACTAAATACGAGATGTTCTGGATTCTATAAGCGTAGAGATTCAAAAGATCAACATTTCTTCGAGGGGATAGACTGCTATGGAAAATTCGCAAACAAATTAGTTTCCACTCTCACAGATTTTCGATGCTGAATCAGAATGTAGTGACAGACTTTTAAACATTCACATAATAATATAAACTGAAGTTATCAGAAAATATTGAAACATCTACTGAATCTCAAAGACTCAAACGTTTTATTCATGAAGGCCATAGCTCCTGAGAATGAGGATAAACATTGTAATTCGTGGCACAAATTGATATGGTATTCTTTATGCTACATACATACATATATGCTTCATATGAATGAATAGCAATCTATTTAAGGATGTTTTCATTTGATGATGTCACCAAAGGGATTAATTAATTCGGGCAAAATGTTTGGTAATGCTTCAAAGAAGAACATGTTTTACATAAGATGGCCAGCATCAAACATTCAGTGTCAAAGTACGCCATATTTGAAATTAAAATTCATGGGTGTAGATTTTTAATGTTACTTTTGAATTTCATGTTTGTTAGGAACAAATGCCACCATTTAAAAGTCGTAGTGGGACACTGACTTAAGAAAGGACGAGGCATTTTGATCTCATGTTGTTGTGAATTAAACATTATTTCCTCTGATACCTGTGATGTACAGAGTACATTTTCATAAATTCTGAAAGATTAATTTTAGACAAATTTTAATTGAAGCAATTACGTTTCTTTAAACCAAGGGAAATGACTCTGTGCAGCAAGGTTTTCTGTTAAACTAGGACTCTGGGCGACATGGGCGACATCGCGTGTGTACTCATCGTATACAGCATTACTCTAATTTGATACGTCATTGTTGTCGTCGTCGTTCTTTTCTTTGCCTTTTTATTGCCCTCTTCCTCCCTCCTACCCCCCCCCCCCCCTCTTTTTTTCTTTTTTCTTTTAGCATACTATCGTTGCTAAAACCATCATTTCTCCATTTTGCATTATGTGTTGAGAAGGATGTCCAGAGGAAGGATGTCCACAGCGTTATTAACATACCATACATTCTGATGACATTCCACGACACCCAAACATATGCTTAGACAGAGCACGTTGCATAATATTTCCCTGTAGGATAAGACAACACCAGATTTCAAGGGCATGAAGTCTGTCATGGGACCTGGAAGAAACACTGAGACATCACAGACCTCCACCCCTTCAACACTCCATCTATCTAGATCCCAAAACACACACACACCCCTCCACCCTTCCTGTCCCTCCTCCCCCACTATCATCACCCCACCTACTCACCTCTCTCCACCAACACACTGCTATATTTCTCCTTTTTTCTGCAATCGTCGCTTGGTCAACTCCACGTTTTCACCGACACTATAAAACGGATGAGGGCCAGCCACAAAATCCCAATATTTCCCTTTGGGGCGAGCCAGTTTCAAAGTGGGTGGAGGAGCAATGTAGCGTGAGGAGTGGAAGTGACATGTGTACCTTGGGGACAATCGATAGGGCTGGAGGCTGGCAGTACAGGGCCGGCTCTCTTTGTGGGTGTGTGGGTCTGTCTGTCTCTGTCTGTCTGTCTGCCTGCATTTCTCCTTCATAGTGAGTGCTTTAGCTAGCTCTCTCTCTCTCTCTCTCTCTCTCTCTCTCTCTCTCTCTCTCTCTCTCTCTGATTCTAAAATAACATATATTTCAGGTAATATGATTTGTGTATTTATGTAAACTTCCTTCAGATTTGCAGAGAGAGTTGTCCTCATTCACCTGTTTGTCATATGCACAGGACGCCTTGTCTTGGACTGACTAAAAAGTTTCAGTATTCTCTTTATCTTGTCTGTGGCCGACTGAAAGGTTTCAGTATTCTGTTTTTCCATCTCTGACCAATCAAAACGTTTCAGTCTTCGTTTCTTCATGTTTTCCATTGACTACAATGTTACAGCATTCTCTTGATTGAGAGGCTTGGATTGTTTCTTTCCCTGTGTTTGACCAACTGACAAATTTCCAGACTCTGTTTTTCTTGCCCCCGGTCAACTGACAGGCTTTAGTTACTAAGACTCCCCCCTCTGCCTCCCCCACCATAAAATGTATTCTGATGACATTCCACAGCATTGAAACATGAATAGACTGAACACACACAGATCATAATATCCCCCTCAACACAACTCCAGATTTCACAGGCATACAATCCATCATGGAACCTGGAAGAGACGTTGATACATTACAGACTTCCTCAACTTTGCCACGCCATCTATCTGGATCTCAACAACACACACACACACACACACACACACACACACACACACACACACACACACACACACGAGACTCCCCTCCCCCAACCTTTCCTTTCCCTCCTCCCCCACCATCACCACCCACCCACCCACCCCCAACACACTGCTATATTTCTCCTTTTTTCTGCAATCGTCGTTCGGTCAAGTCGACGTTTTCACTGACACTATAAAACGGATGAGGGCCAGCCACAAAATCCCAATATTTCCCTTTGGGGCGGGCCAGTTTCAAAGTGGGTGGAGGAGCAATGTAGCGTGAGGAGTGGAAGTGACATGTGTACCTTGGGGACAATCGATGGGGCTGGAGGCTGGCAGTACAGGGCCAGCTCTCTTTGTGGGTGTGTGGGGCTGTCTGTCTCTGTCTGTCTGTCTGCCTGCATTTCCCTTCATAGTGAGTGCCTTAGCTACCTCTCTCTCTCTCTCTCTCTCTCTCTCTCTCTCTCTCCTCTCTCTCTCTCTCCTCTGAGATTCTAAAATAACATATATTCCAGGTAACAGGATTTGTGTATTTCTGCAAACTTCCTTCAGATTTGCAGAGAGAGCAGTCCACATTCACCTGTTTGTCATATGCACATGACGCCTTGTCTTGGACTGACTGAAAATTGTTAGTATTTTCTTTATCTTGTCTCTGACCGACTCGGAGGTTTCAACAGTCTCTCTTTCCTGTCTTTGACTAATTGAAAGGTTTCAGTATTCTGTTTTTTCTATCTCTGACTGGTTAAACGTTTCAGTCTTCGTTTCTTCATGTTTTCCTTCAACAACAATGGTACAGCATTCTCTTGACTGAGAAGCTTGGATTGTTTTTTCCCTGTGTTTGACCAACTGACAAATTTCCAAACTCTGTTTTTCTTGCCTCTGGTCGACTCACAGGCTTTAGTTACTAAGACTTCTCCCTCTGCCTCCTTCACCACAAGATGTGTTCTGATGGCATTCCACAGCATTGAAACATGAATAGACTGAACACACACAGATCATAATATCCCCCTCGACACAACTCCAGATTTTCACAGGCCCGCAATCTATCATGGAACCTGGAAGAGACGTTGAGACATTACAGACTTGCACAACTTTGACATGACATCTATCTGGATCTCAACACACACAACCTCCTCCCCAACCTTTCCTTTCCCTCCTCCCGCACCATCACCACCAACCCCAACACACTGCTATATTTCTCCTTTTTTCTGCCATCGTCACTCAGTTAAGTCGACGTTTTCACTGACTCTATAAAATGGATGAGGGGCCAGCCACAAAATCCCAATATTTCCCTTTGAGGCAAGCCAGTTTCAAAGTGGGTGGAGGAGCAATGTAGCGTGAGGAGTGGAAGTGACATGTGTACCTTGGGGACAATCGATGGGGCTGGAGGCTAGCAGTACAGGACCAGCTCTCTTTGTGGGTGTGGG
The DNA here is from genome assembly GCA_033310375.1 of Conus canariensis. Classification (NCBI taxonomy): domain Eukaryota; kingdom Metazoa; phylum Mollusca; class Gastropoda; order Neogastropoda; family Conidae; genus Conus; species Conus canariensis. Next base: position 19,583,653 of record CM065736.1, on the reverse strand, counting down.
GGGCTCTCTGTCTGTCTCTGCCTGTCTGCTTGGCTCTCTCCTTCAGAGTCAGTGCCCTATCCATCTCTCTTCTCTCTCTCCTCTCTCTCTCTCTCTCTCTCTCTCTCTCTTTGTCTCTCTCTGAGTGTCTCTGTCTCTGTCTCTTCTCTCTCTCTCTCTCTCTCTCTCTCTCTCTCTCTCTCTCTCTCTCTCTTATTCTAAAATAAGATATTTCAGGTAACAGGATTTGTGTAGATCTGTAAACTTCCTTCCGATTTGCAGACAGAGCTGTCCACATTAACCCATTTGTCATATGCACGTGACGCCTTGTCTTGGAATGACTGCAAAATGTCAGTATTCTCTTTTACTTGTCTCTGACTGACTCAGTGGTTTCAGTATTCTGTTTTTCCATCTCTGTCTGGTAAAATGTTTCAGTCTTCATTTTCTTTATGTTTTCGACTGACTACAATCTTATAGCATTCTCCTAACTGATGGACCTTGATTTCTGTTCCCTGTCCCTGACCAAGTGACACATTTCCAGACTGTCTTTCTTACCCCTGGCCAACTCACAGGCTTTAGTTACTAAGGCTTCCCCCTCTCCCTCCCCCATCATAACTTATATTCTGATGACATTCCACAGCAATGAAACATGAACAGACTGAACACACACAGATCACAATATCTCCCTCAACACAACTCCAGATTCACACACACAGATCATAATATCTCCCTCAACACAACTCCAGATTTCACAGGCATGCAATCTATCATGGAACCTGGAAAGAGATGTTGAGACGTTATAAACTTCCTCAACTTTGACACGCCATCTTTCTGGATCTCAACCCACCTCCATCTCCCCAACTTTTCCTCCTCCCCCACCATCACCATTCACCCACCCACCCACCTCTCTCCCCGAACACACTGCTATATTTCTCTTTTTTTCTGCAATCGTCACTCGGTCAAGTCGACGTTTTCACTGACACTATAAAACGGATGAGGGCCAGCCACAAAATCCCAATATTTCCCTTTGGGGTGGGCCAGTTTCAAAGTGGGTGGAGGAGCAATGTAGCGTGAGGAGTGGAAGTGACATGTGTACCTTGGGGACAATCGATGGGGCTGGAGGCTGGCAGTACAGGGCCAGCTCTCTTTGTGGGTGTGTCTGTCTCTGTCTCTGTCTGTCTGTCTGCCTGCATTTCTCCTTCATAGTGAGTGCATTAGCTACCTCTCTCACTCTCTCTCTCTCTCTCTCTCTCTCTCTCTCTCTCTCCTCTCGCTCTCTCTCATATTTCAAAATAACATATATTTCATGTAATAGGATTTGTGTACTTCCGTAAACTTCCTTCTGATTTGTAGACAGAGCAGTCCACATTCACCTGTTTGTCATATGCACGTGGCGCCCTGTCTTGGACCAACTGAAAATTGTTAGTTTTCTCTTTATCTTGTCTCTGACCAACTCAGAGGTTTCAATATTCTCTCTTTCCTGTCTTTGACCGATTGAAAGGTTTCAGTATTCTGTTTTTCCAACTCTGACTGATCAAAACGTTTCAGTCTTCGTTTCTTCATGTTTTCCACCGACTACAATGGTACAGCATTCTCTTGATTGAGAGGCTTGGATTGTTTTTTCCCTGTGTTTGACCAACTGACAAATTTCCAGACTCTGTTTTTCTTGCCTCTGGTTGACTGACAGGCTTTAGTTACTAAGACTCCCCCCTCTGCCTCCCCCACCACAAAATGTATTCTGATGACATTCCACAGCATTGAAACATGAACAGACTGAACACACACAGATCATAATATCCCCCTCGACACAACTCCAGATTTCACAGGCATGCAATCTATCATGGAACCTGAAAAAGACGTTGAGACATTACAGACTTCCTCAACTTTGACACGCCATCTATCTGGATCTCAATCCACCCCCCACCCCCTTCTCTCCCCACCCACCATCACCATCCACCCACCCCCACCTCTCTCCCAAACACACCTGTATTTTTCTCCATTCACCCAACCCTCTCCCAAACAATGCACCTACCATCCCCCACACCTTTCACTACATTCCACCCACCCACCCCACCTCTCTCCCAAACACACTGCTATATTTCTCTTTTTTCTGCCATCGTCACTCGGTCAAGTCGACGTTTCACTGACACTATAAAACGGATGAGGGCCAGCCACAAAATCCCAATATTTCCCTTTGGGCAGTACAGGACCGGCTCTTTTTGTGGGTGTGTGGGCTGTCTGTCTCTGTCTGTCTGTCTGCCTGCATTTCTCCTTCATAGTGAGTGCCTAAACTACCTTTCTCCCTCTCTATCTATCTATCTCTCACATCTATCTACTCTCCTCTCTCTCTCTCTCTCTCTCTCTCTCTCTCCTCTCTCTCTCTCTCTCTCCTCCTCTCTCTTCTTTTTTGTGTGTGTGTGGTGTGTGTGTGTGTGTGTGTGTGTGTGTGTGTGTGTGTGTGTGTGTGTGCTCTCACTTGTCTGCCTGTCTGTCTGTCTCTTTCTCTCTGTCTCTCTTTCTCTGTCTCTCTTTCTCTCTATCTCCATCTCTCTGTCTGTCTGTCTCTCTCTCTTCCCCCCTCCCTCCCCTCCATCTGTCAGTCTGCTTTGAGGCTCACGTAGTATGTACATACATATGCAGACATACGTGGAGACAGGGAGAGGGACACAAAGAGAAAGAGAGGCAGGGAGAGGAGACACAAAGAGAAAGAGAGGCAGAGAGAGGAGACACATAGAGAAAGAGAGGCAGGGAGAGGAGACACAAAGAGAAAGAGAGGAGAGACACAAAGAGAAAGAGAGAGGAGACACAAAGAGAAAGAGAGGCAGGGAGAGGAGACACAAAGAGAGAAGAGAGGCAGGGAGAGGGACACAAAGAGAAAGAGAGGCAGGGAGAGGGACACAAAGAGAAAGAGAGGCAGGGAGAGGAGACACAAAGAGAAAAGAGGCAGGGAGAGGAGACACAAAGAGAAAGAGAGGCAGGGAGAGGGGACACAAAGAGAAAGAGAGGCAGGGAGGAGGACACAAAGAGAAAGAGAGGCAGGGAGAGGAGACACAAAGAGAAAGAGAGGCAGGGAGAGGAGACACAAAGAGAAAGAGAGGCAGGGAGAGGAGACACAAAGAGAAAGAGAGGCAGGGAGAGGAGACACAAAGAGAAGAGAGGCAGGGAGAGGAGACACAAAGAGAAAGAGAGGCAGGGGAGGGGACACAAAGAGAAAGAGAGGCAGGGAGAGGAGACACAAAGAGAAGAGAGGAGGAGAGAGGAAGACAGCGAAAGAGAAAGAGAGCTGAGGAGACACAAGAGAAAGAGAGGCAGGGAGAGGAGACACAAAGAGAAAGAGAGGCAGGGAGAGGAGACACAAAGAGAAAGAGAGGCAGGGAGAGGAGACACAAAGAGAAAGAGAGGCAGGGAGAGGAGACACAAAGAGAAAGAGAGGCAGGGAGAGGGGACACAAAGAGAAAGAGAGGCAGGGAGAGGGGACACAAAGAGAAAGAGAGGCAGGGAGAGGGGACACAAAGAGAAAGAGAGGCAGGGAGAGGGACACAAAGAGAAAGAGAGGCAGGGAGAGGGGACACAAAGAGAAAGAGAGGCAGGGAGAGGAGACACAAAGAGAAAGAGAGGCAGGGAGAGGGACACAAAGAGAAAGAGAGGCAGGAGAGGAGACACAAAGAGAAAGAGAGGCAGGGAGAGGAGACACAAAGAGAAAGAGAGGCAGGGAGAGGAGACACAAAGAGAAAGAGAGGCAGGGAGAGGAGACACAAAGAGAAAGAGAGGCAGGGAGAGGAGACACAAAGAGAAAGAGAGGCAGGGAGAGGAGACACAAAGAGAAAGAGAGGCAGGGAGAGGGACACAAAGAGAAAGAGAGGCAGGAGAGGAGACACAAAGAGAAGAGGAGGGGGGCCAGGAGGGGAGGAGACACAAAGAGAAAGAGAGGCAGGGAGAGGGGACACAAAGAGAAAGAGAGGCAGGGAGAGGAACACAAGAGAAAGAGAGGCAGGGAGGGGACACAAAGAGAAAGAGAGGCAGGGAGAGGAGACACAAAGAGAAAGAGAGGCAGGGAGAGGAGACACAAAGAGAAAGAGGCAGGGACAGCGGACACAAAGAGAAAGAGATGACTGGTAGGAGGCAGAGAGAGAGAGAGAGTATGAGACAGAGACAGAGAGAGGGGGTGGGGGTGGGAGAGTAGAGTGAGGGAGAAAGAACCGGACAGGGCAGAAGGGGGGAGGGGGGGGGGTGAAAGTGGGAGAGAAAAGGAAAATTAGCACAGTCGAAACCCGACAAAATGCTTGTGGTGTGCAGATCAATACAGTTCAATGATCGATGGTTTCGAGACGGTTGTGCATGTGTGTGTGTGTGTGTGTGTGCGTGTGTGTGGTGGTGCGTGCGTGCGTGCGTGCGTTCGTGCGTGCGTGTGTGCGTGCGTGCGTGCGTGCGTGCGTGCGTGTGTGTGGTGTGTGTGTGTGTGTGTGTGTGTGTGTGAGACACAGAGAGAGACAGAGACAGAGACAGAGAGCACGCACGCGAGCATGTGTATTCGTCTGTGTGTACGTTTGTGCGTGCATGTCTGTATGTGATGTGTGTGTGTGTGTGTGTGTGTGTGTGTGTGTGTGTGTGTGTGTGTGTGTGTGTGGTGTGTTGTGTGTGTCTGCGCACGCATGTGTGTATAATGAGTTAGTGTGTGTGTGTGTGTGTGTGTGTGTGTGTGTGTGTGTGTGTGTGTGTTCGCGCGCACTGTGAAAGTGTGCGCGCGCGCGCGTGTGTGTGTGTGTGTGTGAGCGTGCGTGCGTGCGTGCGTGCGTGCGTGCGTGCGTGTGTGTGTGTGTTGTGTGAGTGGTGTTTGAGAGAGCGAGTGAATGAGTTGTGTGTGTGTGTGTGGTGTGTGTGTGTGTGTGTGTGTGTGTGTGTAGAGAGAGAGACAGAGAGAGAGAGAGTGTGTGTGTGTGTGTGCGTGTATTTGCGTGCGTGTGTGTGTGTGTGTGTGGTGTGTGTGTGTGTGTGTGTGTGTGTGTGTGTGTGTGTGGTGTGTGAGTAAATTTGAGTGGAAATGAAGTTTTACGCTCTCTTTGTGTGTCTCTCTGTCTGTCCGTCCGTCTCTCTCTCTCTCTCTCTCTTCCTCTCTCTCTCTCTCTCTCTCTGTATTAATATATATATATATATTTTATA
>CM065736.1:19568514-19573514 GCA_033310375.1 Conus canariensis | reverse complement strand
TACATGTTCTTGATGAGCTGGTTCAACCATCACTTTAACATCTCCCTCTCCGTGCTTGCCTGTGTGGAGTTGGTTCAATCATCATTTGGGAGCTTTCCGTCTCCATACATGTTCTTGACGAGTTGGTTCAACCATCACTTTAACATCTCCCTCTCCGTGCATGCCTGTGTGGAGTTGGTTCAATCCTAGGTTGTGGTTTTTCCATGTCCTTTTCATAGCTGTGGTGAGGTTGTTCGATTCTGGGTTAGGGATTTTCTCTCTCTCCACGCACGCCCATGTTGGACCGGTCCAATCTTCAGTTGAGATTTTTCCTCACCATCATTTCTGGGGTCAGTCGGTCCGTTTATCAGTAGGTATTGTTCCCTGTCTATGAATACCTATGGTGAATCGGTGCAATCTTCAGTTGAGATTTTTCCTCGCCATCATTTCTGGGGTCAGTCGGTCGGTTTATCAGTAGGTATTGTTCCCTGTCTATGAATACCTATGGTGAATCAGTGCAATCTTCAGTTGAGATTTTTCCTCGCCATCATTTCTGGGGTCAGTCGGTCGGTTTATCAGTAGGTATTGTTCCCTGTCTATGAATACCATGGTGAATCAGTGCAATCTTCAGTTGAGATTTTTCCTCGCCATCATTTCTGGGTCAGTCGGTCGGTTTATCAGTAGGTATTGTTCCTGTCTATGAATACCCATGTGAATCGATGCAATCTTCAGTGGGAATTTGGCTCTCCGTGCATGCCTGTAGTTAAACAGTAGAAACAGTCGCATGTCCCAAACGCAGTAGGGGCAACGAACTGCGATAAATTCATTGTGTCTAGGGCACGGCATGTTGGAAGGCGGTACCCATCCCTCTGTTTCTACCGCTTTTAACCTTCCCTGGACTGAATCAGTAACCGAATTACTGCTGGATGGACAGAGACAGTTTTTCAGCCGAAAAAAGAATCCTACCCTTCGAAACGTTTCCAACTCACGACCGTCAGCTCCCCAGCCAAACGTTGTAACCGTTTGACTGTGCAGAGTTCATCCCATCATCTTTCGATTTTTCCTCTCCACACCCGCCTGTGGCGAGCTGTTCAATCAGTGGCTGACAGATTTAAGGGTATGTGAGGGACACGTGGCGGGGTGCCCTCCGGACGGGACGCTCATTCCATGGAGTGAGGACGTTTCCATGGTCACCGTGCACGGGAAGCCTGGTGGGCCATGTCCCAGGCAGAGTGAGAACAGGCAGTGTGGAGTGACGTCACTCAGCGTGACGCCTGTGCTCCTCTCAGGGGAGGTCAGCGGGCTGGTCTGTGTGGAGAGCTGGCTGTGAGATGGACGATGAGGGGGAAGGCAACTCCAGTCTGCTGTGTACGCCTGCAGCTTCACGTTCAGAGACAATGCTGAGCTGTGTGTGTGTCAGTAGAAGTAATGTACATATTGTGCTCACTTCTGCACTATAGAATTAGCCACCATGACGTCTGTTTGCTACACCATTCTGAGGTGAAATGTTGATGACAACGACGACGCAACGATGATGATGATGATGATGAAAATAATCATGATGATGAAGATCATGATGAGAAACGAAAACGACGACGATGATGGTGATGATAATGGTGGTGGTGATGATGATGATGATGATGACGGTGAGGGAATGGGGGAATGGGGGGGGAGAAAGAGAGCATGTGTCGTCGTTTTATTACAGCGCAAAGCAGATTACTGGTTATCTTTCTTCCCATCTATGGGGATATGGCCTGCTTAGTTTTAATTCCAATGATGGTGATGGTGATGATGATGATGATGATGATGATGATGAATGATGAAGACCATTCTTGATCCCAGTCTGTCCCGCAGGGATCACTCCAGGCATCGCTCCGAGACTCCAAAAAGGGCGCTATCCAACGGTTCTCCAGTCGGAAGCTGTTCAGGGAGGGAGAAATACGCCAGGAGAGAGGACCGCGAGGAGTCTTCGGGCAATGAGCTGGACCAGGAAAATGGACCAGCGTCTGTATGGGGCTAGTCGGCGTTTCTCCTCCACGTCGTCTTCTTGTTGATGGTCTGGCTATGGCTCTGGCCCCGAGGTATTTTTATCTCTTCTGGTAAGTTAACAGATCCTCTGTTACTTAAGGGGTTCCAAAGGATATCCTCCGTTATACGGGCGTTCCAGAGATAAACCTACCTTTTTTTGGTTATGGATAAATTGCGAGTCTGTTCTTTGAACTGTCGGGGTTTAAAAAATAGATGGAAGAGGGCATCTATATTCAGAAATTTAAAAAGACAAAAGTTAGATATAATTTGCATACAAGAAGCGCATATCACAGCAAGTGATATAAACACATGGGAAAAGCAGTGGGGTGGAAGCGTATACGCACAGCCAGGGACCAGTCACAGCAAAGGAGAAGTAATTCTAATCTCAAAAAGTTTCTCAGGAAAGGTTACCCTAGTCAAGTCTCAAGAACGCATGATCGTCCTGAATATCGAGTATTGTTCCTTTGAGATTACAGTTGCAAACGTTTATGCTCCTAACGATCATAAGGAAAAAATACTTTTTTTTCGAAGTCTGCGGGACGAAGTGGATGAGTGGGGAGGAGAGAGAGTAGTGATCTGTGGAGATTTCAATTGCGTTTTAGATAATGATTTAGACATTGTTTCAGGTAAACCACACAACAAAATAGAGGTAAATGAATTAAGTCAGTATTAACGCAGTCAAGCTTAATCGACTCCTGGAGATTTTTTCACCCTGAAGAAAAAGAATATACCTGGAATAGATTTAACCCTTTTATAGCAAGACGGCTAGACTATTGCTTGGTGACAGAAGATTTATGTCCTCCTTGGTTGTCAGTGAACACTGTACCATTCCGCATTCAGATCACAGAGCAGTTGTGCTGGAGTTTAACGAAGGAGACTTTATCAGAGGTCCAGGGTACTGGCGATTTAACAATAGCTATTTACAGAATACAGAATTCGTTGAGAACATGAATCTATTGCTGTAGAAATGGAGAATGAAGGAGATGATATGTCTTACATGGAAAAATGGGAATGGATAAAAATGAAAATAAGGAATTATTGTATCGAGTTCGGAAAACGTCTTGCTTGTAATACACGAAACAAAAAAATCGATTTACAAAAAAGAATACAAGATCTCGAATCAAACATCCTACGTAACCTTCAAAACAAAGAACTACAGATTGATTTGTTAAAAACAAAACATGAATATGAACTATTTGACTTGGAGAAGACAAAAGGAGCCCAAGTGAGATCAAGGTTGAGATGGATAGAGGAGGGGGAAAAGAACAGCAAATACTTTTGTAGCTTAGAAAAATCCAGACGCAGACAAAAGATCATGACACGATTGTGTAAAGACACTGGGGAGGTAGTGCATCATCAGAAAGACATTCTGAGTGAACAAGCGTTATTTTACGAAAATCTGTATAATCAAACTACGCAAGATAATGAAGTCGCTGAGGCATGCGAAGTCTTTATTGAAAACGAAAACCTCCCGAAGCTAAACAATGACGAATCCGAGTCATGCGAAGGGCTCATCACAGAAGCTGAAGCCACAGAGGCTCTGAGAGAGATGAAGAACGGCTCAGCTCCTGGAAGCGATGGGATCAGTATTGAACTTCTAAAGTTCTTTTGGACCAGAATAAAACGTATTGTTATTAAATCCTTCAACGAATCGTTCACCAATGGGAGTTTATCATACACCCAAAACCTTGGAGTCATTACACTGATACATAAAGGTAAGGATTTAGACAGGGAGCACCTCAGTAATTGGCGCCCAATAACTCTTACAAACTCAGATTACAAGTTATTAGCCAATGTTTTAGCACTTAGAATGGGAACAGTTTTACACAAGCTGATTAGTGAAGACCAGGTAGGATACATGAAAGGCAGAAATATGCCACAGTGTTGAGAACTACAGACGACGTTATAAATTACTTAAATGTAACAGGCAGAGCTGGATACATACTTGCGCTAGACTATGCCAAAGCGTTTGACTCGATATCTAGGACATACTTGTTGCACACGTTCAATGTTTTTGGTTTTGGACCAGATTTCATACGTTGGGTGTCCGTTTTAATGAAAAATAACGTAAGTTGTATCAATCATGGAGGGTGGTTGTCTGAGTATTTTAAAGTCAACTGTGGCATTCGACAGGGGTGCCCATTTTCGCCCCTGGCCTTTATTTTAGCGGTAGAAATACTGGCCTGTAAAGTTAGAAATAGCTCAATCACCGGAATAAAATTGCCAAGTACACAAAACGTGAACCCAAAAAGCATTCGTATAAAACAGATGGCAGATGACACTACCTTTTTTCTTAAAGGTCAAACGGACTTAAAAATTGTAACGGATATAATAATGCAATTTGGAAGATTTAGTGGGTTATTGTTGAACAATCAAAAAACTAAAATACTACGAATTGGTGTTGCTCAACCCTTGCAGGACTGCCCGTTTGAGCTTGTAGATACGATTAAGATTTTAGGCATTGTTTTTAGCCGAAATAACCTGGCTCAGGACAACGAGGAAAATTGGCAAACACGAATGAACAGTCTACATAAATCGATAAGGGAGTGGAGCAAAAGGGATCTCAGCATTCAGGGGAAAATTGTGATAATAAAAACATTTCTCATAAGTCAGTTCGTGTACATCATGCAGTCAATAGGTCTTCCAGTTCATGTTTTAACAAAGATTAACACCGTGCTATATAAATTTATCTGGCAACGGAAAACGTCTAACAAAAGAGCGTTCGAAAAGGTTAAACGAAAAACTATGGAGTCAGACTACATAGAGGGTGGAGTTCAAATGGTCAATATGCTAGAACTTCAACAGATATTTAACTTGCAATGGATCGGAAGATTGTTCAAAGAGGAACAAAACTGGACATGTTTGCCTAAATGGCACTTCAGCAGAGTATCAGACTTCCAAAATCTCTTTAAAATTAACTGCTCTAGAAAGGACTTTATTGGAAAGGAATATATAAAGAACAAGTTTTGGTTGGAAGCTTTCTTGACATACCT
>CM065736.1:19536014-19563514 GCA_033310375.1 Conus canariensis | reverse complement strand
ACAAAATGGAGATTCTAGATGGGGATTGTTTTTTAGCCGGTTTGGTCGCGTATTCATCACACAGTATCATGCATTTGTTATAGATTATCATTTCTTCAGATCGATGCAGTGTAGATCACCACAGCTTCAAAACAACAGTTGTTGCTGAGTCGACTAGAAATGGGATCATTTCTAAGAATAAAATCTCTCTCTCTCTCTCTCTCTCTCTCTCTCTCTCTCTCTCTCTCTCTCATGTATATTACCACAGTTTCAAAACAGCAACTGTTGCTCAGTCGACTAGAAATGGAATGATTTCTAAGTAGAAAGAAACTCGTGGAGAGCGTGGCAGCAGAGAGTCCTCAGAAGAGAAGCCCCCTTCAAGCAAGTGTTTCGGCCCTTATCTCCTGACACTCTAGGGGGGTTGGGCCACACCCGGTTCATGACTCCGGATGTCCCTCTGCTGCCCCTTTTTTTTCCCATCTTGGGACGAGCCATGGCTGGGATTCGAACCCATGACCCTCTGGACATGCTCATTTTCCACTTAATGACTCGCGCTTTAACCACTGAGCCACAGGGACACCTGATATTTGTAGGGAAATTAAGCCTTATGAAGTTCACTTTTGTTCCTCCTTGACCAGATCCAGCTTGAACACCTCTCTGCCGCTTCTGCCATTGCTTTCAGGGCTCTGGTTTTTTCCTTCCCTGCAACTGAGAGCTGTTTCATGAGGCTGTATGCAGACGTTCCTACAAACCCCCTAGCTCCAATTTCTGCAGTGAGGACTTTGACCTGATAGCCTTCTCTCCTCAGGCTGTTTGCCAGATCAGCATACTTTTCAGTCTTGTAGATTTGAGCTGCCTCCATTCTGTTCTCATATGGCACCGTGAGCTCGATCATGATCAGCTGCTTGGTTGACTTAGAGTGGACTACTATGTCTGGTCTCATGCCACTCTTGCTGATGATCTCTGGGTGACTCTTCCATTCTGGGAGGTCTGCAGTGCACTCCCAGTCATCTGCCCCGTCCAGCAGACTCTGCCTGCATGTTTCGAGTGGCACTGTTGTTCTTGGCCATGATTTGCTGCCTCCTGCCGTGAAGAATGTTGCGGGTGCTTTTGGAGTCCTGATTTTCCCTTTTGTGGTGTTGGTACTAGCCCAGACTACTTGTACAATTTCTTTGAGCACTTGGTTGTGCCTCCATGTGTACCTTCCTTGAGCCAGGGCTACTTTACATGAGCTTAGGACATGCTCCACTGTTTGTTTTTCATGGCAGAGGGGGCATGCAGGATCGTCTGTTTTCCCCCACTTCACCAGGTTTGCATTTGAGGGCAGAAGGTCATATGCAGATCTGAGAATGAAGCTGATCCTGAGAGGGGCCATGTGCCAAATGTCATTCCAAGTGAGACTTCTTTGGAGTGCATTCTCCCACGTTGTCCATTGCCCTTGCTGGCTCTGCTGGACTGCTTTTTGGAGTCTTTTTTGGTCTTCTTCTTTTCTCATCTCCTGAATCATCATGTCTCTTTTGGCTTTTCCTTTGGCCTTTGACCACCATTCAGTTTTGGTCACCCCCAGTCCCTGTCTGTTGGTCTGTGTGTGTCCTGTTATTTCTCTGATCTTGAGACTTTCTTTTGCAGAATCCATCGCCTCTTGAACTTTCCATTTTCTGCCTGTCTTCAGCTGGGGCTTAATTGCTTCTACCACCTTGTCTCCTGAGTCCTCCAGCATGCTTTGAAGTCTGATCTTCCCTGCTTTGTATTCCTCCAGGATGGATTTCAGGGGTAGTTTCAGCTTTGCTTGGCGACAGTACAGCGCTATGTCAGTCAGACAGGGTGGGACACCAAGCCATTTCCTTGTGAACTTGTTGATTTTGGCTTCCATTGCCTCCACTATGCTGGTGCAGATGTCGTATATCATCAGAGGCCATAGCAGCTTTGGTATCAGCATGAACTGCAGACACCAGACCTTGTATTTGCCAGGGAGCCCACACTGGTCAATGGTCTCCAAGCCTTCCTCCGCCATCTGCTTGGTTTCTTTTGCTCTTTGTGTGTCTTTCAGCGTATCATCATACCATCTTCCAAGGCTCTTGACTGGTTCTTCTGTGACTGTTGGAATGGCCTGGTTGGCAACACTGAAGACCACAGATCCGGCCACTTTTCCTTTCCTCAGTGAGAGACTCCGTGATTTCTTTGGCTTGAACTTCATTCTGGATGAGGCAACTATGTCGTCCAGCCTCTCCAGCACATGACGTGTCTCGTCTTCTCTGGATGAAATCACTGTAGTGTCATCCATGAAGGCCTTGAGAGGAGGCATCTTGTATCCATCGCCAAGGTCTATTTGTCTCGCGTTGTTTGTTGCTGCTTTCAAGATGAGTTCCATTGCCAGCACGAACAGTATTGGGGAAATTGCACAGCCCATTGCAATACCCACTTCCAAGTTGATCCAGTCTGTTGTGTACTCCTTGGTAGAGAACCGCATTGAGAAGCCATTGAAGTACTTCTTGAGCATGTCGCGGATGTTCTTTGGCACATGGTACATCTCAAGAGCCAACTGTATCATCTCATGGGGCACAGATCCATATGCGTTTGCCAGATCAAGCCACACTACGTCCAGGTCTCTCTTTTCTGTTTTTGCTTTTTGGATTGCGTCCCAGATCATTGTGGCGTGTTCTACACAGCCCGCCACGCCTGGGATGCCACCTTTCTGGACTGACACATCCAAGTACTTGTTTTCCATCAGGTACTTGGTCAGCCTTGCTGCCATGACAGAGAAGAAGATTTTCCCTTCGACGTTCAGTAGTGATATTGGCCTGAACTGGCTAATGTCACTTGAGTTTTGCTCTTTGGGGATGTACACACCATCTGCCGTCATCCACTGGCCGCTGATCTTCTGGTTTCTCCAAGCCGATCGCAGCAGCCTGTGGAGCCACTCCAGCACCTTGGGACATTTCTTGTAAAGCTGGTAAGGTATTCCGTTTGGCCCTGGTGATGATTTGGCTCTGGCTTTGTCGACCACCTTCTTGATTTCCGCCAACGTTGGAGGCTTGCCATTGAACTGTTCCTCAGGGTTGGTTGGCCACACCAGACCTTGAATGTCGAGTGGTGCTTTGCTCTGTGGGTCAGAGTATGTTTTCCTCAGATGCTGCTCAAGAACTCCTTTGTCCACACTTAGGGTCCCAGATTTTGGCTGCTCAAACAGTGTTCTGGCAAACTGGAAGGGGTCTCTGAAGAAGCGCTCTTGTGTCTTCTTCTTTTTGCTCTTCCTCTTCCTCGCAGATTCCGCTTTGCTGAGGGCACTGTGTTTTTCTTTCAGGTCTTTCCACAGTTTTTCCAAGCCTTGTTTTTCAGCTGGCAGTGCGGTCTTCATTTGCATCTTGAGGTTTTTCTTTTGGACCCTGATCTTGTCCATCTTTTCTTGGCGTCTGGATTTCTTTGGAGGTGTTTTCTCTTTGGGTAGTTTTGCTCCATAGGCTTCTCTACATGTGGCATACACAATGTCCCCATATGTGGCTAGTTTGTGTTCCAGGGTGCTTTTCCCTATCAGTGCATCGAGTCTTTGGACGATTTTTGCATCCAGTTTCTCCCAATCTTCAGTTTCGTTTGCTCGTGGCAGGTTGAGTTTCAGGCGCCTGGCATCGAGGGCCTGTGCAAATTCCTCATCCGAACCAACAGCGTGGATGTCCTTGGCACTGTGGTTTAAATCCTGGCCTTGGTCTTCCGACGTCTTATCTGCTGATGCAGTGCGCTGCTGCTCATTCAGATGAGTCTTCACACATCCCATCTTTGTTCTGTGGATCTTCATGCCACGGGTGGTAGCGAAACGCTTTCCACAGACACATGGATATTCCATTTGGTCCATGTTCATAGTCCGTTTGGGATTTGCAGTCATGATTGGTTGAGCACCGATGGATTCATCATTCTCTCCCCCTTTCGGTGAATCCTGGGAGCATCTTTTCCTTTTATTTTTAGTAGCCACATGTTTAAGGCAAAGTGGGGAGCCAGCCCACAAAGCCCTTGGTTCTGGTCTTTCCCAGTGTCCTCCGGTCTTTCCCGGACGTCCTCCGGCCTATTCCCGGAAGTCAATGGTTTACCCATGCATCAGTAGAAAGAAACTCGTGGAGAGCGTGGCAGCAGAGAGTCCTCAGAAGAGAAGCCCCCTTCAAGCAAGTGTTTCGGCCCTTATCTCCTGACACTCTAGGGGGGTTGGGCCACACCCGGTTCATGACTCCGGATGTCCCTCTGCTGCCCCTTTTTTTTCCCATCTTGGGACGAGCCATGGCTGGGATTCGAACCCATGACCCTCTGGACATGCTCATTTTCCACTTAATGACTCGCGCTTTAACCACTGAGCCACAGGGACACCTGATATTTGTAGGGAAATTAAGCCTTATGAAGTTCACTTTTGTGAAAATGGAATCTCTCTCTCTCTCTCTCTCTCTCTCTCTCTCTCTCTCTCTCTCTCTTCTGTATTTTTTTTCTTCCGCCTCCATCTTTCCTCCCATTTCCATCCTGCTTTCCTTCTCTGCCTCCACAAGCCCGCTCCCCCCCCCCCCCCCCCACTCCCCCCTCCCTCCTCTTCTTCCGCAAGCTCTCTCTCTTCCTCACATTTTGTTGGTTTGAGACACTGTGCATTTGTCAAAAACTTAAATGTCTTCAGCTAAAACTTCTAATTCATTTTAAAGCTACGAAAGCCAGAAAGTCTGTTGTCACTGCACTTGACCTGTGTTGTTATTTCCGTCCATTTTGTTTGTCTCCCTTGTAGACGACCCCAAAAGTAAATAAAAAAAAAAATTAAAAAAAAAAGAATGTGTTGTTTGTCTTGTTTATTTGTTTGTTTCGCTCTCCTGATCAGTAAATTTAATTCTATTTCCATCTGGCTACAAATCATAATTCAACGTTCTGCCTTTCATTGTCATCTGCCGTTTGTTATATCAGTTGTCGGAATATTTTCAAGTTGTTTTACTTTTTTGGTTGATGATGAAGATATTTCATAAACTGCGGTTTTTACGTGTCGATATGACGAACATTTCAAATCCACGGCTGGCAGTGTGAACATTGTTTACATACACAACGATGTAAAATCGAATGCAGACAAGAGATTCCAATCAACCAAAAAAAAAAATTCTGGTCGCAAGATTAGCGATCAAGACACTTCAGAATACCAATTTGAGCTGAACAACCAAATTTGATCGGTGGTCGTGATGGCAGTATTAGCGTTGAGTGAACGAGGGAGAGGAGTCCATCTGAAAGCATTACCACTCCGCAGTTTGTGTCAAACTCTGAACACCACATCGTCCAGTGTATGCGAGAGAAATAACAAGGTCATAACGATGAAATGTGTTCTGACAGGGGGCGAAAGTGCAGTGACAGCAGAAATCCCCCCCCCCCCCCCCCCTCTCTTTTCTTTGACCAGTGGTCATGCAATCACTTACCTCCCTTTGCCTCACTCCTACCTCTTTTCTCACATTGTTCTTCATAGATCGCTCTCTCTCTCTCTCTCTCTCTCTCTCTCTCTCTCTCTCGTTGTACATTATACTACATTTCTATATGCTCCCCCAGCCCACCCCAAACCCACTCCTCTCCTTCCCCTTCGTTATTTTATCTTTCATCTCTCTTCTCTTTTTATTTGATGTTCCATTATGATTGCATGACTGCTTTGTTTGTTTGTTTGTTTGTTTGCTTTCACACATTATTTCATTTCACTGCATGTTGTAGTCCCTACTCGGGGTGAAGACTGGATGTAAAAATGCGCGTCAGTGCTTATCTATTATCCTCGTAAATAAAGAATGTTATCCTATTATCTTCTCCTCTCTCTCTCTCTCTCTCTCTCTCTCTCTCTCTCTCTCTCTCTCTCTCGGGTGTGTGTGTGTGTGTGTGTGTGTGTGTGTGGTGTTGTGTGTGTGCGCGTGTGCGTGTGTGTGTGTGTGTTGTGTGTGTGTGTGTGTGTGTTGTGTGAGTGCGCGCGCGCGCATGTATGTGTCTGTTCTTGAACTGACTGTGCCTGCATTCTTTTCAAGCAGACTCACCTATTTGTTCCCTGAAGGGATTTTTTCCCACGTCAAACGTTATTCCTTGCCGAAGAGTACGATAACACCGTGTCCATTCAGATCAAGAAGGACGTTCCGGAAAACGCAGACCCCAGTCATGGATGAACAGTCCTTTGTTCCCCGGATCCCCTTTACCAGATCCACGTTCGCATCAAAATCTTACAAGGTCGTAGACACACAGCCCATCCATCGAATAAACCTCGTGGTTTTTTTCCCTCATTGAGATCTATGCATCAGTTCCTGAGGAATTCTCCAAAGATGTTAAAAAAAAACAAAAAAAAAACGCATTATTTCTCAGTGTTAAAGGAAGTGAAGAAGAAAAAAAATGGATCGGCTCTTGCATCCGGATCTGTTTGCTTATTTAACGGGTGTGTCATGGGGCCACATTGTCATTTGTTTCCTGACAGGTTTTGCGAAAATCAGTTCTGTAGGTTGTTGTTTTTTTGTCCATGATGTTGGTGACAGACGGACAGAAAAACAAACCAACAGGTGCAGTGAACACAGTACCTCTTTCCTGGAGCAGTAGTAGTAGTAGTGGTGGCACTTTTACGTCTGTTTACAAAACCATGTGTGATAAGAGACGAGAGAAAGAAAGAGAGAGGAAGGGAGAGAGCGAAGGAGGGAGAGAGAGAGAGAGAGATAAACAGACAGACAGAGACAGACACGCAGACAGAGAGATAGACAGACAGAGGGGAGAGAGAGAGAGAGGGTGTGTGCTTGCTTACATGTGCGCATGTGTGCGTGCGTGTGTGCGTGTTGTTGTGGTGTGTGTGTGTGTGTGTGTGTGTGTGTGTGTGTGTGTGTGTGTGTGTGTGTGTGTGTGTGGTGGTATGGTCATGTAATCACACAAAGACCGCCAACATCATTTTAAACACCTAACTGGACTACGTCACCAACAAGAGGTAACTTTAACAGCAAGATTATTATCGAGAAAAAAAAAAAAAAAAAAAACATCATTCACAGACATACCTGATAAACATGGTACGTATGCTCTGAGAGGCACACACTCAAATAAAACATGACCTCTTGATAGGTTTGTTTTGCAACACACACATTTTGTTGAGGCACTTTCTTTTAGCTCTGAAAGCATCTTTGCCGGAGGCGGCATGGAGTGTCGGGTGTTTCTGACCCCTTGGTGACCTCTCAGGGCGACATTTCAGACGGTGAATTGGCGGGGACAGCTCTCATCGCCTTTCCCCCCAAACGCATCACCACCACTGTCAGTGACCCTTCACCCCGTCAGTGACCCTTCACCCCGTCAGTGACCCTTCACCCCGTCAGTGAAACTGCTGTCAAACTCATGGACTCCACCAAGAATTTATGTTTCCATCTTCATCCGTTGTTTATTTGTCTGTCCGGAAGATTAGGCAACACACACACACACACGCGCGCGCGCGCGCGCGCGCGCGCGCGCGCGCACGCACGCACGCACGCTCTCTCACACACACACACACACACACACACACACACACACACACACACACACACACACACCCCTCAATCCATTTGAACCAAATTTGGTGGAAAGATGAAACGCAAAAATAAATAAAATAAATAAATAAATAAATGAAAATAAACAAGAAACAAAACTGCTTTAGCAAAGCCCCCATCCAAATAGAAATGTCTGGGACTCTTTGAATACAAATAGCTCCCGCGCGTTCTACAACTTCTGTGATAGGAATCTGATCTTTTCTGTGACTCCTTTTTTGACTGTCCACTTTGCTTTTATTTATTTATTTTTGTCTTTCTGTACTTTTATGTTGTTTTTTTATATATCCAATAGCAATGTATGTGATATGGCAGCTTTCGTTATGATCTGGAGATCAGGTGATGAACATTTTACACACCGTTCAGAGCGGACATTGGCTGTCCCTTCTGCTGCGTCCATTCGTCCATGTGGATGTTTTAGGAGGAGGGGAGGTGCTTCTGGTGGCATTCACATGTTTCTATTAATCCATTTGCCATCTCTTTAGAATCTGGGAGCGATGAATCAAGGGAGATGCGTGGCATTTTCAGTACTGTCTAATTTTATGTGCCGCATGATATTAACAACTTAGCTACCGTGTCTTCTTCTTCATCTTCTCGAACATTCAGATGGTGATGCCAGTTGCCCGCATGAAGTTGGCTGTCCTCCGAAGGTCTGCCAGGTCCCCCATAGAGCTTGGCCATCAGAGCCACTGGCTCCGGCCATGTGTCCTGCCTGGCAGTAGCATGGAGGTGACCGTCCTGTAGCATGTGCTCGGTGTCCATTTCGGCCTCTCTGCATGGGCACATCGCAGACTCGCCAATCTTGTGCGTGTGTACCATGTCATTTAACTGCTTTTATTATTTGTTTCTCTTTCAGAATATAATTGTCTTCAATGATTCAGCTTGTGTGTACGATGTGATATCTTTCCTGCATGGGTCTGACACTCCTGATAAAAGGCTCTGTATGGTTGGCTGGGTTGTCATGATTACAACAACTCCAAACTGAATCCAAAGACAAACTAGTTCAGGTTTGGTGAGGATAGATAGACTGGTGATTACAACAACTCCAAACTGAATCCAGAGACAGACTAGTTCAGTTTTGGTGAGGATAGATAGAGGTGGTGATTACAACAACTCCAAACTGAATCCAGAGACAGACTAGTTCAGTTTTGGTGGGGATAGATAGAGTGGTGATTACAACAACTCCAAACTGAATCCAAAGACAAACTAGTTCAGGTTTGGTGAGGATAGATAGAGTGGTGATTACAACAACTCCAAACTGAATCCAAAGACAAACTAGTTCAGGTTTGGTGAGGATAGATAGAGTGGTGATTACAACAACTCCAAACTGAATCCAAAGACAAACTAGTTCAGGTTTGGTGAGGATAGATAGAGTGGTGATTACAACAACTCCAAACTGAATCCAAAGACAAACTCGTTCAGGTTTGGTGAGGATAGATAGAGTGGTGATTACAACAACTCCAAACTGAATCCAAAGACAAACTAGTTCAGGTTTGGTGAGGATAGATAGAGTGGTGATTACAACAACTCCAAACTGAATCCAAAGACAAACTAGTTCAGGTTTGGTGAGGATAGATAGAGTGGTGATTACAACAACTCCAAACTGAATCCAGAGACAGACTAGTTCAGTTTTGGTGAGGATAGATAGAGTGGTGATTACAACAACTCCAAACTGAATCCAAAGACAAACTAGTTCAGTTTTGGTGAGGATAGATAGAGTGGATCCATGACAACGTGTATACAGGATCTCTAAAGGGATATAATTAGTACATTTTCTACAGAACATTACCTCTCTGAATCTAGTGTTCATCAATCGATTACTATCTATGAAATCATATATTTTAAAGTTAAAAATATGTCCTAGGGATTTGAACGAATTGGGATTTGTTTTTGTTGTTGTTGTTGTTGTTTTGTCTGGGTTTTTCCATATCCTATTTCAGAAAGCTACAAGGGAAGTAACTCTTTCAGTCCGTACCTTACATTACTTCCCCTGACGGTAATTAAGGAGCGTCTCGCGACCTGTTCGATGGTGGCGGATGTCTGCGTTCTCCGGAGTGTCCTTTCCTTTATTGACCGAGTTCAGTTTTATGTTGTTTCTCTTGATTGCTTCGGGCTTTCCCTATTGAGCCTCCAGTGCCCCTAATCCCTTTATCTCTTCTCTGCACTGGGGGCCGGCTGGCCTGTAGCGATGGACAATGTATCTAGTCTCCTATCTCTTCTCTGCGCTGAGGGCTGGCCTGTAGCGATGGACAACGTCTCTCTGTCTCCACTTCCCCTTTCGTGGATTTTCTGACACCTGTTTCGTTATTGAGTCTTTTACATCCTTCGACTGTCTAGTATCAGATGAAGGTGATCACTTAAAAAGAAATCTACAACGAACCCACCACGCTCATGTGCTTATCTTATAATCTCATAAATAAACACACTCTCTCTCTCTCTCTCTCTCTCTCTCTCTCTCTCTCTCTCTCTCTCTCCATGTTTTTATTCTTCCACCTTCACCTTTCCTCCTATTACCATCCCGCTTTCCTCCTTTACCTCCAGTTCCACCCTCACCTCACTACCACCCACCCCACTCTACTTCCATCAATGCTCTCTTCCACCCTTTTTTTGTGTGTAAGACACTGTGCGTTTGTGGAGGTGGACAACTCCAGCTTAATTTCCAATTCATTTTAAAGCTGCTCAAGCCAGAAAGTCTGTTGTCACTGTCCTTGACCTGTGTTGTTATTTCCGTCCATTTTGTTTGTCTCCCTTGCAGACGACCCAATGTTTGAAAAAGTGTCGTTTGTTGTCTTGTTTGTTTGATTTTTTTGCTCTGCTGGTCAATAATCTTTATTCTATTTCCAGCTGGTTACAAATTATAATTCAACGTCGTGCTTTTAACTTGTCATCTGCCGTTTATTATTCCATATAAAAATATTTTCCATTTGTTTTCGCTCGGTTGATATTGAAAATATTTTTATAAATTATCGTTTATTTACATGTTGATTTCACGAACATTTCAAACCCACGGTTTGCATGTGGCTGACAGTGTGAACAGTGTTTGCATACACAACGATGTCAAATCGAATGCGTGCAGGAGATTCCAATCAGCTAACAATTCTACTTCCAAGATTAGCGATCGAGGCAATTCAGAGCACAAATTTGAGCTGGACAACCGAAGTGGATCGGTGGTCGTGATGGCAGTATTAGTGTTGAGTGAACGAGGGACAGGAGTCCATCTGAAAGCATTACCACTCCGCAGTTTGTGTCAAACTCTGAACACCACATCGTCCGGTGTATGCGAGAGAAATAACAAGGTAATAACGACGAAAATGTGTTCTGGCAGGGGGCGAAATTGGAGTGACAGCAGGAAGTCCACCCCCACCCTTTTTTTGACCAGTGGTTATGCAATCACTTACCTCCCTTTGCCTCTCTAAGGCATCTCCTTTCTCTCTCTCTCTCTCTCTCTCTCTCTCTCTCTCTCTCTCTCTCTCTGCCTCTCCCACTCTGTCTGTCTGTCTCTCTTTCTCTCTCCCTGTCTCTGTCTCTCTCTCTCTCTCTCTCTCTGTCTCTCTTTCTCTCTCTCTCTCTTTGTGTATGGGAGTGCATGTGATTTGCGTATTTATGCATCTGTGTGTGTCTGCATGTAAGCATGCGTGCGTGCGTGTGTGTATGTGAGTGTGCATGCATGCATGCATGTGTGAGTAAGTGTGTGTGTGTGTGTGTGTGTGTGTGTGTGTGAGGAGAGGAGAGAGAGAGAGAGAGAGAGAGAGAGAGATTGAAGTGAGTGTATGTGTGCTATTTTCAAGCAGGCTCAGCTCTTTGCTCCCTGACAGGATGTTATTTTTCATACTGAGCATTATTCCTCGTCTAAGTGATGTCCTCCAATATCGTTTCCATTCAGATCAGAAAGAACATTCCGGAAAACGCAGACCCCAGTCACGGACGAACAGTCCTTTGTTCATCCGATCCCCTTACCAGATCCACGTTCGCATCAAAATCTTACACAAGTTCATAGACAGCAATACATCGTATAAGCCTGATTTTTTCCCCCTCCATTCAAGTATATGCATTAGTTCCTAAGGAATGTCCCTAAATGTTAAAAATGCAGTATTTCTCAGTGTTCGAATGAAGTGAGAGAAAAACAAAACGTGGATTGGTTCTTTCATCTGGATCTGCGCACCCCCCCTCCCCCCCCTTCCCCCCCTCCCCCCTTCCCCCCCCCCCCCCCCCCCACACACACACACACACACAATTTAATGGGTTTCTCTTCAGGCCACATTGTACTTTTTCCAGAAAAATTTTGTGAAAATGATTTCCGTAAGTTTTGCATAATGTTGCTGACAGACAGACAGACAGACAGACAGACAGACAAACCAACAGACGCAGTGAACACAGGACCTCTTTGCTGGAGGCGGTAAAGAGTGTTGTGGTGTTTTCTGTCCACGTGGTGACCTCTCAGGGTGACCTTTCAGACGGTGAATTGTCCATGACAGACCCCCTTGCCCTTCTACCCCAAACACATCACCACCACCACCGTCACTGGCCCGTCACCATGTCAGTGAACCTGCTGTGAAACTCGTTAACTCCACTAGGTTCTTCTGTTTCCGCATTTGTCCGCGCGCTTATTTGTCTGTCCAGAAGATTATGCAACACAGGTGCGCGCGCGCGCGCAGCACGCACGCACGCACGCACGCACGCACACACACACACACACACACACACACACACACACACACACACACACACACACGGGCGCGCGCGCACAAACGCACGCACAAGTGCACGTACGCGCTTACGCTGCCACAAACAGACACATGCGTGCGCGCTCCTCAAATCATGTGAACCAAATCTGGTGGAAAGATAAATTTTTAATTTTAACGGAAAATGAATAAATGAACAAACAGATAAATTAATAAATAAATAATGTAACGTAACGTGATGTAACGTAACGTAAACCCCAGCTCAATCCAACCCAACCCACCTCAATGAGTAGATCAATAAATAGATAAACAAAAACGGAACAAAACAACACCCCCCTCCCCCCATGAGCTCCTTCAATGCACATAGCTCCCACACTTCTAGAAAGAAGGTCTGTGATATAAAATTTCATCTTTTCTCTCACTCCTTTTTTTTCACTGCTTCAATTTAAAAAATCATTTTTTGTTTTTCTTTACTTTTGTCTACTTTCTTCTGCCTTTGTGAATGACCCTTCTGTTTTTGCTCTGAAAACTCATATACATATCTCCCCCTTGGAGACTATAAGCTTGCTGAAGGCTCATTTTGAGAAGCATTTATTTTATTTTCCCCCATTCACCCACTCAAGCACATACTGTTAGTTAGGCAGAATGATCTACCACTGCAGATATGAATGCTTATCTCCCCCTATTTCTTCAATCTAAGACATAAGAGCAAGCTTTGTTTATAATTGAATATTTCTTGCAGTCATTGCAACACCAAGCTGCTCTGTAAGTTGCTGGAATGGTGCTCGGAACTTATCCTTGGAATTTATTATATATATATACTACGCACAAAAAGTTAAGGATCGGTATGTGAAAACAGGTGCGTAATAAACTCAGTTCGCTACTGTTATTTATTTCTTAGTCCAGCCAAATTGTCATGAATTCTTGTTCAGCTGTAAGTGGGCGATGTTGTGTTAGTGCGAAAATTGCACGGGATTCTCTACTACTGAGCTGGGCCGCAAACGGAAAAGCGGAAACTTGCGAAAAATGACCTTGTTTTGGACCGTTCTGCCTGAACACATTGCACTTGCCAGATGGAAAAACCATTATGCACGTGCAAGCACTGCTGTTTATGTGTGAGATGCTGTCGCTCGCTTGGCTATATAAGAAGACATTCCCCCAGTAGTAGGCCTGATCTGACAATGCCTCCACGACGAAAATTAAGCGAGTTGGATAGGGGACGAGCTGTTGCATGGTTCCAAGATGGTGTTCCCGAGCGAGAAGTGGCCAGGCGACTTCATGTGTCCATCTCGGTCATTGTCCGACTGATTCAACGCTTCACAGCCACTGGGATTGTCCATGAAAGACGCAGATCTGGTCGACCGAAGAAGACAACCCCACGTGACGATCGTCTCATTGAACGACAAGCCCTGCAGACAAGAACAGCCTCTTCCAGCATAATTCAAAGGCAGTTCAGGGTGGCTACTAACATCAACATCAGCCAGCAGACCATACGGAACCGCCTACATGGGTTTAATCTCCGTTCTCGTCGCCCAGCAGTATGGCCACGCTTAACTCCAGCCCATAGGGCAGCACGCCGCGCCTTCTGCGCACGTCACGTGAGGTGGACACGTCAGCAATGGTCCCAGGTCCTGTTCAGTGATGAATCACGCTTCACCCTTCACCACAACGACGGCTGACTGAGGGTCTGGAGGCAACCCAGGGCAACGCTTTACTGACGCCACTGTCCAAGAAAAGGTGGCCTTTGGTGGAGGTTCTGTAATGGTCTGGGGGGCCTTCAACCTTCACCACAGAACACCCTTGTATCATGTACAGGGTAACCTGACTGGCATCCGATACCGGGATGAGATCCTTCGACCGCTGGCTGTGCCTACACTGCAGCAGATGGGACCGAGGGCTGTCTACCAGGATGACAATGCTCGCCCCCACAGGGCAAGGGTGGTCAACGACTTCCTGCAGCAGTCTGGAGTCAACAGAATGGAGTGGCCAGTATGCAGTCCCGATCTCAACCCAATTGAGAACCTCTGGGATGAGCTGGATCGCAAAGTGAGGAGCCACCCCCCTCCCAGGGATGCCCAACACCTCTACCAGATGCTGCAGGCTGAGTGGCAGGCGCTTCCACAGAGGATCTTCACCAACCTGGTCAACTCGATGAGGACTCGCTGCGTCGAGTGCCAGAACAGCCATGGTGGTTACACGCATTACTGAGCTTTTGGGAGCATCAGTATGCCCTGTCTTGTGATTTCAATGACTTTGGGAAATCAAATTTGGATACGTACCCACTGTAATCAAATGTACACACCAAACGATTACTCGAGATTGAAGGCAATTGTGTATCGTTATCACTAAAGAATGGAATTAAATGTTGGCCAAACTTCAACGCATTGACTTTCTTATTTTGACAGTTATGAATGTTTGTGAAAGTGATCCTTAACTTTTTGTGTGTAGCTTATATATATATATATAATATATATATATATAAAATATCTGATAACAATTTATGACATGCCAGCTCTTTGTTGTAATTTGGAAATTAGGTGATGAAAATTTTACACACTGTGCAGAGTGGAAACTAGCTGTCGTCAATATGGATTGGGCAGAGGGGAGGGGGTGGGAGTGGGGAAGGGATGGGGGGGGGGGGAGGTGAGTCATTTGTATGGTTTTCAATAATGTTCACGATTTCTCTTAGAATGTGGGGGCGAAGAATTGAGAGGAATGCGTGAAGCTCTCAGCCCAGTCTAATTTTAGGTACCACAAAACGTTAACAGCCTAGCGACCATGGCATTTAAACTTCTTTCACTGTTCCGCGTTTCTCTTTCGTGACGTCACTGTTTTCGATGATCCAGCTGGTGTGTGACGTAACATTTTTCCTCTGTGATTGTGACACTCCTGATAAGTGACTCTGTGTGACTGGCTGGATTGTAGCCTAATGCTCACGACAACTCCGAACGTAATCCGAAGACACGAACTAGTTAGATTTCAGTGTGGATATCCATGAAAGAGTGGATTCAGGATCTAACACAGCAAGATGATTAATACGTCTTCTACTGAACATTAACACTCTAAACCTGCTGTTTCTTGATCGCATGCATATTAAATGATATGCTTTTATTCACTATAAAGCTACTGTTTAGCGGTCGACAACTATCTATAAAATCATATGCTTTCATGTTTTGAAAAAAAACTTAGGGATGTAAACGTAGAAATCTCGGTCTCTCCCCCCCCCCCCCCCCCTCCCCATCCTTTTCTTTAACTACAAGGGAAGTAACTCTTCCAGTCCGTACCTTACATTACTTCCCCTGACGGTAATTAAGGAGCGTCTCGGGACCTGTTCGATGGTGGCGGATGTCTGCGTTCTCCGGAGTGTCCTTTCCTTTATTGACCGAGTTCAGTTTTATGTTGTTTCTCTTGATTGCTTCGGGCTTTCCCTATTGAGCCTCCAGTGCCCCTAATCCCTTTATCTCTTCTCTGCACTGGGGGCTGGCCTGTAGCGATGGACAATGTATCTAGTCTCCTATCTCTTCTCTGCGCTGAGGGCTGGCCTGTAGCGATGGACAACGTCTCTCTGTCTCCACTTCCCCTTTCGTGGATTTTCTGACACCTGTTTCGTTATTGAGTCTTTTACATCCTTCGACTGTCTAGTATCAGATGAAGGTGATCACTTAAAAAGAAATCTACAACGAACCCACCACGCTCATGTGCTTATCTTATAATCTCATAAATAAACACACACTCTCTCTCTCTCTCTCTCTCTCTCTCTCTCTCTCTCTCTCTCTCTCTCTCTCTCTCTCATGTTTTTATTCTTCCACCTTCACCTTTCCTCCTATTACCATCCCCTTTCCTCCTTACTCCAGTTCCACCCTCACCTCACTACCACCCACCCCACTCTACTTCCATCAATGCTCTCTTCCACCCTTTTTTTGTGTGTAAGACACTGTGCGTTTGTGGAGGTGGACAACTCCAGCTTAATTTCCAATTCATTTTAAAGCTGCTCAAGCCAGAAAGTCTGTTGTCACTGTCCTTGACCTGTGTTGTTATTTCCGTCCATTTTGTTTGTCTCCCTTGCAGACGACCCAATGTTTGAAAAAGTGTCGTTTGTTGTCTTGTTTGTTTGATTTTTTTGCTCTGCTGGTCAATAATCTTTATTCTATTTCCAGCTGGTTACAAATTATAATTCAACGTCGTGCTTTTAACTTGTCATCTGCCGTTTATTATTCCATATAAAAATATTTTCCATTTGTTTTCGCTCGGTTGATATTGAAAATATTTTTATAAATTATCGTTTATTTACATGTTGATTTCACGAACATTTCAAACCCACGGTTTGCATGTGGCTGACAGTGTGAACAGTGTTTGCATACACAACGATGTCAAATCGAATGCGTGCAGGAGATTCCAATCAGCTAACAATTCTACTTCCAAGATTAGCGATCGAGGCAATTCAGAGCACAAATTTGAGCTGGACAACCGAAGTGGATCGGTGGTCGTGATGGCAGTATTAGTGTTGAGTGAACGAGGGACAGGAGTCCATCTGAAAGCATTACCACTCCGCAGTTTGTGTCAAACTCTGAACACCACATCGTCCGGTGTATGCGAGAGAAATAACAAGGTAATAACGACGAAAATGTGTTCTGGCAGGGGGCGAAATTGGAGTGACAGCAGGAAGTCCACCCCCACCCTTTTTTTGACCAGTGGTTATGCAATCACTTACCTCCCTTTGCCTCTCTAAGGCATCTCCTTTCCCTCTCTCTCTCTCTCTCTCTCTCTCTCTCTCTCTCTCTCTCTCTCTCTCTCTCTGCCTCTCCCACTCTGTCTGTCTGTCTCTCTTTCTCTCTCCCTGTCTCTGTCTCTCTCTCTCTCTCTCTCTCTCTCTCTCTGTCTCTCTTTCTCTCTCTCTCTCTTTGTGTATGGGAGTGCATGTGATTTGCGTATTTATGCATCTGTGTGTGTCTGCATGTAAGCATGCGTGCGTGCGTGTGTGTATGTGAGTGTGCATGCATGCATGCATGTGTGAGTAAGTTGTGTGTGTGTGTGTTGTGTGTGTGTGTGAGAGAGAGAGAGAGAGAGAGAGAGAGAGAGAGAGAGAGAATTGAAGTGAGTGTATGTGTGCTATTTTCAAGCAGGCTCAGCTCTTTGCTCCCTGACAGGATGTTATTTTTCATACTGAGCATTATTCCTCGTCTAAGTGATGTCCTCCAATATCGTTTCCATTCAGATCAGAAAGAACATTCCGGAAAACGCAGACCCCAGTCACGGACGAACAGTCCTTTGTTCATCCGATCCCCTTACCAGATCCACGTTCGCATCAAAATCTTACACAAGTTCATAGACAGCAATACATCGTATAAGCCTGATTTTTTCCCCCTCCATTCAAGTATATGCATTAGTTCCTAAGGAATGTCCCTAAATGTTAAAAATGCAGTATTTCTCAGTGTTCGAATGAAGTGAGAGAAAAACAAAACGTGGATTGGTTCTTTCATCTGGATCTGCGCACCCCCCCTCCCCCCCCTTCCCCCCCTCCCCCCTCCCCCCCCCCCCCCCCCCCCCCCCCCCACACACACACACATTTAATGGGTTTCTCTTCAGGCCACATTGTACTTTTTCCAGAAAAATTTTGTGAAAATGATTTCCGTAAGTTTTGCATAATGTTGCTGACAGACAGACAGACAGACAGACAAACCAACAGACGCAGTGAACACAGGACCTCTTTGCTGGAGGCGGTAAAGAGTGTTGTGGTGTTTTCTGTCCACGTGGTGACCTCTCAGGGTGACCTTTCAGACGGTGAATTGTCCATGACAGACCCCCTTGCCCTTCCACCCCAAACACATCACCACCACCACCGTCACTGGCCCGTCACCATGTCAGTGAACCTGCTGTGAAACTCGTTAACTCCACTAGGTTCTTCTGTTTCCGCATTTGTCCGCGCGCTTATTTGTCTGTCCAGAAGATTATGCAACACGGGTGCGCGCGCGCGCGCACGCACGCACGCACGCACGCACGCACGCACGCACGCACACACACACACACACACACACACACACACACACACACACACACGGGCGCGCGCGCACAAACGCACGCACAAGTGCACGTGCGCGCTTACGCTGCCACAAACAGACACATGCGTGCGCGCTCCTCAAATCATGTGAACCAAATCTGGTGGAAAGATAAATTTTTAATTTTAACGGAAAATGAATAAATGAACAAACAGATAAATTAATAAATAAATAATGTAACGTAACGTGATGTAACGTAACGTAAACCCCAGCTCAATCCAACCCAACCCACCTCAATGAGTAGATCAATAAATAGATAAACAAAAACGGAACAAAACAACACCCCCCTCCCCCCATGAGCTCCTTCAATGCACATAGCTCCCACACTTCTAGAAAGAAGGTCTGTGATATAAAATTTCATCTTTTCTCTCACTCCTTTTTTTTCACTGCTTCAATTTAAAAAATCATTTTTTGTTTTTCTTTACTTTTGTCTATTTTCTTCTACCTTTGTGGATCACCCTTCTGTTTTTGCTCTGAAAACTCATATACATATCTCCCCCTTGGAGACTATAAGCTTGCTGAAGGCTCATTTTGAGAAGCATTTATTTTATTTTCCCCCATTCACCCACTCAAGCACATACTGTTAGTTAGGCAGAATGATCTACCACTGCAGATATGAATGCTTATCTCCCCCTATTTCTTCAATCTAAGACATAAGAGCAAGCTTTGTTTATAATTGAATATTTCTTGCAGTCATTGCAACACCAAGCTGCTCTGTAAGTTGCTGGAATGGTGCTCATCCTTGGAATTTATTATATATATATATATATAAAATATCTGATAACAATTTATGACATGCCAGCTCTTTGTTGTAATTTGGAAATTAGGTGATGAAAATTTTACACACTGTGCAGAGTGGAAACTAGCTGTCGTCAATTCGTCCATATGGATTGGGCAGAGGGGGTGGGAGTGGGGAAGGGATGGGGGGGGGGGGGGGGTGCGTCATTTGTATGGTTTTCAATAATGTTCACGATTTCTCTAGAATGTGGGAGCGAAGAATTGAGAGGAATGCGTGAAGCTCTCAGCCCAGTCTAATTTTAGGTACCACAAAACGTTAACAGCCTAGCGACCATAGCATTTAAACTTCTTTCACTGTTCCGCGTTTCTCTTTCGTGACGTCACTGTTTTCGATGATCCAGCTGGTGTGTGACGTAACATTTTTCCTCTGTGACTGTGACACTCCTGGTAAGTGACTCTGTGTGACTGGCTGGATCGTAGCCTAATGCTCACGACAACTCCCAACGTAATCCGAAGACACGAACTAGTTAGATTTCAGTGTGGATATCCGTGAAAGAGTGGATTCAGGATCTAACACAGCAAGATGATTAATACATCTTCTACTGAACATTAACACTCTAAACCTGCTGTTCCTTGATCGCATGTATATTAAATGATATGCTTTTATTCACTATAAAGCTACTGTTTAGCGGTCGACAACTATCTATAAAATCATATGCTTTCATGTTTTGAAAAAAAACTTAGGGATGTAAACGTAGAAATCTCGGTCCCCCCCCCCCCCCCCCCCCCCCCCCTCCTTTTCTTTAACTACAAGGGAAGTAACTCTTTCAGTCCGTACCTTACATTACTTCCCCTGACGGTAATTAAGGAGCGTCTCGGGACCTGTTCGATGGTGGCGGATGTCTGCGTTCTCCAGAGTGTCCTTTCCTTTATTGACCGAGTTCAGTTTTATGTTGTTTCTCTTGATTGCTTCGGGCTTTCCCTATTGAGCCTCCAGTGCCCCTAATCCCTTTATCTCTTCTCTGCACTGGGGGCTGGCCTGTAGCGATGGACATGTACTAAGTCTCCTATCTCTCTCTGCACTGGGGCTGGCCTGTAGCGATGGACAATGTATCTAAGTCTCCTATCTCTTCTCTGCACTGGGCTGCTGTAGCGATGACAATGTATCTAAGTCTCCTATCTCTTCTCTGCACTGGGGGCTGGCCTGTAGCGATGGACAATGTATCTAAGTCTCCTATCTCTACTCTGCACTGGGGGCTGGCCTGTAGCGATGGACACTATCTCTGTCTCAACTTCTGCTTTCGTGAATTTTCTGACACATGTTTCGTTATTGAGTCTTTTACATCCTTCGACTCTCTAATGTCAGGTGAGAGCGATAATTAACAACAACAACAACAACAAAAAAGAAGCCAGGTTTGTGAGCTTCTGTTATAATCTCTCTCTCTCTCTCTCTCTCTCTCTCTCTCTCTCTCTCTCTCTCTCTCTCTCTCTCTCTCTCTCTCCTCTTTAGATTATTTGAGCTGGCCAAAAGTGGATGTCTATTGATGTCTCATTCCGGATGGAGTTTCTCTATCTACCTCTGTCTGTCTGTCTGTCTGTCTGTCTGTCTGTCTGTCTCTCTCTCTCTCTCTCTCTCTCTCTCTCTCTCTCTCTCTCTCAGATTGTTTCAGCTAGCCAAATAGAGTAAAATGTGAATGTGAACGGATTCTCTTCCCAGATGGTACTGCTCTCTCTCTCTCTCTCTCCTCTCTCTCTCTCTCTCTCTCTCTCTCTCTCTCCTCTCTCTCTCTCTCTCAGATCATTTCAGTTATCCAGAGTAAAACAAGGTTGTCTATGAAGTCAGTTTCCAGACGATGTCATTATTCAATCTGAAAGAATTATTTGTTAAAAGAAATGAGACTGTTGTTTAAAAACAAGAAACAGGTTATTAGGATAGTTAACATCGTGACTCGAGTATTCTGGGTTTACAGTGAGCGACTACACCCAGTATATAAAAAAAAAAAACGTAAGACTCTTGTAAGACGAGGAAACGACGTCATTGAAATAGTGAATTGATTTCGAAAACTTAGCTTAACTGATTGTGATTTACTTTTTAAAAAATGTCTAGTGCTTTGTCTTCGACCTCTAGTTACGTATGCATTTCTTTTTATTTACATGTAACTTCACGAAAATAGCTTATACATATATGCCTTGAAACATTTCCTGCATGCGGCATTCTATTTGTCCAACACTTTATATATATATATATGGGAAAGGGGGTGAATTAGATTCATTTTTTTCCTGTATGAAATCATTTGTGAAATGCATTGGTTGAAAATCTTTAAAGTTTCTACAGTCTCTGTTATAAACGTATCTGTTATAAACAGAATTAGATAAAGAAACGGGAGCTTAAAGAGAGAAAAAAAATCCCCGCACATCGTCTCAAAAGAGCGTGTATGTTGCAGGGCGTCAGAAAAGAGCAGCAGTTGATTCCGGAATTCAAAGGAAGATTTATTTGTTCTGTTAAACAGAACTGAAACGCATTTAGATATGAAAAGAGAGAAAGCAGAATAGAAATAAAATGGAGTGGAATAAATGACGGAAGACTGAGGTCAAGCACGCACGCACGCACAGACACACACACACACACACACACACACACACACACACACACACACACACACACACACACACACACTCAACAATACGCAAAAACGTAACGCATGAACATACACACACGCATACACACACGCGCGCGCGCGCACGCACGCACTGAATAACACGCGTTAACGTAACATAACGCGTGAACACACACACACACACACACACAACACACACACACACACACACACACGGACACACGCAAGCACGCACGCACGCACGCACGCACACACACACACTCACACACACACACACACACACACACACACACACACACACACACACACACACACACACACACACACACACACACCCTCAACAACACCCAGTAAACGGCGGTCTAAGAGCGGTTTACGTTGAAACCCGTTATATCGCCTTTCCCGTCGTTTTGTCGCCTGTGTTCACCATTTTTTCGCCTCTCGCATCAAACGACTCGGCTTCTCTCATCTCCATCACACAGCCTGACCTGTCCCCAGAGACGTTCCTTCGTCAGCTGATGGAATGGAATGCAAGTCAAATACCGTGTTACAGAGCTGAATTAGTTCTTGGAGCTCGAATTGGAATTTCATGCAAAGACTTATCTGCAAACTGGAA
The DNA here is from genome assembly GCA_033310375.1 of Conus canariensis. Lineage (NCBI taxonomy): Eukaryota > Metazoa > Mollusca > Gastropoda > Neogastropoda > Conidae > Conus > Conus canariensis. The sequence continues at coordinate 19,541,299 of CM065736.1, read as the reverse complement.
GAGCACCGCATCGGCCACATGCGTGCGTGCGTGTTCACACACACACACACACACACACACACACACACACACACACACACACACACACACACGCACACGCATACACACATACATGCAAGCACACACGCACATATACATGTGCGCGCACACATAGGTAGACAGACATACACACACACATAAACACACACACACATATGCACACAAACATACGCATATGCATATGCACACACACACACACACACACACACACACACACACACACACACACACACACACAAGCACACACACATACACACACAAGCATACGCATACGCATACGCATGCGCACACATACACATACACATACACACATGCGCGCGCGCACGCGCGCGTACGTATGCACGGAACCCCCCCCCCCCCCCAACACACACACACACAACACACACACACACACACACACACACACACACACGCACCCACACACAAACACACACACACACACAGAACACACCACACACACACACACACACACACACACGCACACGCACACACACACACACACACACGTACACACGCTTACGAGCCCACGTATACAACAAGCACACACACACACACACACACACACACACACACACACACACACACACACACACACACACACACACGTACACACGCTTACGAGCCCACGTATACAACAAGCACACACACGCACACGCACACACACACACACACACACACACACACACACGCACACACACACACACACACACACACACACACACACACACACACACACACACACACACACGCTTACGAGCCCACGTATACAACAAGCACAGACACACTCACAAGAAAGACAGACAGACCTGACAGGCAGACGACCACACACGGTGCAAAATTAATGTTCGGATCGGGCGAAGTCGGTCCTATGCTTAAACAGCGGGTAGAGGAGAGACACAGAGACAGAGAATGTCCTCAGAACTGAACTAAACCGATAGAGACGGACTGAGGGACGAGACAGATACAGTGAAAAGACAGACCGAGACAGACTGAGGGACGAGACAGATAGAGTGAAAGACAGACCGAGACAGACTGAGGGACGAGACAGATAGAGTTAAAGACAGAACGAGACACACTGAGGGACGAGACAGATAGAGTGAAAGACAGAACGAGACAGACTGAGGGACGAGACAGATATATCTAAAAACAGAACGAGACACACTGAGGGACGAGACAGATATAGCTAAAGACAGAACGAGACACACTCAGGGGCGAGACATATATAGCTAAAGACAGAACGAGACACACTGAGGGGCGAGACAGATATAGCTAAAGACAGAACGAGACACACTGAAGGACGAGACAGATACAGCTAAGACAGAACGAGACACACTGAGGGACAAGACAGATATAGCTAAAGACAGAACGAGACAGACTAAGGGACGAGACAGACAGAGTTAAAGACAGATCGAGACACACTGAGGGGCGAGACAGATATAGCTAAAGACAGAACGAGACAGACTGAGGGACAAACAGACGGACTGAGGAAGAGCTAGGTAAAGACCAGTCAAGACAGACCGAGAGACAAGAGGGATGAAGACGGATTGAGAGACGGACGAAAACGGTGACTGACAGACACACAGATAAAGACGGACACTGAGAGAAGCCGACAGACAGACAGACAGACAGGTCTTAAAGACAGAGACAGACTTAGACACAGACAGGCAAAGACAGACAAATACAAACAGACCGAAACACACTGAGGGATAGCCTGAGACAGATAGACTTAAATGGACTGAAACAGACTGAGATACAGGAGGTTAAAAAAAAAAAAAAAAACTTGGATAAAGACAGACATAGACAGACGGAGAGACAAACGGGTAAACACAGACTACAGATATACAGATAACACGGAGTGAGACGAGCACTTTAAAGACGGACCGAGAGACAAGATAGATACATAGATAGATATGGGCTTAGACAGACTGAGAGACAGACAGACGAATATGGATTGAGACAGACTGAGGCAAAAGACAGTACGGACAGACTGAGAGACAGGCAGGGGAAGACAGAGCAGAGACATAGAGATAAGACGGAGTGAGACCAGCAACCAAAGACAGGCTTAGAAAGAGACAGAGACATAAAGCCGAACTGAGACAGACTGACAAACAGACGAAGAGGGACTGTATCGGATTGAAAGGCAGCCAGATAGAATCAAGATGCAAAGCATATAAACGTTCTTGCAGTTTATCTTGTGTGCCATTTGAGTGTGATAACCTTTCTACATACCAAATGTTATTAAAACCCACCAATGTATCAGAAATAACGGCAAAATAACGGGTTTAACGGCTATTTAACGGAGGTACACTTTTGAAACTGGTATTTTAGTCCTCACTGGGCTAAAGTCTATGCAAGGAAAAGCCAAAAGAGACATGATGATTCAGGAGATGAGAAAAGAAGAAGACCAAAAAAGACTCCAAAAAGCAGTCCAGCAGAGCCAGCAAGGGCAATGGACAACGTGGGAGAATGCACTCCAAAGAAGTCTCACTTGGAATGACATTTGGCACATGGCCCCTCTCAGGATCAGCTTCATTCTCAGATCTGCATATGACCTTCTGCCCTCAAATGCAAACCTGGTGAAGTGGGGGAAAACAGACGATCCTGCATGCCCCCTCTGCCATGAAAAACAAACAGTGGAGCATGTCCTAAGCTCATGTAAAGTAGCCCTGGCTCAAGGAAGGTACACATGGAGGCACAACCAAGTGCTCAAAGAAATTGTACAAGTAGTCTGGGCTAGTACCAACACCACAAAAGGGAAAATCAGGACTCCAAAAGCACCCGCAACATTCTTCACGGCAGGAGGCAGCAAATCATGGCCAAGAACAACAGTGCCACTCGAAACATGCAGGCAGAGTCTGCTGGACGGGGCAGATGACTGGGAGTGCACTGCAGACCTCCCAGAATGGAAGAGTCACCCAGAGATCATCAGCAAGAGTGGCATGAGACCAGACATAGTAGTCCACTCTAAGTCAACCAAGCAGCTGATCATGATCGAGCTCACGGTGCCATATGAGAACAGAATGGAGGCAGCTCAAATCTACAAGACTGAAAAGTATGCTGATCTGGCAAACAGCCTGAGGAGAGAAGGCTATCAGGTCAAAGTCCTCACTGCAGAAATTGGAGCTAGGGGGTTTGTAGGAACGTCTGCATACAGCCTCATGAAACAGCTCTCAGTTGCAGGGAAGGAAAAAACCAGAGCCCTGAAAGCAATGGCAGAAGCGGCAGAGAGGTGTTCAAGCTGGATCTGGTCAAGGAGGAACAAAAGTGAACTTCATAAGGCTTAATTTCCCTACAAATATCAGGTGTCCCTGTGGCTCAGTGGTTAAAGCGCGAGTCATTAAGTGGAAAATGAGCATGTCCAGAGGGTCATGGGTTCGAATCCCAGCCATGGCTCGTCCCAAGATGGGAAAAAAAAAGGGGCAGCAGAGGGACATCCGGAGTCATGAACCGGGTGTGGCCCAACCCCCCTAGAGTGTCAGGAGATAAGGGCCGAAACACTTGCTTGAAGGGGGCTTCTCTTCTGAGGACTCTCTGCTGCCACGCTCTCCACGAGTTTCTTTCTACTATGTACCTACCAAACTTCATCCAGATCGGACAATATGTCAAGAATAACAGTTTTTAACGGTCAAATTTGGAAACACTATATGGAAGTGCCATTTGTGTGTGATAACCTTTCTATATACCAAATTTCATTAAAATCCACCAATATATCAGAAATAACGGCAAAATAACGCTTTTAACGGTTATTCAACCGAGGTACACTTTTGAAACTGGCATTTTAGTCCTCACTGGGCTAAAGCCCATGTACCTGTCAAATTTCATTCAGATTGGACAATATGTCAAGAATAACAGTTTTTAACGGTCAAATTTGGAAACACTATATGGAAGTGCCATTTGTGTGTGGTAACCTTTCTATATACCAAATTTCATTAAAATCCACCAATATATTTAAAAAAATAACGGCAAAATAAGGGTTTTAACGGTTATATAACCGATGTACACTTTTGAAACTGGTATTTCAGAAACACTTTCTCATGTTTCAAGGTGGTTCGTATGTGCTGAATGTATTTACTGAGATACTCCATAAAGAAGAAAAACCGTTTTGGGCCGTTATAGCCGTTAGTAACGGTTTTTTTCTGGTAAACTAAAACATCGGGCATCATCCGTGACCCATGATGAACATACCTATAAATTTTCAGAAAGATCGGCCCAGGTCGGTCTGGAGCGAGTGGAACACATTTTGACCACGGACAGTCACAGAGACAGCATTTCTTCGTTCCCGTTGTAAAGTACTCCCTGTTCTATAAGAACTGGGAGTACAAAAAGAGGACTCAGACGGATTGGGGGACAGATAAAGTGATACTCAGACAGAGCGATAACAGACTGGTGACGACGGACCGGGACAGAATAAGCGACAGACAGACAGACAAAGACGGGACCGAGACAGACAGTGATACCGAAACGATCGTCAGTGTTCCCAGCACACGTGAGTTCCCTATCCCCCCCCCCCCCTCTCCCCCCAACTTCCCCCGATAGTCCCCTGCAATCTCACATCCCGGCTCCCTCTTTCTGTCTGTCTGTCTGTCTGTCTGTCTGTCTCTCTGTCTGTCTGTCTGTCTCTCCTCTCTCTCTCTCTATGTCTCTCTCTCTCTCTCTCTCTCTCTCTCTGTCTCTTTCCCAACTGTCTGTCTGTCTGTCTGTCTGTCTCTCTCTCTCTCTCTCTCTCTCTCTCTCTCTCTCTCTCTCTCTCTCTCTCTCTCTCTCTCTCTCTCTCTCCTTCCCTCCCTTCCCTGTCTCTCTCTCGCTCTTTGTCTTTCTATCTGTCTGTCTCTCTCTCTCTATCTCTCTCTGTCTCTCTCTCTCTCTCTGTAGCTCTGTCTCTGCCCCCCCCCCCCCCCCCGTCTCTCTCTCTCTCTCATCCAGACCTTTGTTATTTCCATGCCCCCCATCGGGGGGAAAACGATGGCCAAAGTCCACAGGCGTGAAGGATTCTGTTAGGGGCCTTCAGGATGACTTAGATGCCACAGATTTGTTGGCAGGAAAGCAGGAAAGTGCATTTTTCACAGCGAGTGAGCGGACAGCGCACGCCTGCACGTGCGACCCGACAACACTTCATGCCATCGTTATTTCGGTTTTAGCTGTGCAATGCAGAGGAATGAGATTTCACGCAAAAACGCATAAGTGTGCGTGTTGTGTGCACAGCCCAGGCGCTAGGCGTGGGCGTGAAAATGATTTGGAATCGTTGT
>CM065736.1:19528514-19531014 GCA_033310375.1 Conus canariensis | reverse complement strand
CACACAGATGCGCGCGCGCGCGCGCGCACACACACACCACACACACACACACACACACACACCACAACACGCAGGAGAGACAGACGAGACAGACAGCTGTAAGAGGCTGATGGAGAGGAGAGAGAGTAGAGAGAGAGAGAGAGAGGGAGATGAGAGAGAGCAGAGAGAGAGAGAGAGAGGAACACGCCAAACACGAACAGATAAACAGAACAATGAAGAAGCGGTTTACGACTTCATAAAACGCAGTGTAAAAAGCTGGGGAATGTCCATTAAAACACACCACACACACACACACACACACACCACACACAACACACACACACACACACACACACACGCACACACACACGCACATCAGATGGAGACAGACAGAAACAGAGAGAGAAAGAGGTAATGACAAATAATCAATGACAATATTCCATCATGATGCTCTCTCTCTCTCTCTCTCTCTCTCTCTCTCGCTCTCTCTCTCTCTCTCTTCCCCTCTCTCTCTCTTACCCCTCCCTCTCTCTCTCCTTTTTAGTATTTCACCCCATCCTTCTTCTTCTTATCCGATCTTTCTTATCCCCCCCTCCCCTCCCCATCACTCACCCCCGCTCACCCTCTTCTTCCCTTTCCCTTCATGGGGAAATGATCGTCAAGTCCACAGGAGCAAATGTTTCGTTGCTCGTGTTTAGATCACTTAGATTTGAAAGCTCTCTTGGGGAACGCGGAAATTGCATTCTATGGCGAATGATCGGAAATAAATAGGATACACTAACTCTTGTGTGTGTGTGTGTGTGTGTGTGTGTGTGTGTGTGTGTGTGTGTGTGTGTGTGTGTGTGTGTGTCTCGCTCTCTCTCTCTCTCTCTCTCGCTCTCTCTCTCTCTCTCTCTCTCTGTCACACACACACACGCACACACACACACACACACACACACACACACACACCACACACACACACACACACACACACACACACACACTTATTCACCCCATTCTGTGTTCCCTCAGCTCTGTGTTCCCTCAGCTCTGTGTTCCTTCCAGCTCTGTGTTCCCTCAGCTCTGTGTTCCTTCCAGCTCTGTGTTCCCTCAGCTCTGTGTTCCTTCCAGCTCTGTGTTCCCTCAGCTCTGTGTTCCCTCAGCTCTGTGTTCCCTCAGCTCTGTGTTCCTTCCAGCTCTGTGTTCCCTCAGCTCTGTGTTCCCTCAGCTCTGTGTTCCCTCAGCTCTGTGTTCCTTCCAGCTCTGTGTTCCCTCAGCTCTGTGTTCCCTCAGCTCTGTGTTCCCTCAGCTCTGTGTTCCTTCCAGCTCTGTGTTCCCTCAGCTCTGTGTTCCCTCAGCTCTGTGTTCCTTCCAGCTCTGTGTTCCCTCAGCTCTGTGTTCCCTCAGCCCTGTGTTCCCTCAGCTCTGTGTTCCTTCCAGCTCTGTGTTCCCTCAGCTCTGTGTTCCCTCAGCCCTGTGTTCCCTCAGCTCTGTGTTCCCTCAGCTCTGTGTTCCCTCAGCCCTGTGTTCCCTCAGCTCTGTGTTCCTTCCAGCTCTGTGTTCCCTCAGCTCTGTGCTCCCTCAGCCCTGTGTTCCCTCAGCTCTGTGTTCCCTCTTTTAGTGTTGTCAGTGCAACGTTGGTCAGAACAGTCTGAGCACCACTAGAGAGGACAGGATCAGTATGTCGTCTCATTTCCCCGCTATATGCTTTTGTATCTTGTTCACTTGCACAGGTAACCGACCACTTTCTGGCGAAGAGAGTTGTTCAGTTGACTGGTGTGCCCTCCCAGGTAATCAGCACAGGCCAGCTACGTCTTGCCCACTGTTCAGCGAGGGCAGCCCTACTCCCTGCACGCCGCCTTGGCTAGAAAGTAATCCACCACGTGTGTGCTTCAAACGTGGCCATTTTCACGCTGTGATTTGCCAAGTGTGGTGGGTGGATGGACACCCACTCCGTGACAACAAGAGCTGATCGGACCAACAGGAAGTGGTCAATGTTCTCAATGTGCGCAGTAGAATTCAAACGAGCAACAGGCAAAGATATACCACTCCTGTCTCATCTACCATCTCTGAAGTTGTTGGGAACGACACAGCCCCAGATCAGGCCACACGCCACAGTTAGGATTTTGCGCCAAACCACTACATCGTCCATGCAAGCGTGTTGAGGCCTAGCATACAACAACTGAGCCAGCATTACATGTGAAACTGGTGACTGATCAAAAGAACCACCGCCCACCAATCATTTCACCTGTGGTGTGTGGGGGGGGGGGGGGGGGGATTTCCATCGATGACATCATTCATAATCCTCAAATACGTGACCTTCCCCTTGGCTGACGTCACATTTCTGGCCTTTGCACTCACTGGTGACCCTGTCTTTGCGCTAGCTGGTTTCCCACCAATTGGTCGCATTCCTTTGATTTTAATCTGTCGGCTAGGAACCACCTGGCTTTTGTCGCTCGATGGTCATATGGAAGAAAACGAGGAGAATCAGCTTTCAGACACAATAAGAATTCCCCAAAACAATCTAATTTGTGCCAGT
>CM065736.1:19511014-19521014 GCA_033310375.1 Conus canariensis | reverse complement strand
GTGTTCGTTGCGTATACTGGTTGTCTGGTATGATGTTGTCTTGGTTCCGCGATTGGAATTTGTTGTCAGCCGGTTTGAGTTGTCACCTCTTTCCTGTATATTTTTGTAAGTAATGTACATAGTGGTTCCTGAGTTCGATTTTCTCCGGACAGTTTGGCTAGACAATGTGGGTTCAATATAATAACCGTTGATGGGCGGTGATGTAGATATTGTTTTGTGGTTAGTATGTTAATTTCCGTGTGTTCAATGAGAAGGTAATACGAAGTTGCTTTTGTTGAGGATCATAATATGAGTCAGGTGCGGATGTGTCTGCGTGAATCATAAAGGGATTGTGCTCAATTTCAGTCGTAAATAGTAATAGTTCGTTGAAATTGATTAACGATTCCGGAGTTGACCTGCACAGCATTGGAATCGGTTAACTGTGTAGTAGGGCTAAGGCCAATTTGTGGTCGAGTGGTTTATACTGGAGTACGGGCGTGACTATTCAACTTATATTGGTGTCTTCTCACTTTCGTTACGAGTCATGGTTCTCGACGCGGGTGTCGTGCGCGTGCGGACTGTATCTGTGACGTTCGCATTTGGTACAGGACAGTGAGTCCATATGGTTAGAAGTTTTGTAAGAAAGTGACAGTCGTCACACATGCAGGGATGTATGTATTTGTGACAGAACGGGGTTGGAGAAAGATATCTTAGGTTGTGGGGAGGCAACCCAGTTATGAATTTTAGTAAGCAGAAAGAAGGGAAAGGTAAAGTTTAAGACGAGTGGCTTAGCAGTCGATAGGATAAAAACGGATGATGTGCAGCAGGTAATATTGTATATAGTGTGGTTGTGTTGGCATAACAAGGATTAACCACTGGGTTATCTGATAAGAGATGACATGGGAGTGAGGTGCTGGATGGAAATTTTGGCGAACAAATCGTGTTGTTTTTGATATATGATTATAATTGACAGTGCAAAGAGGGGTAATAATGTGAAGGATTGTGGCTGCGAGCCGATTCTCTTGTGTGAACATGCTGGAACTGTGAACCGCTAAAAATTGATAAGTTTTTTTTTTTTCCCTGAGATGTGTATTACTACTGGTTATTGTGTGGAGACATTTCCTTGTGAAATTGGCCATTTCCTAGATTATTTAGTATGTCCTAAGGGGGCCCATGGAGTCCGTGTTGGATCGCTTAGATTGGTTTTATTTCTCCGAGAATTGGGTGTGATTCATAATTTCATATGTAATAGCGTGGATTGGCTCAGAGAGAATATTGTTTTACTGCTGTTGTAAGGGTTGGCAGGAAATGGGTCTGATAACCCCAAAGTGAGTAATGGGTTGGGGGATGTGTTCGAAATTTAAGGGGTCACTCTCATGCCCGAGTGGGAAGTAGGCAAGGGAGATGGAGAGTTAAAGCTTTACCAAGTAGCCTATGTGCCTTGATGACTCGGGTAGTAGCAACATTACAGTAGTGGCCTACAGTTGTGTCAGCAGGTATCCTGCTCCGTCCTGAGGCTGGGGCCAGATCACCGCAGTCTACTGCCGCGTGCCGGCAGGTGAGCGGCGCTTTCCAGTGCCTGTTGTTTTCCCGGGAGAGGGAGACCACCCAGGCCGTCTGCCTTCTGTGGGGCAGCTCTCCTCCAGCTACCGGTGCTCTTCCGGGAGTTCTCCGGCACTGGTTCCTCTTCCCTGTTCAGGCGTCCTGTGAGAGGGCGCTGCACCAGGCCTTTTTCACCCTCAGTGTCCGACGGGGCCTTCAGAGGAGGCGTCCTTCGAGCCCCAGACTCGTCGAGAGGGTGTCTGGTGTGTGTGTGCGTTGGGGGTCGTGCCCATCGGGGGAGGAGTCAGACTGCGGGAAGCCACGGTCAGCGCCGGGGTGCAGAGTCTTCGGGGAGGGTGTCGGGCCGCGGAGGAGCCACGGACAGCGCCGGGGTGCAGAGTCTTCCGGGGAGGTGTCAGCCTGTGAGGGGCCCCGTACAGCGCCGAGGATTGGAGTTTTCCGGGCCGGGATGGGTTGTCCCATGTTTGTGATAGAAGGGGTGTAGCGTTAGGCAGTAGGGTTAGGGGTGTTAGCCACTGCCTCCTTTTAGGACGTAGTGGCCGGCACAGTGTAGGGTACTTGTCGTTGCCTCCCTTAGGGACGCAGCGACCAGTTTGGTAGTGGTCCCGGGTTGAAAGAGAAGGGTGAGTCCTGGGGAGAGGTGTGGGTGGTAGCGGTCGTTAAGAGATTAGAGTCCCTTTGGTAAATCCTTGTCCCTAGTAGTTAGTCACCACGTGTGCGGGCTATCACTGTGTCCCCAGGTCACAGTGATATACTGTAACTGGTGTTTTAGGTTAGGTTAGGGTCTTCCAGGTCATTATAGTAGAGTAGGGTGAGTCAGCGGGAATTGGGATACTTGTGTGCAGTTGTGGATGTGCGTGAGTGGTGGCGCCATGGAGTGTGTGTGAAATAAAGAAGCGTGCGTGATTGTAAAACTGTGTTAGTGTGCTGTGTTGTCTGACCTAGTGTGTGATAGGCGTGGGTAAGGGTGGTAGGGCCGTCCGGCTTAGCGACCGTGACACTCTGGTAAGAGGAATGGACCTTGCAGACGGATAACAAACTATCTAAAATCCGCCCAAACCTGAAAGAGTTTTTACCATGTTCCAGGGCGGCCGTAAAGAAGAAACAGTCTTGTGTCGCTTGCACACAGGCCACTCGTGTTATACCCATTCTTATCTATTAAAAGGTGAAGAAGCTCCGTGGTGCATTCCATGTCATGTTCCACTCACAGGGAAACTCCAGGGATCATCCAAACAGCCGAAGTACTTGAACACTATGGTACAAATGCATCAGCTGGGGATGAGAACATTACGTGTGTGACCGTTTTTGATTACCTCGCCACGTGGGCAGCCACACTCCGACTTCGGGGGATTTGGGAGACTGATAATGTTATGCTAGGAGCTTGTCACAACTGAAGACAGTCCCCGCATAACTATTCAGAGCATAACAACATTTTGATGTAGCCTTGGTGTTCTAGCCTATGTCAGTTGGCCTGACACAGCCTTAAGCCAAGGCGGACCATAAGTAATTACTGGTGGACAGTGAACGGAGTCTCTCTTTTAATCGAATGAGAAGAATGAGCACATAAAGGCTCCCTTACAATCCTACTCTCAAGAGAAAGCTGTAAAGTAGGTTGATCACAATACATAAACTCAAAACCAATTCAGCAAACGGAAGATTAAAATGCAGCCGATATGTATGCAAAAAAAAAAAAAAATCAAATGCCAAGATATCACGCCAAAGACGTCAGTGGTGCTATCTGTCCTGTGTCTTACCTACCAGACGATATACTGCCAGAAAATAGTATGCATGAGGCACTTTTTCCGCTGATGGACGGCGAAATCCCTCCGGCAACTTTATCGGACCCCCCCCCCCCCCCCCCCCCCTTGAAGGGAAGATAACAAGCTACCCGAGAAAGTTAACTCCCGATTCAAGATGGCTGCGCCCCGTACACATCAAATGTATCGGGAGCGGCGGCCGCTTTAATAGGTACTGTGGGTCTGTGATCGCTTCCGTTCTTTGGAACGGGTCGACCGGTGGCTCATGCATTTGTCCACAGAATAAGTGGAAGATAAGGGAGCTCGTATAGAAGAGAGAGAGAGAGAGAGAGAGAGAGAGAGAGAGAGAGAGAGAGAGAGAGAGTTGGGATGGAGAGAGGTGGGAATGGGAGGGGGTGGGGGGGGGGCAACTTCTTCCAACATTACCTCAGTCTCCTGTGCAAAATTGTAAGGTTTCCGTAATTTTCTTTCTTTTCTTTTCTTTTCTTTTTTTCTTTTTTGTTGTTGTTGTGGGTTGGTTGGGGTTTTTTTTTTGCTTTTGCTTCTTTTTTTTATTTTTATTTTTTTACACGGCTGCTTGTTGCTTGCTTGTTTATTCCGTTAGCAGTTTAGAGAAGTAGATAGATGGATGTTTTGACAAATGCTGATGGGAGTTCCCCTACAATGTGTGGTGTCTGTGTGTAAAGTAGATCCTTACATTCGCTTCAAACATGACAGATAGCCGTCAGAACAGAACAGTTTCAAACTTTGTTGTTGTTGTCTTCCTGCATAGTATTATGTGCAAGTGTTAATGAGAACAGCTGAGGCTCTCCCTGTTTGGTAAAGTGAGATTGTTCAAAACAGTAGGGCTAGTGAAGAACCAGGGTTATACCTGCAGTGTTTAGGTCTGTAGATCTCCAAGGTAACCAGACCGACAAAGAAGTTTCCGATGGTTGGGATACGCCTCATATCAACTTAGTGCTATACAATCTAACCACCGTCAGGAAACGCTGGGACAAGGGAAGGTCTGCATGTCTGTCTTTACAACCGCCCTTTCCAACAGTCCATTGGGATTTTGCCCTTTTTGACACCAGTGTAACACGATAGAAAACAAAACCAAACCGAGACTCTCGTCATCAATATTCGATTTCGGGCAAAAATTCAAGTCAAGCTATCGTAACACAAGCAGACAAAGAGAAACGAGCAAGCAAGCAAGCAAGCAACAATGCTATTCCTGTCGTGACGTGTGATCAGAAACCTGCGGTCCATTGGACGCTAAGTAGCCCGTGTGACAGGAGCAAGTTCGGTTTGTTTCCAAGTGAAACTGCAGTGTATTCTGTGTGTCCTCAAACTGAAAGTGAAAAAAAAGTGCAAAGCATATAAGCGTACTCACAGTAAGAAGTAAAAAAAAAAAATATAATATATATATATATATATATATATACTTAAATCAGTCACTATAGCACTTTCTCCCCTTTTGGTGGCAGAAATTTTGTATGTAAGAGAAAAAAAAAACATGCTGCTCTCCCCGGCGGGGAACTGAACCCAGGTCGCCCGCGAGCGGGAATACTAACCACTATACTACCGAGGACATCACAAAATTTGGTTACACTTAAGTTTATAAATCGTTATTGCTTAAACTGTACATCACAAAATTATTATTTATAGCCGTTAGTAACGGCTATTCTGGTAAAATAAAACATCGGGCATCATCCGTGACCCATAATGAACATACCTACAAATTTTCAGAAAGATCGGTTTAGCAGTTTTGTCTGGAGCGAATGGAACACATTTTGACCACTGACGGACACACTCTCTCTCTCACACACACACACACACACACACACACACACACACACACACCACACACACACACACACACACACACACACACACTAGCAGCTTTAGATACGCGGTGTCAAAGTTGCCTTTGAAATGCATGCAAGAGCAAAAGGCACAATTACTGGGCCGCCTAAGGAAGGAACAAACATATTGCAAAACAAACGCAACGCGTTTCGACCTGTTGGGTCTTCTAATTGATTAAGGCAGGACAAAACGATGAAAACAAAAGAAACAGAGAGACAGTCACTTATCTCATCGATCTGCGTGCAACATTTGGTCATGGGTGGGCAACTAAAACTGTGGATTGGAACTGAGGTTGAAGGGGAGAAGACACAGGTTGAAACAATAATGATAATAATGATAATAATAATGATTATGATGATAATGATAATGAATATGATGATGGCATTGATAATGATTATAATTTCTATTTTTATTTCAAATGATGAAAATGATCAGTAATGATGATGATAATGATGATAGCGATGATGTTCATTATCATCATCATCATCATATTGGCATTACAGTCATAGAATAATAACACTATCAATAATAATAATAACAGTAATTGTAGAAGTAGTAATAGCAGTAGGAGGAGGAGGAGGAAGTGGTGGTGGAGGTGGAGGAGGAGGAGGAGGAGGAGGAGAAGAAGAAGTTGCAATGATATTGTTATGACAGCAACAATAATGACAACAACGATAATGATATCTTGTCTAGAACTATTGTCTAGGACTCTCGTCTAGGACTTTTGTCTTAAAATGCACACGCTGAAACACATCGGAGACCGCACGCGTTGACAGCAGGGACAGCTCTATCATGCTTATGTTCTTTTATCAGCTGATATCTGTATTGAGTGATAGATAATGGGAAATGTTTCGCACGCACGCACGCACGCACGCACGCACGCACGCGCACACACACACACACACACACACACACACACACACACACACAACACACACACAAAGCCGCTGGGTTTTGATTGGTCGGTTAAGCTTGGTTATTTTCGTTTGCTTGGTTGTTTGTTTATTCTTTGTTCGCCGGGAGGGGGGGGGGGGGTAGGGGGAAAATTCAGTTTTAGCCCCACAATATTTTTATTTTCCGGCTAGCCATACATCACTTACGATTTTTAATCTCCCAGTCCTCAGGAATAAGCAAAAAGCATCACACACAACACACACACACACACACACACACACCACACACACACACACACACACACACACAGTCACACAGTCACACACACACACACACACAGTCACAGAGTCACACATACACACACACACACACACACACAGTCACACACACACACACACACACACACACACACACACACACACACACACACGCCACACACACACACACCACACACACACACACACACACACACACACACACACACACACACACACACACACACACACACATTAACCAGTCTCAAAACAGTCTGCCTCCACGTAATCATCATCCGTAATATCCCAACAGACCAGAATACAGACGAAGATGCGTAAAACGGCTGAGAAACCGTTACATATTCAGTTTACAACTTTTTTTTTCTCCTCTGGTTTATGTACAGCGAAGAGAGATCAGCTCCAAAAGTGATGACGTCAGAAGAAAAAAAGAAGAAAGAAACGCGAGTTAAGGCTGGAAATCTCAGGGTATCTGGCAGCAAAAGAAGGGTTTTAAACATGGCGTCCAGCAGACCTCGGAGTCGTGTCCGTTGGCACCGAAATAGAGCAGAGATCCAGCCAGACATGGATTTTCTCTCCTCCTGAAAACCTCACAGACACTAACAACTCGTGTACATTTGGCGCCTTGTACTGGCCGACCCTCACAGCCAGACCGCCGCTTGTTCATGTTATGTGGCTGGCCTGTCTCTGTCTGTCTGTCTGTCTGTCTGTCTGTCTGTATCTCTCTCTCTCTCTCTCTCTCTCTCTCTCTCTCTCTCTCTCTCCCCCTCTCTCTCCTCCCTCCGTGTGTGTGTGTGTGTGTGTGTGTGTCTCTCTCCCCCCCTCTTCTCTCTCTCTGTCCCTCTCTCTTTTTCATCTCTCACTCTCGCTGTCTCCGTCTCGCTATCTCTGTCTCTCACACACTCACTTTCTCTCTCTTTGTCTCCCTCTCTCTCTGTGTCTGTCTGTCTCTCTCTGTCTCTGTCTCACTCTCTGTCTCTTTCTCTCACTCTAGTTCTCTCTCACTCTCTCTGTCCTCTCTTTCTCATCTCTCACTCTCGCTGTCTCTGTCTCTCTATCTCTGTCTGTCTGTCTGTCTGTCTCTCTCTCTCTCTCTCTCTCTCTCTCTCTCTCTCTCTCTCTTCTCTCGGGGGTTAAATAGATTGGATCATATAGAAAAAGTACATCTAATGGCATGTAAGAGGTTTATGGGTGTTCCAAGTAGAACTCCTAATAAGATGGTATATGGAGATCTAGGAAGATACCCTCTGTATGTTGTCTCACGTTGCATGTTTAAGATTTTGGTTTAAACTGTTGCATATGGACGCTGAAAGACTGCTACATAAAGCTTACACGATGTTGCTTGAATTAGACAGAGCTGGCAAAAACTGTTGGGTTTCAAAGAGAAACTTTGTGTGAAACGGGGTTCAGTATTGTTTGGTTGCAACAAGGAGTTGGTGATGTTAAACAGTTTTTGAATTTGTTTAAACAAAGAATTGTCGATTTCTTTATTCAAGAGTGGAACGCAACTTTCAGAGATCGGGACAGATACAGCACTTACAGAGCATTTAAAACTGTTTTTGAAAAAGAAAGTACGTTTGCGACATGGATATGTATTGCTTTCGTGTAGCCTTTTCTCAGTTAAGGTTTAACGTGCTTCCTCTGAATAATAATGTGCATCGGTACAGTGAATCTGTCGAAGATAAAAATGGTTTATTTTGTGTGGGTCAAGTTGAAATGAGCGTCATATCTTATTTGATTGTTGCCTGTATATAGACCTTGGAGCTAAATTTCTAAGAGAATCAATGAAAGTGCCTGTAAATGTTCTGTTGAAAGCAACCAGTATGATTCACAGGCACAATGTTTCAAGATATGTGTTCCATGCGATTAACAAAAGAAATAAGGTTGTATTTTAGACGAAAATGACTGGCTGATTATTACGGCTCGATAACTTTGATACTTAACCTTGTGCTTCATGCTATATAGATCTTCATCATTCACTCCGGTAGCGTAGCTTTGTTTGCTAAGATACGTTCATTTAGAATTTCTACTACACATTTATGTTTAGAAGAGATTGTCAAGATTGTGGAATGTGAAACTGTGGAATATATTTATCTTTTTCACCTCCTCCCTTCACCACCCCCCCCCCCTCCCCTCCTCCTTCCTTGCTCGCCCCCATCTCATTGACTCCCTTCCCCAGCCCCACCACTCCCATTTCCATTTGGTACCTCCATTATTGTGGCCAAAGGCCGACGTACAATAAAATTCTGAGTCCTCTCTCTCTCTCTCTCTCTCTCTCTCTCTCTCTCTCTCTCTCTCTCTCTCTCTCTCTCTCTCTCTCTCTCTCTCTCTCTCTCATGAGTGGATGGATGGGTCAATGTCACGTGAAAAGTGACATACTAATTTCCAAGTAAACTCATCTGCTACATTGTGTGTGTGTGTGTGTGTGTGTGTGTGTGTGTGTGTGTGTGTGTGTGTGTGTGTGTGTGTGTGTGTGTGCAACTGCAGGTAAGCTCAAAGGAGGACAAAAAAAAACAACAGCAATGATTATACTCAGCCTCCTGATGCAGATGAACGTGGCATGCTTAGGGATGGTCCAAGAGAGTAAGACATCAGAAAGAGAGGAGGGGAACGAACAGGAAATCACAATGCCTCCTCCATCTTTACACTGTTTTCCCCCAAAGTTAATATGCCGACCGGAACAACTCGGCCGGTACAGCACCAGACTTGTGATTCTGTCGATCATGGGGTTGCAGGGTTCGAATCTACGCCAGGCGGTTTCGGTACAGGGGGATTTTTCTTTGGGGGTTAAAACTGGTTCTGACTCCCATTTCCGGAAAGTCCTTCGAGTGTGACTATAAACCGAGCGTTCCGTGTGTGAAGGCACGCATAACACCTTGCACACACACAGAGAAATGACCATCACCAACTTTGGGGAGAAAGAAGAGGCCAGTGAAGCCGTTGGTGTGGGTGACGTGTGAACACAAACACAGAGTGACTGATGTTGGACTGAATAACACGGGAAAACAACTGAGTGCGGCGGTGCCAGCAGGCAGCCCGTTGCCTAAACGAGAGCGTGGATTGTAAAGCGCTTCCAGTTTGGTCTGTAACCCGAGAACAGGCGCTGTACAAGTACTCTTGTTGATATCTAATTATAGTAAATCAGTTGTGTCATCTTTCCGTAAAACAAAAAGATGCTGGTGAAGATACAACTCCCACAGGGGAGTTAACAGACCAGTAGATGGGGCGCCATTCTCTGACGTCACGTCCTGTCTCGGGACAGAAACTCGCAGTTCAGCTGGAGATATACCTCCTACAATACCGCTCATCCCTAAATCAGGCCACCACCAACAGGAACAGATGAAAGGCACACGCAGCATCCAGAAAGGAGCCAAGGTGTGGGAGAAGACAGGAGGGAGAGGAGGAGGAGGAGGAGGAGAGCGGGAAGGGGAGGGAGAGAAGAGGAGGGTAAATGGGTCGAGGAGGGGAGGGGTAGGGGGAAGGCGGAGGGGGGAGGGAGAATGAGAAGTAGAGGGTGAGGAAGTGGGACATTGCCCATGGGGACGAAGAAGGCCAGAAGGAGACTGAAGGGGCGGAGAGGGTCCACTCACTGAGAGTGGGGGGGGGGCGCCTTAAACGGAAGAGCTGTCTGTGTGACGTCTGCTCATTTGGGGGAAAAGGCTGAAGTAGGGAAAAGACAAATCAACGTGA
>CM065736.1:19488514-19506014 GCA_033310375.1 Conus canariensis | reverse complement strand
TTTTAGTTTACCGTTATAGCCGTTACTAAGGGCTGTAACGGCCTGTAACGGTTTTTCTTCTTTATGGAATATCTCAAAAAGTACTTAGCCGATCTTTCTGAAAATTTGTAGGTATATTCATTATGGGCACGAATAATGCCTGATGTTTTAGTTTACCGTTATAGCCGTTACTATGCTATAACGGCCTTTAACAGTTTTTCTTCTTTATAAAATATCTCCGAAAGTACTTGGCCGATCTTTGTGAAAATTAGCAGGTATGTTCATTATGGGTCACGGATGATACCCGATGTTTTAGTTTACCCCGTCATACCTGTTACTACCGGCTGTAACGACCTGTAACGGTTTTCCTTCTTTATGGAATATCTCCAAAAGTACTTGGCCGATCTTTCTGAAAATTTGTAGGTATGTTTATTATGGGTCACGAATAATGCCATATGTTTTAGTTTACCGTTATAGCCGTTACTAACGGCTGTAACGGTATGTAACGGTTTTTCTTCTTTATGGAATATCTCCGAAAGTACTTGGCTGATCTTTGTGAAAAGTAGCATGTATGTTCATTATGGGTCACGAATTATGCCCGATGTTTTAGTTTACCGTTATAGCCGTTACTAACGGCCTGTAACGGTTTTTCTTCTTCATGGAATATCTGAGAAAGTACTCGGCCGATCTTTGTGAAAATTAGCAGGTATGTTCATTATGGGTCACGGATGATGCCCGATGTTTTAGTTTGCCGTTAAACCGTTACTAACGGCTGTAACGGCCTGTAACGGTTTTTCTTCTTTATGGAATATCTCCGAAAGTACTTAGCAGATCTTTGTGAAAATTAGCAGGTATGTTCACTATAGGTTACGGATGATGCCCGATGTTATAGTTTACCGTTATAGCCGTTACTACGTCTATAACGGCCCATAACAGTTTTTAATTCTTTATGGAATATCTCAGAAGCACTTTGTCGATCTTTCTGAAAATTTGTAGGTATGTTCATTATGGGTCACGGATGATGCCCGATGTTTTAGTTTACCCCGTTATAGCCGTTACAGACGGCTGTAACGGCCTGTAACAGTTTTTCTTCTTTATGGAATATCTCAGAAAGTACTTGGCTGATCTTTCTGAAAATTTGTAGGTATGTTCATTGTCGGTCACCAATAATACCCGATGTTTTAGTTTACCGTTATAGCCGTTACTAACGGCTGTAACGGCCTGTAACGGTTTTTCTTCTTTATGGAATATCTCCGAAAGTACTTGGCCGATCTTTGTGAAAATTAGTAAGTATGTTCATTATGGGTCACGGATGATGCCCGATCTCTTAGTTTACCCTGTTATAGCTGTTACTAACGGCTGTAACGGCCTGTAACGGTTTTTCTTCTTTATGTAATATCTCCGAAAGTACCTGGCCGATCTTTCTGAAAAGTTGTAGGTATATTCATTATGGGTCACGAATAATGCCCGATGTTTTAGTTTACCGTTATAACCGTTACTAACGGCTGCAACGGCCTGTAACGGTTTTCCTTCTTTATGGAATATCTCCGAAAGTACTTGGCCGATCTTTCTGAAAATTTGTAAGTATGTTCATTGTGGGTCATGGATGATGTCCGGTGTTCTAGTTACCCCATTATACCCGTTACTAACGGGTGTAACGGCCTGTAACGGTTTTCCTTCTTTATGGAATATCTCAGAAAGAACTTGGCCGATCTTTCTGAAAATGTGTAGATATGTTCATTATGGGTCACGAATAATGCCCGATGTTTTAGTTTACAGTTATAGCTGTTACTAACGGCTGTAACGGCCTGTAACGGATTTTCTTCTTCATAGAATATCTCCGACAGTACATGGCCGATCTTTGTGAAAAGTAGCATGTATGTTCATTATGGGTCACGAATAATGCCCGATGTTTTAGTTTTCCGTTATAGCCGTTACTAACGGCCTGTAACGGTTTTTCTTCTTCATGGAATATCTGAGAAAGTACTTGGCCGATCTTTGTGAAAATTAGCAGGTATGTTCATTATGGGTCACGGATGATGCCCGATGTTTTAGTTTGCCGTTATAGCCGTTACTAATGGCTGTAACGGCCTGTAACGGTTTTTCTTCTTATGGAATATCTCCGAAAGTACTTAGCAGATCTTTGTGAAAATTTGCAGTATGTTTACTATGGGTTACGGATAATGCCCGATGTTTTAGTTCACCGTTATAGCCGTTACTAACGGCTATAACGGCCCATAACAGTTTTTCTTCTTTATGGAATATCTCAGAAAGCACTTTGTCGATCTTTCTGAAAATGTCTAGGTATGTTCATTATGGCTCATGGATGATATCCGATGTTTTAATTTACCGTTATAGCCGTTACTAACGGCTATAACGGCCCATAACGGTTTTCCTTCTTCATGGAATATCTCAGAAAGTACGTGGCCGATATTTCTTTAAATTTGTAGGTATGTTCATTATGGGTCACGGATGATGCCCGATTTTCAAGTTTACCGTTACAGCCGTTACTAACGGCCCATAATAGTTTTCTTCTTTATGGAAAATCTCAGAAAGTTCTTGGCGGATCTTTCTGAAAATTTGTAAGTATGTTCATTATAGGTCACAGATGATGGCCGATGTTTACCAGAAAAGCCATTACTAACGGTTAGACCAGCCCAAGACGGTTTTTCCTCTTTATGGAATATATCACACGTATTCAGGATATACTGGGAGTACGTTTATATGTTTTGCATCTTGTTCCTCTTTATCCTCTTCTTCTTCATCATCGTCATCATCATCATTTTTTTCTTCTTCTCCTGTTTCGTCTTCTTCTTCTTCCTCCTCCTCCTCCTCCTCTTCTTCTCATTGTCTTTCTCTCTGTCTGTCTCTGTCTCTCTCTCATTCTCTCTCTCTCTATCTCCCCCCCCCTCTCTCTCTCTCTCTCTCTCTCTCTCTCTCTCTCCCTCTCTCTCTTTCCCTTTCTAATTACTGTTTCTTCTTCCCCGTCTTCTTCTTCTTTTTTTCTTTTCTCTCAGTCTTTCTCACTGTCTGTCTGTCTGTCTGTCTCTGTCTCTCCTCCCTCTCTCTCCTCTCTTGCTCTCATTCTCTCTCTCTCTCTCTCTCTCTCTCTCTCTCTCTCTCTCTCTCTCTCTCTCTCTCTCTCTACGACCTTGGTCATCCCACTGACATCCCACACTCCCTGTCTGCTCCATCAGGTACTATTACTCCGACGTCAGCACCCGACCCAACTTCCTGTCTACAGCAGGAACCCTTCTTGACCCCCACCCCCCTTTCTCTGCCCTCTCCCTCTGTGTGTGTGTGTGTGTGTGTGTGTGTGTGTGTGTGTGTGTGTGTGTGTGTGTGTGTGTGTGTGTGTGTGTGTGTTGTGTATACGTGTATCCATTTCTTTCTGTCTCCTCTCTCTCTCTCTCTCTCTCTCTCTCTCTCTCTCTCTCTCTCTTGTGTGTGTGTGTGTGTGTGTGTGTGTGTGTGTGTGTGTGTGTGTGTGTGTGGTGTGTGTGTGTGTGTATACGTGTGTCCATTTCTTTCTGTCTCCTTCTCTCTCTCTCTCTCTCTCTCTCTCTCTCTCTCTCTCTCTCTCTCTCTCTCCTCTCTCTCTCTCTGTATCTCTCTCTGTGTCTCTCTCTCTCTGTCTTTGTATCTCTGTCTCTGTCACTGTCTCTGTCGCTCTGTCTCTCTCTGCCTCTCTCTGTCTGTCTCTGTCTCTATCTCTCTGTCTGTCTCTCTCACACACCTCTCTCTCTCTCTCTCTCTCTCTCTCTCTCTCTCTCTCTCTCTCTCTCCAACTCTGGTAAGAGGGGGAAAGAGTGAGAGAGATAATTATGTTCAGGGGGAGTGGGGTTGGGTAGGAACAGGGATGGGGAGGGAAGTCCTGCAAAATGATGTTTGCTGCTTGACCAGATGAATGGTCAGTAAATGGCCTCCTCCTGAACAACGGACTGCTCAGGAAGGGAGCAAAAATGGGGGGGGGGGGGAGGCTGGTTGACTAGGAGGAAGACAGAACTCAGAAAGGAGACAGACAGATACACCCAGGCGGATGCGCAGACAGATGAACGGACAGACAGACAGTCTGACAGACGGGCAGACACTGAGAACGGAGGAGAGAGAGAGGATGTCTGCGAGACAATGGGTGGGAGAAGAAAATGGCGGCAACGGTAACAACAGCGAGATGGACTATTTCTGAACATCGGTTAAATCACACAAAGGATCAAGAAACGAGGGAAGTATAACTCTCTCTCTCTCTCTCTCTCTCTCTCTCTCTCTCTCTCTCTCTCTCTCTCTCTCTCTCTCTCTACCTATCTATCTATCTCTTTCTCTCTCACTATCTCTCTCCCACCTTCTCTCTCTCACTCCTTCTCTCTCTCTCTGTCTGTCTCTCTGTCTCTGTCTCTCTCTTTCTCTCTCTTCTCCTCTCTCCCTCTCTCTCTTCCTCTCTCCCTCACTCCATCCTCTCCTCTCTCTCTCTCTCTCTCTCTCTCTCTCTCTCTCTTCTTTTCTACTTCTTTTTCTTCTTTCTTTAGGATATTATCTTGTCCTACGCTCAATGTTTATCATGGCATCCATTAGGAATGCACAGGAAGCACGCTGTTTATCATCCATACCATCTGCCAATATGGTTCATTCTTCTCCAGCATGGGCAAGAGATTTCATGGTCAACACGATGCCTGCATTCATATTCACAACCTCACTTAATTGTCTCATTCGAAGGACTCGTCAGGAATGGCGTCAGAGCCCCTAGCAGATCCCAGGGGAAAATTTCCCTCAAAAAGATAGTTCCCTGGGGATTCGAACCAGCAACCCTAGCATCACAAACGGATCTAGAGTCCACTATCCAATGCTCTTCCTTTTTCTTGGTCTTCTTCTTCTTCATCATTGTCATCATCATCATCATCTTTTTTCTTCTTCTCCTGTTTCATCTTCTTCCTCCTCTCCTTCTCACTGTATGTCTGTCTGTCTGTCTGTCTGTCTGTCTGTCTGTCTGTCTGTCTGTCTCTCTCTCTCTCTCTCTCTTTCGTTCTCTCTCTCTTTCTATCTCTCCCTCTCTCTCTCTTTCTTTTTCTCTCTACTGTTTCTTCTTCTTCCCCTTCCTCTTCTTCATCTTCTTCTTCTCCTCCTTCTTCTTCTTCTTCCTCTATTTGTCTTTCTCACTGTCTGGCTGTCTGTCTCTGTTTCTCTCTCTCTATCTCTCTCTCTCTCTCTGTCTCTCTCTCTCTCCACACACACACACATACACACACACGCACGCATGCACACACACACACACTCGTACACACACACACACACACACACACACACACACACACACACACACACACACACACACACACACACACACAACCAGCAGCACAACCAACCTGGGGAGAACACGTTTTAAATGCCTGACGTGAGATAACTGCAACAGAGCAGCAGTTGTCCAGGCTTCCATGAAACGCTGGAGGACACCAGACAGAGAGGGAGGAGGGAGGCAGGGTGGGAGCAGGGCGTGGTGTGGGGTGGGGGGCAGTAAACCCACCACAAAAGCCAGAACCCGGAATGATGACACTGATAAGGACGCTGAGAGGGATGAGGTGGCTCTGACAAGAAGGGCGCTGTTGGCCTGGGAGTGCTTGGACACAAGATGGGGAAGGAATGCTCACCAGAGGGTGGAAGAGGGGGACAGATACAGAGGGGTGCGGGTGAAGGGACAGGGGACATGAGGGTAGGGGTGAGAAGGGAAAACCATGTAGGTAGAGATGGACGTTGGCTGTTGACGTGGTAAAGATTTGTCCACCTTCAAAATCGTCTTCTCGTGAACAGCAGACTGCACATAAAGAAGAACACAGAAGCTGAACCAAAACCGAAAAAAAAGAAGAGTTCGACTAGAAGATAATACAGTGCAACAGGGAAGCCACGACACATGCAGACAGGAGGGTGTACAGACAGTGAGTGGTGGGAAAGAGGAAATCCACCACATGAAGGAGAGAAGAAGAAGAAACAATAGCACCAACAGTGGTCACAGCAAAACGAAACACTCTTGAAAACCTGGCAGGCCACAGAAATGATCAAGAAATGAAAGAAATAGAACACCCCTTCTCTCTCTCTCTCTCTCTCTCTCTCTCTCTCTCTCTCTCTCTCTCTCTCTCTTCTCCCCCTTCTCCTTCTTCTCTTCTTCTTCTTCTTCTTCTTCTCAGAATATTATCCTGTTTCTGGATAAAATGCTTAGAGGCAAGATGGGAAGCAATACTGATTAAAGAATGGCAAGAGTGGGGGTGGGTTGGAGTGTTGTCAGAGAGGTGGGGAAGGTGGGGTGGAGCTCTAGAGATTAGGGATGAGGAGGGAAGACCTTGCAGCATGATGCTGGCCGGTTGAATGGAAGAAGAGTTGTCGTCGGCAGATTGTTTCCTCGTTCACAGCACGTTGCACATAAAGGAGAACAGAGGAGATGGACCAAAAATAGATAAAAAGGGTCGGTTCAACAAGAGAAAAATACAAATCAGCATGGAGGCCCAGAGAAATGCACGCAAGAGGATGCATAGACAGTGAGAAGGGGGAAGAGGATGTCAACCAGATGAAGGAGAGGAGAAGAAGAAAACAGCAACAGTAGTGACGACAGCCAGATGGAATGTTCTTCAAAACATGTCTGTCTGAACACAGAATAATCAAAGAGGTGACCAGAAATCTCTCTCTCTCTCTCTCTCTCTCTCTCTCTCTCTCTCTCTCTCTCTCTCTCTGTCTTCTTCTCTCTCTCTCAATCAAGAGGTGACAGAAATCTCTCTCTCTCTCTCTCTCTCTCTCTCTCTCTCTCTATCTATCTATCTATCTCTTTGTCTGTCTCTCTCTCTCCATCAAGAGGTCATAGAAATCTCTCTCTCTCTCTCTCTCTCTCTTATCTATCTATCTATCTATCTATCTATCTCTCATTCTGGTAAGAGGGTGAAAGAGTGGGAGGTTTACGTTCAGGAGGAGAAGACGGGGATGGTGGTGACAGGGATGGGTAGGGACGTCCTGCAGAATGACGTGCACCGCCTGACCAGATGAATGGTCTGTAAATTGTCTCCTCACTGACAACAGACTGCTCAAGAAGGGAGCAAAACTGGGAGGGAAAGGCTGGTTGAACAGGAGGAAGATAAATGGGAGGGAAAGGCTGGTTGAACAGGAGGAAGATAAATGGGAGGGAAAGGCTGGTTGAACAGGAGGAAGATAAATGGGAGGGAAAGGCTGGTTGAACAGGAGGAAGAAAATGGGAGGGAAAGGCTGGGTTTAACAGGAGGAAGATAAATGGGAGGGAAAGGCTGGTTGAACAGGAGAAGATAAATGGGAAGGAAAGGACTGGTTGAACAGGACGAAGATAAATGCGAGGAAAGGGGTTGAAGGAGGAAGACAAGCAGAAAAGAGCAACAGATACACACAGGAAGATGAATACATCTGAAGGCAACTAGTCAGACAGCAACGCAACAGGATAACAATAGACAAGAAGTGGAAGTGCCCACTCGCCCAACCTCTTGTCATCAGCACAAAGATCAGAATGACGAAGTGAAGCCCCCCCCCTCTCTTGTCTCTCTCTCTCTCTCTCTCTCTCTCTCTCTCTCTTTCTTCTTCTTCTCTTCTCTTCTTCTTCTTCTTCTTCTTCTTCTTCTTCTCTTTTCCTTCTTCTTCTTCTTTCTCATTTTTATCCTGATTTGGGATCAAACGCTTGGAGGCAACACTGGGAGTAATGCTGGTTAAAGGGTGGCAAGAGTAGGGGTGGGAGGGAGTGTTGTCAGAGGGGTGGGAAAATTGGAGTGGGGCTCGAGAGATTAGGGATGAGGAGGGAAGACCTTACAGCATGATGCTGGCCGGTTGAATGGAAGAAGAGTTGTCGTCGGCAGATTGTGTCCTCATTCACAGCACGTTGCACATAAAGGAGAACAGAGGAGATGGACCAAAAATGGAAAAAGGGTTCAGTTTAACAAGAGAAAGATAAAGAGCAGCATGGAGGCCCAGAGAAATGCACGCAAGAGGATGCATAGACAGTGAGAAGGGGAAGAGGATGTCAACCAGATGAAGGAGAGGAGAAGAAGAAAACAGCAACAGTAGTGACGACAGCCAGATGGAATGTTCTTGAAAACATGTCTGTCTGAACACAGAAAGAATTAAGAGGTGACAAAAATCTCTCTCTCTCTTTTCTCTCTCTCTCTCTCTCTCTCTCTCTCTCTCTCTCTCTCTCTCCTTCTTCTCTCTCTTCTTCTTCTTCTTCTTCTTCTTCTTCTTCTTCTTCTTCTTCTTCTTCTTCTTTGTCTTCTTCTTCTTCTTCTTCTTTGTCTTCTTCTTCTTCTTCTTCTTTGTCTTCGTCTTCGTCATCTTCATCTTCATTCTTCTTCTTCTTCTTCTTTCAGAAGGGGACAGTATTCTGCTCCAGATTCGACGTTCTTCGTGTGGACTATCATGACCACACAGGATGCATACTGAATGTGTCGTCCGTATCATCGGCCTATGGGGCCTGTGTTTCCCATGAAAGATGATGAGATCTGATGTGGGCACAACATTTGATGTCCGCCTTTGGGCATGCATCTTGGTTTATAGCCTTGTTTGAAGGACTGGTGGGCAAATGGAGTCAGAACCAACGTCAGCTCTGATGAAAAGCCCCTGTGGAGACGAGCACCACCAGCATCACGAGACCATTGCTCTACCATTGTCGTCGTCTTCGTCTTCGTCTTCTTCTTCTTCTTCTTCTTCTTCTTCTTCTTCTTCTTCTTTTGCTTCTTCTTCTTCTTCTTCTTCTTCTTCTTCTCTGTCTCTGTCTCCATCTGTGTGTGTGTGTGTGTGTGTGTGTGTGTGTGTGTGTGTGTGTGTGTGTGTGTGTGTGTGTCTGTCTGTCTGTCTGTCTGTCTGTCTGTCTGTCTCTGTCTTCTCTCTCTCTCTCTCTCTCTCTCTCTCTCTCTCTCTCTCTCTCCAGGATTATAAGCCTGGTAAGCTCCATTGCTTTCTTCTTCTTTTTCTTCTCCTTCCTTCCTTTCTTCCTCTCTCTCTCTCTCTCTCTCTCTCTCTCTCTCTCTCTCTCTCTCTCTCTCACGGCACAAGCAATAAGAGAGAAGACTTTTTTTTAAAAGTCTGCTATAAGTTGAACTGAATCAGAGCTATTCTCCACACGCAAAGAATAGAAAAGGTATATACTAAAAAAAGGACAACACGTGAAAATGGTATGAATGAAAACAGGGGAGGGGGTGGGAGGGCTGGTGGGACTTTGTAGGGAGCTGGGGGAGGCCTGTGTTATCATGCTATGACAGTTCCATGGTAAAGAGGGCAAACAAATATTGTTCTTTGGGCGTTGATTTAAGCCAACGATCAATGCCAGCCACGAGGTTTTGATGGAGCTGAAGGGAAGAGGGGAAGAAAAAGCCTAAGTAAATCCAGGACGTAGATGAAGAACTATTGACAAAGATGATGACATAGGCAGGGCAGTTTTGGAGGAAGTGGGTGCTGTTTAGGCAGAAGACAAAGAAAAAGACAGAACGTAGAGGGATTCCCCTGAGGGACGGACGAGGGGGAGAAGGTTAAAAGGAGATGGTCTCGCAGACTGGGGTCGAACGGTTGAATGGAAGAAGAATCCGTCGTCTGGAAACTGTCTCCTACTCAGCTAGCAGACTGAACAGGGAAGGAACTCGACGAGCCTGGTTTAAAAACAGAGTGGTGGAAGTGAAGGAGGAAAATTGTAGAGATGTAGGGGGGGGGGGAGACAATGCAGACAAGACAAGCAGGCTGAGAAATGGAGGGGAAAGAGGACAAGACGAGCAGGAGAGGCAAGGAAGAGGACGAGACCAAGATGAAGAGAACGCTGTTGCGGAAAAGAAGACAAAGGAAGACGTGACAAGAACAAAATTAGCAGCAATCTGAAGCTGGGTTTTTGTTTGTTTGTTTGTTTGGGGTTTTTTTGTTTTGTTTTGTGTTTCGCTTTGTTTTGTTTGGTTTGGTTTGGGTTTTTGTTCTTTATCATTCAATCCGAAAAGAGCGCGGCACTCAAAGTCAGGAAAAACGACTATCATTCGACTCTTTCGTTAAGCTGACGATTGTGCAGCCTTAGCCTGGCTTTCTGTGACTGGATGGCTTTGAAGCCATAAACGAGGGGGGAAACAAAACATCCGTATGTAATAAAGAATGCCTCACGACGAATAACAGATTCTGTCGTTTGAAAACACTCCAGCAGATAAAGCATGGCGACTGAACGAAGACAAGTTGTTTCTGATCTCATGTTGAACCTCATCCAATTGGAGAGTCGACTCTGGCGATAAGCTGGAAGTCCTGACTGACTCTGGCGATAAGCTGGAAGTCCTCACTGACTCTGGCATAAGCTGAAAGTCTTCACTGACTCTGGCGATAAGCTGGAAGTCCTCACTGACTCTGGCGATAGGCTGAAAGTCCTGACTGACTCTGACATAAGCTGAAAGTCCTGACTGACTCTGGCATAAGCTGGAAGTCCTCACTGACTCTGGCGATAAGCTGGAAGTCCTCACTCTCAGCAGAAAATGCACAATGTCACTTCTTATATGACCGTTAATGATGGAGACACTACTTTTACTTTATAGATTTCTCTCACACACAAAAATCAAAATGTCCCAAATGCATAGCTTTTGAAATCGAACATTCGAGAACCATAACGTAGTCTTACCAATCCGAATGAATGATATATTCTGGGAACAATTTCTAAAACTGTCTGGAACCTTCTAGAACAAATTTACCATCGCCTATATATTCGTCGACAGGCGAATAACCATTGAAAGCAAAAGAAAAACGGTGGTTTAAATCAACCAGCAATCCTACCACAAGACATTTTTTGTGTCACATAGTGTCTTCTCGTACTGAAAGAGAAGAGGGGTTACAGACAGAACTAAAATGGCAAGACATTGAATTCTACTTCCCAAGCCCCAGGAGGGCACTGAGAACGTATCGGGCGGAGTGTGTGTGTGTGTGTGTGTGGGGGGGGGGGGGGGGGGGGGCGGGGAGGGGAGTTAGGTTTGGCACAGTTAATCTGCTGTCAGGACCAGACAACTCTCTCTCTCTCTCTCTCTCTCTCTCTCTCTCTCTCTCTCTCTCTCTCCTCTCTCTCCTCTCTCTCGAGGTTAATCTTTGACTGTCTTCACGTGAATCTTCTTCTCTCGACTTGAATATTTCATTCAGCTTCTCATACCATTTTATCTTCTTCTTCTTCTTCTTCTTCTTCTTCTTCTTCTTCTTCGTCTTTCTTGTCGTCGTCTTCTTCGTCTTTGTTTTGTTCTACTTCTACTACCACTACTACTAATACAACTTTTTCCCTCCCTATCTTTCTGTCTCTGTCACACACACACACACACACACACACACACACACACACACACACACACACACACACACACACACACACACACACACACACACACACACACACACACACACACACGGAAAACTACAACAGTTAAGAAAGGAGAACTACAGACCCCAAAAAAAAAATCCACCGAGATAAACAGACCTCAATGAGTAAAACATAGGGGAAAAATGGCCACTATGAGCAAACTCGAGCCGAACGATATTTCCCAGCTTGTATGAATACATTCTGGAGAAGGCAGCGTGGGGTTGAAGTGTGTGTGTGTGGGGGGGGGGGGGCTGGAAGAAAGGCAGTGAATCAGATTCAGAACTTGGAACAGTTCTACTGATAAAGAAGCTGAGAGGGACAAGGTGGCTTAGAAGAGGAGGGGGCGCCTTTGGCTTAGGGGTGCTGGTAGACATGATGGGAAAGGAACGCTGGCAAAGAATGGGAGGGGAAGAAATGGGGGGGATGGGGGAGGGGAGAGTGAATGGTGTGAGGGTGGGGAGTGGCGGAAGTACTACAGACTGATATCGACCGGTTGACTGGAAGAATCGTCGTCTGCCAGTTGTCTCCTGTTTAACAGTAGACTGCACACGAAGGAGAATACAGGGGCTGGACACAAAATACACGGGTTGCTTGAGCAGGAGGAAGATGAAGACCAGGAGGGAAACATACAAACGCATGTGGGAGAATGCACAGACAGACCGACAGACAGACAGTGGGAAGAGGAAGGGGGTTGTGGGGTGGGGGGGGGGAGAGAGAGAGAGGAAATCAGCAAAACAAAGGAGAGGAGGAGAAGGAGAAACTAGCAGCAGAGGGTACAACAGCAGGATGGAATGTGTTTGAAAACCTGTCGGACCACAGAGGGGTCAACAGATAAACAGAAATAAAAGCTCTCTGTCTCTCTTGTTCCTTTCTGTCTCGCACTGTCTCTGGCTGTCTCCCCCTGTCCCTGTCTTTGTCTCTGTCTTTCTTGTCTCTTTCTGTCTCGCACTGTCTCTGGCTGTCTCCCCCTGTCCCTGTCTTTGTCTTTCTTGTCTCTTTCTGTCTCGCACTGTCTCTGTCTGTCTCTCCCTGTCCCTGTCTTTGTCTCTGTTTGTCAGTCAGTCTGTATGTATGTCTCTCTCTCTCTCTCTCTCTCTCTCTCCTCTCTCTCTCTCTCTCTGAAACAAGAGAAAAAGAGAGTGGCAATGACTGAAAAGATGAAGACAACAAAACTCATGAAAACATCCCATAATATGTGGACAGTTGTTACCAACATGATCAGGACCCAGCAGTTACATACTAAAAAAAAAAAAAGACAACAAGAGACAGCATGTAAACAAAAACATAGGATGGTTCTCATTTCCCACGTGGATGAAGATCTTTCTGGATGTTGATCCCGCGAATAAGTGTGAGAGTTAGTTCTCCCTGGAACGGGTCATCAATGTGCAAGGTGATGACCTTAATTCAGTCACCAGACATCATACACACACGCGCGCGCGCGCGCACGCGCAAACACACGCACGCACACACACACACACACACACACACACACACACACACACACACACACACACAAACACACACACACACACTCACACACACACTCACACACACACACACACACACACTCACACACACACACACCTCTCACACACACACACACACTCACACACACACACACACACACACACACACTCACACACACACACACACACACACACACACACACACACACACACACACTCACACACACACACACACACACACACACACTCACACACACACACACTCACACTCACACCCACACACCACACACACACACACACACACACACACACACACACACACACACACACACACACACACACACACACACACACACACAAAACAGAGGCTGTACCTGACGAACAGAAGAAAAGCCTGTTGAACAGACGCACAACATTTTTCTCTGCCAACAGAACATGGCGTCCAGGTTCACGAAAACAAACAGAAAAGCAAATGGCGCCCACTGTGGCACTGAAGGCAGTGATCTACAGCATGAGGCTGGACTCTCCAAAGAGAATGCCCTCAGGTGAATGGGGAACTAAGGCGTCAAAAACAGAAAAAAGGCACAGATTATAAGGGCACAGACAAAACGAGGGATTATGAGGTAAACAGGAATGGTGTAACTGCGTTATAGTGGGTTCAAAGCACAGATAGTCAACAAATATTGAAATTTTAACTTCGTTTTTTTTTTTTAAGATGATTATTAATCCAGGGAAAAGGAATAGAATGAGTGTATTTTGAAGTCATCTAAATAGGAGCTGGAGACAGAACGTTACTGAATTCCAGAACACGGATAAATCATTGACAAAGGTGATGATGCAGGAAGGGGTGTAAGCTGCTTTGGGGGGGGGGGGGGGAGAGAGAGAGAGAGAGAGAGAGAGAGAGAGAGAGAGAGAGAGAGAGAAGAGGAGTGGAAGCTAATACAACGTGAAGATACTCTTGCAGACAGAGGTCGAATGGTTAAACAAAAGAACAATTCTCATCTGTCAGCTGTCTCCTTGTCACCCAGAGCTTAAGCCGGGAAGAAAACAGAAGAACTTATTTGGAGGGAAGAAAAGGCTGGGTGAATTGCAGGAAGAAAAAGCAGAGAGGCGGAGGGGGAAGGGGAGAGCATGCAGAAGGACAGGCAGGCTGTGAGACAGAGGAAAAAAGAGGACAAGTAGCAGAGGAGAACCAAGGGAGAGCACAGGTAGAAGAGGAGAACCAAGGGAGAGCACAGGTAGAAGAGGAGAACCAAGGGAGAGCACAGGTAGAAGAGGAGAACCAAGGGGGAGCACAGGTAGAAGAGGAGAACCAATGGAGAGCACAAGTAGCAGAGGAGAACCAAGGGAGAGCACAGGTAGAAGAGGAGAACCAAGGGAGAGCACAGGTAGAAGAGGAGAACCAAGGGAGAGCACAGGTAGAAGAGGAGCACCAAGGGAGAGCACAGGAGCAAGATGGCGAAAAAGGCAGTTGTGGAAACGAAGAAGAAATAGAGAAAAGTTACGAGAACAAGGTTAACAGCTAACTTTTTTCATCTATCAATCCACTTTTTTTTTAAACACGTCACCAGAAAACGCATGCATTTTGAGAAGATTGTTAAATGAGTTGGCCTCTTTTTTATGCTGATTTAAATGGTGGCGATTCTGTCCTTGAACGTAATCCTTCAAATGTGCAAGCTCAAGAGAAGCGATATTTGATTAGATTGAAATTAAAGAACCAAGGGAGATTGATTAGGTCGAAAGAAGAAAACGCAAAGCGCTACAGCAACAAGATTTAGAATTAAACGGATTAAACAATGTAAAAAAATGTTTCTCTAACTTACAAAAGAGTAGAGCAAACTCTAAAAGCATGCCCAGACTAGAATCAGGTAATGATGACACATGAACAAATCAACACGACATCCTCTGTGCTCAACACTGAAAACTTACACAGCTAAAAAAAAAAAAGTTATTCCCAATAGACTGGTTGAAAATGTCGACCATTTCTTAAACGTGGTCAAATTCAGAGCTTTGTATTCAACAGAAGGACGTTTGTGAAGATCTCTTGTCAGTTGAGGAAGCCACCACAGCTTTATGAGATTTAAAGAATGGGTCTGCGCCCAGACTTTATTGTATTACCATCAAATTTACCCAATAACTTTGGAAGAAATTTGCCTCTATGGTCGTAGATTTTTTTTTTTTTTTTTTTTTTAAGAGCTTACTGCAAGGGAACGCTGTTTTGTTCTCAATTAGCAGCGTCAGTCACTCTTCTCCGAAAGGATCTGAAAAGAACGACGATAAACAACCAGAGACCAGTTTCTTTAGCTAACAAACTTTTAAGAAATTGTTCAGCACGTACATTATCCTACGAAGTAGACTATTAAGTACACAATGATCAAATTGGTTTTTGAAACGCAGAGATGCATTTCAACAGTGATTAGAAGCATACACGATGTACTGGATTATTTTAACATTAGCAAATATTCCAGGAGTCGTTTTAGCTGCAAATGTTAACAAACATTCCACACAACTTCAAAGGAGTTTATGCCGTATGCTTTTTCAAGTTTGGTTTTGGCGATAGTTTTCTGAAATGGGTAAAGATTCTAATGGAAGACACAAGGAACAATACAGGTTATTGCAGCTGGATGCATGAAGATTTTACAATAAACTCTGGCATAAGGCAAGGATGTTCATTATTTTTCAGTCTGGCTTTAATTTTAGCAATTGAACTGCTTGCCATAATATTCAGAAGGAACTTTCAAATCAAACGTTTTTGTGCTAACAATGACAGTAACTACAAACCCTTAATCGTTTTGAAAATAGCTCTGTACTCTGATGACTGTACACTACTTTCAAGAGATAAAAACGATGTTAAAAGAGGCAATAAATCTCCTAGATTAATTTTCTCAGATTTCAGGTTAAGAAATGCATCATGAAACTGAAGGTAGGTGGGTTGGTTTTAACTAAATGTGTGGGGTAAAAGCTTAGGAGTTGACCGTGAAAATAGCATTACAGTGCTTGATAATGGATTTGCTATTCTGTACCAGATTCAATGCTAGAAGAAAACTGGATGATCCACACATGGAATATACAAATACTAGTCACTAATTGACAACAAATTTTATCTAGAATATTTTGGCAGGAACCGTGTGATTAAAAAACTGTATACTTCCCTCATTTCATACATGTTATAAAGCCCTTTATCTTCCAGTGAAAATGTTGGATTACATAAGTACAATTTTATTTCGCTTTTTAGGGAAAAAAACAACAAAAAGAACGCATTTGAAAAAGGTCCAGAGGGTGCTGAAGAAAAGTGAATCTGAAACAGGAGGGTCAAGATAATTAATACAAACAGTCGTTCCTTTAAGACTGGATCTGTAGACTGTATGAAAACTCATTCAAAAGTGAATGGACTTTCAATCCAACATTAATATTTTAGCATGTAGGTTGATAAATGGGATTCAGGTTTAAGAAACGTTGGAAGCAGTGGATTTGATAAAAATCTTTTTTGTTAAGACAAACCCATATATGGTGGACAGGGAACAACAAAACAAAAAGTTCTAAAAACCCTAAGGCAGCCTGCGTTAGGGATGCTACATCCATGAAGCACAGAAAAAAAATTGTTACTTTGCAAGTCCAGGACACAGAAGAGCAGTGTTTTCATTTCTGATACTGTCAAAAAGAATGAAACATTAACAGTAGATCAAGCTGAAACCATTCTGGGATGTTCTCCTTCTCTTCTGTTAGAAATATAACCTTGTACAAAACGCAGTTTGCGCATTCCTGTCAGAATTCACAACTGTTCAACTCGAACAAGAACATGATTTAATTAAGTCTTGACCCAAAAAAATGTGTTGTGCCAACCCTGTGAGATCGCTTTTCATAATGCAAAAGTACAGTGCCCCCTTAAATTTAAGGCAGAAATTACTAAATGACACTGGCTACCGTTGCAAAAACAACTGCAGAAGTAAGATTCAGGCAATGGTATTGGAAGATATTGCATGAAATATACCCCATAAATATTACATTGAATAAGATGGGTCTCGCCAACAGCACGAAGTATTCATGCTGTCTAGGTCAGACAGACTTTAGAGAACACTTTTTTCTTTGAATGCAAAAGAGATATCTTGTCTATGGAAATTAGCTGGTGATAAGGTTAAGACCAAACTTGATAAAAGAACTGACATTAAAGCTGAAACTGCTCTCTTGGGATTTCATGAAAACGATTTCCACCGCTGTGAACGGAATACGTCAATCTCTTCATTACCACTGCAAAGATGTGTGTCGGTAAATTCCAGTGTGGTAGCCCTGCTGAACACTGAATACATAGTCAACACTGAAATCCACTTGAAAAACGAGTTCATAACGTCATATACATATACATACATAAGATGCTTGTCGTTAAAGTCCCCTGAGAAAGACCTGTTACAGGCCGAAATATTGGGAATGATTATATGAGTCTGTTGTTTTTATCTTCGTTTTATGTGCGTTTATATATAAATATATACATGTGTGTGTGTGTGTGTGTGTGTGTGTGTGTGTGTGTGTGTGTGTGTGTGTGTGTGTGTGTGTACATGTAAATATATATATATATATATATATATATATATATATATATATATTGAGAGAGAGAAGGGGGTATGTAAAACAGGCGAAAAAGGCATGGAAGAGAGGGGAGGAAAGAGACATCCCTCGCTTTTCAGACACCGTGAGAAGAGCTTTGATGTTG
>CM065736.1:19468514-19481014 GCA_033310375.1 Conus canariensis | reverse complement strand
TATCCAATTCGACCGTGTTCATCGTCTAAATTCGAAGCCAAACTCTCCAATCATCGGACGATGCACCTTTTTCAGGGACAAGGAAAAACTTTTAAAGACAAAACAGAAACTAAGAGGTACACAGGTGTTCTTGGGAGAGGACTTCTCGTTCCGAGTTAGGGAGATAAGGAGACAGCTTACCCCTCATCTCAAGAAAGCATGTAGTGAGGGAAAGCGTGCCACTATGGTGTTCGACCATCTCCTTATTGATGGTAAAAAGTTTGGACTTGTCGATGGACAAAATCTCCGGGAAATTAAATAGGGGGGAGGCCTGCCCGCAGTGACACCAGTGACACCGGCAACTGAGGGGTGCACGCTTACTACTCGCGCAAAACGGGCACGGAGTTTTACAGAAACGGAGTCGTGCGCCGTGAAACATGAGCACGATGACAAAGTTAACACTGGGTTGTCCGGGGTGAAAGGGCGAGGGTCAGATATGATCACGGATGAAACGATTGATTTCATTCATTCTTCTAATGTTTGTGTTTCTTCTTCTGATAACGTTGTTTTTTCTCATTCTTGTACATTAAACAAGCGTACTGGTGTAATGAACGAGGAAGAAGATGTACATGTCTACAGTGAAGTAAACAATGATGTGTTTCATGAAGTTAATGAAGAAACAGGTGGTGCGGGTTTGTATCAAAAGGAAAGAAGTGATGTCAGTGTGGAAAGTGATGTTTGCCAGAGTGTACATGAACGCATGGATGATCACGGAACAGGTGATGTTGATATGAATGACAATGTATCATCGATATTTTCTAGTTCACACGATATTGCTTGTGATTGTAATAGTTATTCTTTTTTACACTGGAATGTGAATGGACTCCTTTCTAAAATTCATCAAAGAGATTTTCTGTCGTATCTATTCAAATTCGACCTTATATGTCTCGTAGAAACGTTTGTAGAGAATCTGACGTTTAACATTTTCACAAACTATACAATGTTTATGAAACCAGCGTTAAAACTTTCAAGTCAAGGGAGACGATCCGGGGGCATTATGTGCCTCGTTAGGAATGAGATGATGCCTTTCATTCATGAAATCAAAGTTGATAATCCCAATGTGCTTTTGTTTCTGATTGAAAAGAATTTACTTGGTTTAACAGACAATGTTTTGTATGTGTGTTCTTATGTACCACCTGAAGGCTCGCCTTTGTATACTTACTTAGATATTGATAATGGCATTAGTTCACTTGAAGAATGTATTGTTGACTGTATGCTTGAACATGTTAACGTGCATGTGATCCTCTCTGGTGACTTAAACAGTAGAACTGCAAATTTTTCTCCCGATATTTTACATGATGATGAATTTGGTACTAATATCGAAAGTCGCTCTGTATATTCTGATAGAAAATCGGCTGACCAGGTACTGAATCACTATGGGAAAAGTTTGTTGAATATGTGCGCTGCTCTTGGTTTTTATATTCTTAATGGTGTATGTAATGGAGACCTTGATGGACACTACACGTTTGTGTCTCAAACTGGAAATAGTGTCAATGATTATTTCTTGCTGTCTAAGGAATTGTTCTTCGTTGTTTCCTCATCTTGTAAATTAGTAGTTTCAGAGAGACTAGAATCTGATCACTTACCACTTGAATTTTATTTGAATGTGGTTAACAATACTAAACCTTCTGCTAGAGCTGAAAATGTGAATAAGTATATTGAAAAGTTCGTGTGGAATTGCGATGTATCACAATCTTATATAGATATAATGCATTCTTCTGAAGTGTTAAGTTTACTTAATTATGCGTTTAATTTGATTGACCATGACCACAATGAAGCTTTGAATGTTTTTATTCAAACTGTCAAAACTTATGGAGCTTGTATGAAGAAACGAATTTATTTTGACAATTCAAGTAAAAACAGTGACTGGTATGATAAAGAATGTAAATCAAGTAAGGCAAAAGCAAAACGTTTATTACGAGTTTTTCGCACAACGAAAGATCCAGCCGACAGTGACGTTTACTGTGTAGCAAGAAGAGAATATAAGAATCTTCTACAGCAAAAAGAAAAAGTGCATAATGATTTATTACTGGATAAATTAACTGGGTCCATTAATAATCAAAAAGAATTCTGGGAAAATATACGTAGAATCTCTGTTAGAAGAAAGCAAGCTAATAATGTTACAACAGATGATTGGTTTGAGCACTTTAAAGGTCTGTTTGAAAGAGATATGGTAACAGAAGAAAATTATACAGTTGGAAATAGAATAGATGACGAACAAGAGGAAAATGCTTACATGAATCGCCCTATATCTAGGGAAGAAGTTCTTTTCGCCATAAGAAAATTAAAGAATGGCAAAGCTGCTGGACCCGACGAGATTATCGGGGAAATGATAAAAAATGTGGGAGAGCCAGTAGTTGATTTTTTCGTCAAGTTGTGTAATACTTTATTTGATAAAGGTGTATTTCCGGATAACTGGACAAAATCCATTGTTGTTCCTCTATTTAAAAAAGAAAACCCAAACGATCCAAACAACTATAGAGGCATATCTTTATGTGATACAAGCAGCAAGATTTACAGCACTATAATAAACAACCGATTACAGGAATGGATAGAAGAGCAAAACCTTACAGGTGAACATCAGGCAGGTTTCAAAAAAGGCTATTCCACCATCGATCATATGTTCACGCTGGTAGCCTTAATACAAAAACAATTTTGTATGAATCGTAAACTCTATGTAGCTTTTGTTGATTTTGAGAAAGCTGTCGACTCTATTGAAAGACATTTACTATGGCCTATTCTTTTAAAAAATGGAATAAAAGGGAAACTTTTTCGGTGTATTAATAGTATGTACATAAATGTCAAAAGTAGAATCCGATCTGGGGATAAGTTAACAGACTATATTAGCTGTACACGGGGCGTGAAACAAGGTGATGTTACTAGTCCGGTATTATTTTCATTATTCATCAATGAACTGGCATTAGAAGTAATCAGGTGTGGGAGACATGGTGCAAGGTTTACATATGATTATTTTGAATTATTCATTTTGTTATTGGCAGATGATGTAGTTTTATTGTC
The DNA here is from genome assembly GCA_033310375.1 of Conus canariensis. Classification (NCBI taxonomy): domain Eukaryota; kingdom Metazoa; phylum Mollusca; class Gastropoda; order Neogastropoda; family Conidae; genus Conus; species Conus canariensis. The sequence goes on along the minus strand of CM065736.1, from coordinate 19,477,957 downwards.
TGAAACAGTTGTTGGCTTACAAACGCAGTTAAATAGTCTTCATCGCTCAGCATCAGAACTTCATTTGAATGTAAATATGAACAAAAGCAATATAGTGGTGTTTAGAAAAGGAGGATATTTGGCAGCCAGAGAAAGATGGAATTATAATGGGGTCTTAATGCCTGTGGTAAATATATACAAATATTTAGGAATCTATTTTTCCACGAGGCTGAGTTTTACTGCAGCATGCCAGGATCTTGTAAGCAGAGCCAAGAGGGCCTTATTGTGTGTATTGCAAAATTTGTACAAATTGAAGAATAATTCTCTTGATCTTTATTTAAAGTTATTTGATGCTCAAATTCAACCGATTGTTCAATATGGTGCCGAGATATGGGGTCTTGAAAATGCAGCTCTTTATCCTGAAAAATGACATATGTTCGCACTTAAAAAGTTCTTAGGAGTTGAAATGAGAACACCAAATGATCTTATCTATGGGGAGACGAACAGGTATCCTATCTATATAAATTCAGTAGTGCAGTGTATTAGATACTGGTTAAAATTAACACGATTAGAAGAGTGCAGATTACCGCGGAAAGCCTATAGAATGTTATTTGATTTAGATGTACAGAATAAAAGAAATTGGGTTTCAAATATTCGATGCAAATTATATGCGTATGGTTTTGGCTACGTATGGGTGAACCAAGGAGTTGAAGAAATAAGTCTCTTTTTGAATCATTTTAAAGACAGATTGATATTGTGTAGGTGGCAAGAATGGGACTTCCATGTAAATAACAGTGAACGGTTTCAAACATATAGAACGTTTTGTACTGTAAATGATGATAAAACCTACTTGAAGTTGAAATTAGATAGGCACTTGAAATTTATATTGACAAGATTTAGGTTTGGTGTGTCTGAAATTGCGTGTCACTACTATCGTTATAGATCACATACAGAAACAGATTTGATTTGTCCATTGTGTAGAATTACCAAGGAAGATGAAATTCATTTTCTTTTGTGCTGTCCAACATTAAATGATTTACGAAAACAATATATACCTTTAAAATTTTATAAGCATCCCAGCCAGTTTCGATTGACTTTACTGTTGGCGTCTAAAAATGAAAACATTGTCAGAAATGTATCAATATTCTTGTACAAAGCGTTTAAAATACGATCTGCAGCTATGTCTTAATATCTTGAAATATGTGTGCATATATGACTGTGTGTATAGTTTCTAAGAAAGATGCAAAGTTTGTAAAGTTTTTTCAACTGGAAAGTGTACCCCATCATGAGGGGCAATGGCCTATGCATGATTAAACTATCCGAATCTCTCTCTCTCTCTCTCTCTCTCTCTCTCTCTCTCTCTCTCTCTCTCTCTTCTTCTTCTTCTTCTTCTTCTTCTTCTTCTTCTTCTTCTTCTTCTTCTTCTTCTTCTTTTTCCTTCTTTTTTCTTCTTCGTCTTCTTCTCCTTTTCCTTTTTCTTCTCCTTCGAGCTAGGGTTTTTATCCTTATCCTGCGCAATGCTAAGCCATCTTCATGCAGACCATTATGAGCACACACGATGCATACTGTATGTGTCATCCACATCATCAGCCTACAGGGCCTGCTCCTCTGAAGAAAGAATGGTAAGGCGATCTGAACTGTGCACAGGATGATGATGATTATACATGCAATCTTGGAGTTATAGCCTCGTTTGAAGGACTGACGGGAAGTGGAATCAGAACAACATTAGCTCTGCAAGGGAAAAACAAATCCTCCTCAACCAGACGGCTACGTTGAGATTTGAACCTTGATCCCAGCATCATCAGATTCACGAGTCCAATGCTATGGCGTTTGTCTTCTCCTTCTTCTTCTACTACTACTACTACTACTACTACTACTGCTGCTGCTGCTGCTGCTGCTGCTGCTACTACTACTACTACTACTACTACTATTACTACTACTTTTTTTCTACCACTACTAGTACTACTACTACTTCTTCTTCTTCTTCTACTACTACTACTACTACTACTACTACTACTACTACTACTACTACTACTACTACTACTACTACTACTACTACTACTACCACTGCTGCTGCTGCTGCTGCTGCTGCTGCTACTGCTACTACTACTACTACTACTACTGTTACTACTACTTCTACTTCTGCTATTTCTACTTCTACTACTACTACGACGACGACGACGACGATGATGACAACTGCTGCTACTTCTTCCTCTTCTTCTTTTGTGTCTGTCTGTCTGTCTGTCTGTCTGTCTGTCTCTCTCTCTCTCTCTCTCTCTCTCTCTCTCTCTCTCTCTCTCTCTCTCTCTGTCTTTCTCCTTGATCGAATTAAAGTTCTGAGTTCTCTCTCTCTCTCTCTCTCTCTCTCTCTCTCTCTCTCTCTCTCTCTCTCTCTCTCTCCCACTCTGTCTCCCTCCCTCCTCTCTGTCTGTCTGTCTGTCTTCTCTCTCTCTCTCTCTCTCTCTCTCTCGCTCGCTCCCCCCCCCCCAGTCTGTCTCCCTCCCTCCCTCCCCTCTGTCTCTGTCAGTGTGTCTGTGTCTGTCTCTCTCACTCTCCCCCTCCCCCCCCCCCCCCCCACTCCTATCAACGCTACAGCACAGCCAGTAATGCAGACCATGTTAACCAGGCTGCTATGAGGTAACTGGAACAGGATGACTTTCCCAGCGTGCATGAAACACTGTGGGGGAAGGCAGGAGAGGAGAGGAGGGGGGGGAGGGGGGGTTCAGAACGGCACATGCAAAAGACGTTAGGGTAAAAGAGGCACAGACGAAAATGGCATGAAAGAAAACGGGGAGAGAGAGAGAGAGAGAAAGAGAGAGAGAGGTTGGGAGGCAGGGTGGAGAGGGTAGGTGGGACCCAGTGAGCGGAGGAGTGTGTTGCCATGACATTGTCATAATCGGTTCCAAAAGTACAGATGGCGAACAAACAATAACCGGTCATTTGAGCTTTGACTTCAAGCTACGGATCAACGCCACGCGTGAGTTTTTGAGATGGTCCGGGAAAAAGGGAGGTAAAGAAAGAGTAACGGTGAATCCAGGACCTAGATGAATTATAGACAAAGATGATGAGACAGGTAAAGTGGTTTGGGGGGGGGGGGGGGGGGGGGGAGTGAATGTTGTTTATGTAAGAGGAGAAGCCAACGGAACACGAAGGGATTCCCGTGAAGGACGAACGAGAGGAGAAGGTTAAATGGACATGTTCTTGCAGACTTGGGGGCCGAACGGTTAAATGGAAGAACTGTCGTCTGGAAAGTGCCGCGGTAAGGCCACACGCCACAAGTGGGGTTTTCCACTGAAACGTTACGTAATCTGTCTCTACGTTTTGAGGCCTACCATAAAGTTGAGCCAGCATTTAATGTTAAGCTGATGATTGATCAATAGAACAACTCCCCACCAATCATTTTCCCTGTTTGGGGGGGGGGGGGGGATTTTTCACCGATGTATTCACAAACAGTCTTCAAATACATGACCTTCCCCTTTTTTTTCTTTTTTTTTTTTTCTTTGTTGTTGTTGTTATTGTTTTGAAAGAGCTCTTTTATTTCATTTCAAACAGTTACAAAGATCACATAAAACGAGAACAACAAAAATACTCCCGTCCACCCCCCCCCCCCCCCCCCCCCCCCTCCCCAACAACAAAAAAAATCTGCATGTATGACCTTCCCTTTAGTTGACGTCACATTTCAGGCCTTTGCACTCACCCGTGGCCCTATCTCCGCACCAGCTGGAAGTCCCTAAATGGTCCCCCTTCATTTGATTTTAATCTGTCTGCTCGGAAGCACCTGCCTTGTAACCTCGACGGCCATATGAAAGAAAACGCGGGAGAATCAACTTGCAGACACAATAAAAAAAAAAAAATTTAAAAAAAAAACACACACACACACATTCTCAAAACAATCCGATTGCGCCTGCCTATAAATACTCGACTCCTTAAGCAAGCTTTTGGCGCCATCATTGTTGGTGTGCAGCCAGTCAGCCACAGACTGAACGGGGAAGGAAACAGACGAACTCGGTTAAAAAAAAAAAAAATAGAGTGGTGGAAATGGAGGAGGAAACTAGTAGAGATGTAGATGGGGAGGATGAGACAATGCAGACAGGACAGGGCAAGCTGAGAATTGGAGGGGGGACGGGGGGGGGGGGGGGGGGGGAGGGGGGGCAAGGAGGAGAGGAGTGGAAGGGGACCAGACCAAGATGAAGAGAGAGCTGTTGAGGAGAAGAGCAAGACTGACAGCAATATGCAATGTGTGTGCGTGTGTGTGTGTGTGTGTGTGTGTGTGTGTGTGTGTGTGTGTGTGTCTGTCTGTCTGTCTGTCTGTCTGTCTGTCTGTCTGTCTGTGTACGTGTGTTTGTGTGTGTATATGATGTGTGTGTGTCTCTCTGTCTGTCTGTCTGTCTGTCTGTCTGTCTGTCTACGTGTGTTTGTGTGTGTATATGATGTGTGTGTGTGTGTGTGTGTGTGTGTGTGTGTGTGTGTGTGTGTGTGTGTGTGTGTGTGTGTGCATGAGGGTGTGCATGCGTGCGTGCGTGCGTGCGTGTGTGTGCGTGTGCGTGTGCGTGTGCGTGTGCGTGCGTGCTGTGGTGTGGTGTGGTGTGTGGTGTGGTGTGGTGTGGTGTGGTGTGGTGTGCGTGCGTGCGTGCGTGCGTGCGTGCATTGTGTTGTGTTGTGTTGTGTTGTGTGTGTGTGTGTGTGTGTGTGTGTGTGTGTGTGTGTGTGTGTGTGTGTGTGTGTGTGTGTGTGTGTGTGTGTTATCTACCAATCCACGAAAAAGATCAAGGCACTTGAACTAAGGAGAAAAAAAATTATTCCTTACTTTACCCCCCCCCCCCCCCCTCCTTTTTTTTTTTTTTTTTTTTGTATTCCCAGTTCTTATAGAACTTACAATGGGAACGAAGAAATGCTGCCCGTGTGTCTGTGTGTGTGTCTGTCGGTGTGTCTGTCCGTGGTCAAAATGTGTTCCACTCGCTCCAGACAAAACTTCCGGGCCGATGTTTCTGAAAATTTGTAGGTATGTTCATTATGGGTCACGGATGATGCCCGATGTTTTATTTTACCAGAAAAGCCGTTACTAACGGCTATAACGGCCCAAAACGGTTTTTCTTCTTTGTGGAATATCTCAGAAAGTACTTGTATTCACGATAAACTGGGAGTACGTCCAATGCTTTGCATCTTGTTTTCAAATCTATCAGCTGTGCAGCCCTGACCATGTCTGGAACGATCGGTTGAGTTTGAAGCAAGACAAGAGGAGAGGGAACAAAACAGTTTGTCTTAAAACAGTGCGTTACGGTGAAAACAGTTCTTGCTGTTTAAGGTGAATGTCTTTGTCTTAAAACAGTGCGTTACGGTGAAAACAGTTCTTGCTGTTTAAGGTGAATGTCTTTGTCTTAAAACAGTGCGTTACGGTGAAAACAGTTCTTGCTGTTTAAGGTGAATGTCTTTGTCTTAAAACAGTGAGTTACGGTGAAAAACAGTTCTTGCTGTTTAAGGTGAATGTCTTTGTCTTAAAACAGTGCGTTACGGTGAAAACAGTTCTTGCTGTTTAAGGTGAATGTCTTTGTCTTAAAACAGTGCGTTACGGTGAAAACAGTTCTTGCTGTTTAAGGTGAATGTCGAATGGTGACTGAATGAAGGGGAAAAAAACTGGCGTCAATCTCTCGGTTAACCTCATCCAGACGAGAGGCTGACTCTGGTAAGAAACTGAAAATCTTTACTTTCTACTCCCAACAAAAAACACACAGTTTCACTTCCCATACGACCGTTACACATGGTGTTTCACTTCACACTGACGACAAAGAGGATGGAAAGGTTACAGTGGTTTAGGTTTGAATGAATGCTGTTAAAATAGATCGCTGTCACTTGAAATCAATCAAATTTTCGCCAGTTTATAGGTTCCGAACTCCGAAATTCAAGGTCCATTGTGTAGTCTGGGCTCTCAGAATCTCTTGAAAATAATTTCGAGAACTGTCTAAAAGTTTCTGGCACTAGCTTCCATCGTCTGTATATCCGTCATCGGGAGAAGAAACTTGAGGCAAACTGAAAACGTTGGTCAGAATCAACCAACAATCCTTGTACATGATGGCTTAGATCTGTGTGTGTGTGTGTGTGTGTGTGTGTGTGTGTGTGTGTGTGTGTGTGTGTGTGTGTGTTGTGTGTGTGTGTGTGTGTGTGTGTGTGTGTGTGTGTGGTGTGTGTGTGTGTGTGTGTGTGTGTGTGTGTGTGTGTGTGTGGTGTGTGTGTGTGTGTTGTGTGTGTGTGTGTGTGTGTGTGTGTGTGTGTGTGTGTGTGTGTGTGTGTGTGTGTGTGTGTGTGTGTTGTGTGTTGTGTGTGTGTGTGTGTGTGTGTGTGTGTGTGTGTGTGTGTGTGTGTGTGTGTGTGTGTGTGTGTGTGTGTGATGTGTGTGTGTGTGTGTATGTTGGTGTGTGTGTGTGTGTGTGTGTGTGTTGTGTGTGTGTGTGTGTGTTGTGTGTGTGTGTGTGTGTGTGTGTGTTGTGTGTGTGTGTGTGTGTGTGTGTGTGTGTGTGTTGTGTGTGTGTGTGTGTGTGTGTGTGGGGTGTGTTGTGTGTGTGTGTGTGTGTGTGTGTGTGTGTGTGTGTGTGTGTGTGTGTGGTTGGTTGGTAAACAGTGTTTGCACTTAAAGAGAAAAGGACAGAAATAAACGTCTTGCGCATGTATACTTAAAACAAGACTGAATTTTGTTTGAAAAAAAAAAAACAAAACAAGGAGGGATATCTGTAAGGAGGGGGTAAGGGGGGGAGGCGAGGTGGGGGAGCATGGGGTGGGGGTGAGGGTGTGGGTATACTTAAAACAAGACTGAATTTTGTTTGAAAAAAAAAAAAAAAACAAGGAGGGATATCTGTAAGGAGGGGGTAAGGGGGGGAGGCGAGGTGGGGGAGCATGGGGTGGGGGGGGGGGGGAGGGTGGGGGTATTATACTTAAAACAAGACTGAATTTTGTTTGAAAAAAAAACAAACAAACAAGGAGAGATATCTGTAAGGAGGGGGTAAGGGGGGAGGCGAGGTGGGGGAGCATGGGGTGGGGCTGAGGGTGGGGATGGGGCATTTCCACAACCGTTTGGCACCGTTAATCTACCATTAGGACTTGGCAGCTTCCTGCATGTTTATAGGAACCTGTCTGTCTGTCTGTCTGTCTGTCTGTCTGTCTGCCTGCCTGCCTGCCTGCCTGCCTGTCTGTCTGTCTGTCTGTCTGTCTGTCTGTCTGTCTCTCTCTCTCTCTCTCTCTCTCTCTCTCTCTCTCTCTCTCATATTGAAATGAGAGACAGAGAGAGAAAGAACTGAGAATTCCTTTATTGGAGCAAGGATTAAGAGTGTAGGCAATGCCAATTCTTCCAGTCTGTCCATGAGAGAGACAGACAGACAGACAGGCAGACAGAGATAAAGAGACAGAGACAGAGAGAAGCAATGAGCACGATCCAATTGCAGGGACAAATACAAGACGCATTGACAGAGATGGTGTGGACAATGAGGTGTTTTACGAGACAGGATGGGGGGGGGGGGGGAGGGGGGAGTGGTAGGAGATAAAACGGGCCAGACCCTGGCAGGAAGGTAGGGGAGATGAAGGAGAGAAGAGGGGAGGGGAGGGGAGGGGAGGAGGAGAGAGGGGGGGGGGGGGGCGGGTCTGCAGACCGGTGTGGACGGTTGAATGGACTAAGAGCTGTCACCATGGAAATCGTCTTGCTGTCAGTGGCGAACCGAACTTGAGGGGGGGGGGGGGGGGGATGACAACAGAAGAAGCTGGTTAGAGACAGACGGGTTGGACAGCAGCAGGAAAACAGATAAGAAACAGGCAAAAAGGCGATAGAAAGTACAGACAGACAGACAGATAAGGAGATAGAAGGAGAGAAGGATAGCAAGACGAAGAAAGAGAGATGAGAGAAGAGGAGAGAGAAAAACCGAGACGGAAAAAAAAAAAATTGCTGACAGCGACAAGAATGGAAACAATAACAACAGCAATACCAACTGTTTCGAGAACGGTTTAAAAGTTGTAAGCAGTTATGGAGAGTAACTTTTTTTTTTTTAACCAGATGATCTGAGGCTCAGAAAATTCTGCAATCAATCACGGGTGGTGTTAAAAGGCTTAAAGGCCTGATCTTGAATTTGGCAATAAATTTGTTGATGATGGGTCTAGGTCCTAGGTCAGCACGATCTCTAACTACAATATGAGTTTGCCATAGGGCTTTAATGAATAAAAGGGGGGAAGTTCACTTTGGCTGACTTGTTAAAACCCAGCGCTGGGACAAAGAACAGTGACGTCACGTGTTGGGCTGCCTGAGTTCTTCTTATGTTCACAAAATTGATGTTAATATTCAGGATCAGGATCAGGACTTTTGCGTTGCTGGAAGCTCCCTAGGTTATAAATAGCAACGGAGAAAGAGAGAGCCGCCCTCTTCAGGTAAATAAAAGTTTATTTCAAAATTTAGTTTCTTTCCTTTTTAAAAACATTCTGACCGAATGAAACTGACGCCCCAACGGCCATCCCCGAGTTCAGCTCAATGCGACCCTGCTGCGGCTCTGCATCCACCTAGGCAATCAGGATCAGGATCCGGATCTTATTCTAAGATTGATCTGTACGGTTAAAAACACTTTTGTTTGCAGTTTAGTGCAAGGATGGCAACATGGTGACTCTGCTGATTGCTGCAGAGAACGCTGCCACAGAGCCTGCCTGGACGACTTGCTCGTTCAGTTCATTCCAGTCCATGACGGTCTGCACGAAGGAGCACTGGTACTGCTCGGTGCTTGACTCTGGGACTACCCTATGTTCTATGTGTCGCCAGGAGAATTCCAGTCACAGAGAGCTGCTGGTGACTACAAGTTAGATCTGTAACCTTTGTCTTGTCTCTGGAATTGTCCAGATTGCGTTTTGTGGACAGAGGGGGAGGGGGGAGGGGAAGACAAGCGATGACGTAATATACGCATTACGTATGACAGCGTGCCCAATTCCACAGAGGGGGAGTGCAGACGACTTCAACAGAAAATGTCTTTGTCATCGCCGAAATCTCGTCGACTCTGTCCAAAGAATTCTGTGTAGTAGTAGTAGTAGTAGTAGTAGCAGTAGTAGTAGTAGTACTTCAGTTTTACGTCTTTTCACATATGTGATATTAGACGAAGAGAGAGAGAGAGAGAAATGTCTGTGACTATGTAAGTGTATGCATAATGTGGATTTCTAAGTGCATATAAATGTCCCACTAAGCATCCCTACAACATACCTGCAAATAATCTTAAAGTAAATGCTTAACTGGACTACAAATTAAGGAGAAAACAACACTGAAGGCAAGCTTTAAATCTGAAAAGACATCACACAAAGACATGCCTGATAATGGTGGTAAGTGAGCTTGAAGAGGTAAACAGTCAAACAGCAAATGCTTGCTGGTTATTCTTCGTTCTCCACAAATACATTTTGCTTCGTTTGTATATTTAGTTTTTAAGGCATCAAGTTTTAATTTATAGAATATT
>CM065736.1:19461014-19463514 GCA_033310375.1 Conus canariensis | reverse complement strand
CACTGGGGACGCCGTTTGTGCCGGGGAAGCTGATTGGCTGTTATCTCCCCCTGTCGCTGGTAGGACGGGGAATGAAAAATGTCTCTGTTGGAAAGTTGGCTCTCTGCGTCCCTCTAGCGGTGTGACTGCCTTTGAAGGAGAAAGACAGACAGACAGACAGACAGACAGACAGAGACAGAGAGTGAGAGAGAGAGGGGGGAGAGAGAGAGACGATGCAGGAGACAGGCAGACAAACAGGAGAGGAGAGAGACAGACAGGCAGATAGACAGAGAGAGAGAGAGAGAGGAGAGAGAGAGAAGGAGGGGAAGGAGGGGGAAGGGGAAGGGAGGGAGGGGGAGGAAGAGAGGGTTTCGTTTCAAACATGTATTGCTGTTGTGGGGCTATATAACCAAGAAAGAAGAAATCAAAAATTAGAAAGCCAAATATGAAAAAAAAAAAAAAAAAAAAAAAAAAGAGAATCATACGCTAATCTCTGAACCTAGTCTGACGTCAAATCGAATAACTTTGAATCGACTTTGCCCACAAAACAAACAATTCTGGAGCAATTTTGGATCGATTTTGCTTTCAAACCAAACAGATCTGAGTGACGTTTGCCATCAAATCGAACAACTCTGTAACAAGTTTGTTTTCCAATAAAAAAAAAAAAATAAGCTCTAGATCAAGGTTGTCTTCAATTCAAAGGAGTCTGGATAGTGTTGCTCTTCAAGTAAAATCACTCCGCATCAAGTTTACCTTCAAATTTAAAACAAAATGAGTTCATTTCAAAACGGAGTGACTGAGGGCGGAAACTGAAGCAAAATTTAGAAAGAGAGGGGGTTAATTACCGTCAAGGACACAGACAAACAAAGTACAGGACAAGACACAATGCATTTCGACCTCTTGGGTCTTCTTCAGGCAAAAACAAAGAACATTTAGGACAGTGAACACGAAGAACGAGAAACCACTTATCTCCTCATATATTTGGCACACGATCAAAATTTTTAACCCCCTCTCTTTCTAAAAAATCAGTTAAGTTTGCCATAAACCTTAGACCAAGTTTGCCTTCCAAGCAGACAACTTTAGATCAAGACCCAAGAGGTCCTAAATGTTATTTGTTTTTGCTTGAAGAAGACCCAAGTGGTCGAAATGCATTGTGTTTTGTCCTGTACTTTGTTTGTCTGTGTCCTTGGCGGTAACTAACCCCCTCTCTTTCTAAGAAATGAGTTAAGTTTGCCACAAAATCAAACCACCATAGATTATGTTTGCCTACAAAACAAACAACCTTAGACCAAGTTTGTCTTCAAAACAAACAACCTTACATGAAGTTCGTCTTCAAACCAAACAACTTTACATCAAGTTTGCCTTCCAACCAAACAACCTTACATCAAGTTTGCCTTCCAACCAAACAACCTTACATGAAGTTTGTCTTCAAACCAAACAACTTTACATCAAGTTTGCCTTCCAACCAAACAACCTTACATCAAGTTTGCCTTCCAACCAAACAACCTTACATCAAGTTTGATTTCAAACCAAACAACCTTACATCAAGTTTGCCTTCCAACCAAACAACCTTACATCAAGTTTGCCTTCCAACCAAACAACCTTACATCAAGTTTTGTCTTCAACCAAACAACCTTACATCAAGTTAGTCTTCAACCAAACACCTTAGATCAAAGTTGCCTTCCAAACCAAATAATTCTGGATCAAGTTTGCCTTTAAATAAATACAAAAAGGAAAAAAAAGTAAAGTTTAATATCAAATCAAACCACCATGGTTAAGTTTGCCTTGGGATCAAACAACTGTGGATCAATTTTGCCTTCAAACGTAGACAGCTCCGGATCTTGCTCGCCTTCAAATCGTACCGTTCCTGACCCTGTTCTCCTTTCAATCAAACAACTCTGTATCGGGTTCTCCTTCAAATCAGATGATTTTTTCTTTTAATCTGAACTGTCATTTCCGTCGCTATCCAGTTGATTCTTTCTCTTTACATATACCTCCGTACCTCTTCTCCAGTCTGTGGTCTCTGTGATCGTGCCCTAGTCCTTAATAGGAGCGTGTCAATACTCCCCAACTCGATATTCTCCTACTTAATACCCCCCCCCCCCCCCCCCCCCCCCCCCCCCCCCCCCCCCCCCCCCCCCACCTGTCATTGCTCAATACTCTCTCTCCTCTACACAGCGTTGTCCTTGACGTCAAACAATTCGGGGTCAAATTTGCCTTCAAATCCAACAGCTCTTGATAGAATTCTCCTGCAGGCTGAGCTATTCTTGAACTTTTATTTGTGTCTTTGTGTGTCTGTTTGTTTGTTTGTTTGTTTGTTTGTTTGTTTGTGCAGTTTTAACAACTTGGGTCTGATGTTTCTGTCCCTTTGAACAACTTTGGATCGTGTTTTCCTTCAAATTTAATATCGTTTCGAACGTTGCCTGTTTCGTTTTCTTGGAGTGTTTGTTTTGCCACTATGACGAAAAGCCCGCATGGTGAATACCAGATGACAAACGTTGGACAGAAATACTCAGTACAA
>CM065736.1:19453514-19456014 GCA_033310375.1 Conus canariensis | reverse complement strand
TGGTTTATCCTGTCATGCTGTGTCTAATCACGTGTCCACTAATCACAATTTGCCCTATCACGTTTCACCTAACCACGTTTCACATAATCACATTTCACCTGATCATGGTTCACCTGATCACGTTTCACCTGATCACGTTTCACCTAATCACGTTTCACCTAATCAATTGTCACCTACTCATGTTTCACCTAATCACGTTTCACACAATCACGTTTCACCTAATCACGTTTCACCTAAACGAGTTTCACCTAATCCCTCGTGTCATCCCTTGAGTCTTTTTTCATCATCACGTTTCGCCCAGAAGAATCACACATACACACACACATAAGCACTCATTAGTGTTATTACATGGCATATCTCGCAGTCATGTTTCGCCCAATCATGCTTCACCTACACATGATTAATCTACTCAAATTTCACCTCATCATGTTTCCCTTTTCCTGTTTCACCCAACCACGCTTCACCGAATCACACGACACCCCAATCATCAAATCATGGTTCCTTTAATCGCCTAAGACGTTTCACCCCATCACGTGTGACCTACACCCCCAATCACGTTTCAACCAATTACCTTTCCCCTTAAGACGTTTCACCGAACCACGTTTCACCTAATCACCAGTTTCATCCTTTAGAGTCTTTATTTTCACGCACCCGTCATGTTTGAGATGTTGCACTTACACGAGCACTCGGTGTTGTTATCAGTTGTTATATCTTTGCCCCCACATCTGCAAACTTGAACATTGGCCGGAAAATTATGTTTGGGAAGTTGGGAACGGACCACTCACAACCACGCACGCACAAGACCAAAGTACTGGGTGAAATGCAGCATGTATGCATCCACCAGTTCAGCATCTGCAGGTTTAAAGGAACAGACAAAAAATCGGTGAGTTTGATTGTTATGCTCAGTGTAGTGAACGGTATGATGCATACATAACCATACCCACTCACAGGGAGACATATGGCGTATTCGCCAAACGTTGTGATTTTTTGCTTATGTTGGGTGGAATTGTGATTTGACTTATTATCATTATTATTATGAATACTTGTATAGCGCCTATCCTCGGCTAAAGACCAAGCTCTACGCGCTTTACAATCCACACTCATTTACACAAAGGGCTGCCTACCTGGGTAGTGCTGACTGAAGAGCTGCCAGCTGGCGCTTCATTCAGTCGTTTCCCGTGTCATCCGGTCAATACCATTCAATATCGTTCACTCATTTTCCTTCATTCTTTCCATTTCTCACGCAGGGTGCATGCTATGTGTAACGTTATCACCCATACCAATGGCCAAACTGGCCGTCTCTTCCGAAAGTTGGAGATGCGATTTTACGTTTGTGCAAGATGTTACGCATGCGTTCCCACACGGAACCTCGGTTTATAGTCTCATTCGAAGGACTTGTCATAAGAACACTTCAACACTTCAAACCATCATATTTTCGAGGGAGACACTACAAGACATTTCAATTGAGACATTTCAATGGAGGTGGGATGCCAGGGGAAGAGGAGGAGGAGGAGGAGGAGGAGGAGGAGGAACCAGCAAACAGGAGGAAGGGAAGGTATGAGAGAGGGCGGGAGGGAGTGTGGAAGAAAGAGCGAGTAGAGCAGGAGAAAGGGTGGGAAAGAGAGGGGGATGTAAGTTCTTTAGAGCGTAACGTGAGAAAATTACATGTTTTTTTTTTATATATAACAACGTGTTTCATCATTCACTTCGTTGAACATGGGACATGGCGCAATGCATTCCACAAAAATCGATTCATCTTTCTGTTTCTTGGTTGACAAAAGCATCTCTCTCTCTCTCTCTCTCTCTCTCTCTCTCTCTCTCTCTCTCTCTCTCTCTCTCTCTCTCTCTTTCTCTCTCTCTTTCTCTCTCCCCCCCCCTCTCTCTCTCTCTCTCTCTGACTGTCTCTCTTTCTCTCTCTCTCTTTCTCTCTCTCTCCCCTCTCTCTCTCTCTCTGTCTGTCTCTCTTTCTCTCTCTCTCTATCTCTCTCTCCCTCTCTCTCTCTCTCTGTCTGTCTGTCTGTCTCTCTTTTCTCTGTCTGTCTGTCTGTCTGTCTGTCTGTCTCTCTCTCTCTCTCTCTCTCTCTCTCTCCCTCCCTCCCTCCCTCTCTCTCTGTCTCTCTCTCTCTCTCTGTCACTCTCTCTCTCTCTCTCTCTCTCTCTCTCTCTCTCTCTCTCTCTCTCTCTCTCTCTCTGAAGATCTACCTAACTTGAGGATTTTTAACATCATCTGTTAGAAAAGATTTCCTTTTTCCCATTCGTGCCATGACAGCAACATTGATCTTGTTTCTGTCAAAGACAAAGTGATGTTTAAACGGGGGAAACCCTAAATCAGAAAAAAAAAAAAAAGGATAGTATACTGGGTTTTTTTTTCCCTATCTCTGTGTCTTGTAATCACCAATGTTAATATATACATCAGCCTGCGTGATGTGCCAAATTCTGTGAACTTGCTTGCGATTGGTAGGAAGATCCACTGAAATCCTTACGTCACTTTCCCAGCCTA
>CM065736.1:19436014-19446014 GCA_033310375.1 Conus canariensis | reverse complement strand
GCCGCAAACTGTCGGGACCCGGGTGTGAGAGAGAGAGAGAGAGAGAATCGAGACATCGAACAGGTCCGGGACATTTTTTGTTCCCTTCTGCTTCTACCTGGCAGACGTTAGCGTTCATTGACACACACACACTCACACACGCGGGGCGGATCAATAATACAAGCCTTGTCAGCTGGTGTGTGTCGGTCGGGCGGCAGTGCCTGGGTACAACAGGGCCTGAGAGAGACTACTTTTATCTCCCTGTCTGGGGGTCTACGTGTTGTGCTCTGTGTGTGTGTGGGCTGTGATCAATTAGAACAGCGGAATTCAACCTGGCTGTTGTAACTAAACCTGACAGAGGAAAAGATTTTTTCCCTTTTTTTTTTTTTTTTTCTTCTTTTTATCTCCCAAACCCGGCAGAGATTTGAGACGCGGGTCTCTTTCTGGTGGCTTCGTCAGTGAAACTGCATACCATGGTGACTCATGCAGATAGGAGACTCTAATACTCTCAGGGGTACCCAGTCGAGTTTTGTCCTTTGAGTGGAGAGAGAGGCGACGTTCTGTGAAGCGTGTTTCACCTGCGTGTGTTGTGACAGTGACTTTCAACTCTTCCGATCAGGGTCACAAGCTTTCAGTGGCGCAAGGAAATCTATACAGATTGCGAAAGCTTTACCTGTGCTGTGTGCTTGTACGTATACGTGCCCGGATCGGCCGTTGTGTCCTCTCAACCATGATCCCCGTGTCCGTCTCCGAGTCAGTGGCCGTGGTCACGGTACCCCGTTACGCCGAGCGAAGCGTGGAGAGCTCGCTCCACTTCAGAGACCAGCGCCGGCACCGAAGCGCCGTGACCTTTGAACCGGCCCTGACTCCGGTCCGTTTCGCCGAAACCCTCTTCGTCTACGGCAAGGACACGACCAAGAAGCGATACGTCAGCAGAACCTTCTACGAACCCCGGGTCAGACCCCGCAAGTTCGCCGAAACCGACTTCGTCTTCGCCAAAGACACGACGCAGAGGTTCGCCTCCTTCCTGGACTATCACATCGACGAGTGCCGGAAGTGGTTCAAAACCTGCATGGAGCTGAAGGCCAAGCCCCTTGTCGCCCACCACGTCGTTCCCGGCGCCTCCACCACGTCTTCCACCACCACCACGGTGACGTCACCGGGATCGCGACGTGACGTCACCGTCAACGGGCCCGATGACGTGGGTTTCGACGGGCCCGGTGCTTCGCAAGTGTTCATCCCGCCTTACAAGGTCGGCGGGGAGGCGGAGTTTGAGGAAAAGCAGTTCCGAGTAGGATTGAAAAAGGAGAAGGTGGACTACAACATGAACGGGCCACTCATCAACGGATTTTAGGGGTGCCGAATTTTGTTGTTCGAGCTCTTCACTTTTTTTTCTCCAGGGTTGTCCCCCTTCTGTGTGTGTGTGTGTATGTGAGTGTATGTGGTCTACCAGGTATGAGAAATTGTGCTTCAGTTCTGCTCCCTGACTCCAAGTCTGTCCATGACTTCTGTGAACAGTCTGTGATCGATCAGTTGACAAAGAGGTCCAAAAAAAACCCACTGGGTATATCATTATCATGAATGAACTGTCGTCCCACCAATAGTGAAATGACCTTTGACCCCTCCAAAAATTAATATCTTTTGGGGGGCCCGTCGGCGGCTCACATCGTTTACGTGCATGGGTGAAAGTCTGTAATAACTGATCATGAACACGTTGATTCTTCTGTCTGTCTGTCTGTCTGTCTGTCTGTCTCTCTCTCTCTCTCTCTCTCTCTCTCTCTCTCTCTCTCTCTCTCTCTCTCTCAGACACACACACACGCACCTCTCTCTCTCTCTCTCTCTCTCTCTCTCTCTCTCTCTCTCTCTCTTGTCTGTGTGTGTGTGTGTGTGTGTGTGTGTGTGTGTGTGTGAGGTGATCGTGCTTATATGATGATCCCTCATCTTGATGGAGCCTACAGATGACCTGTTATACTTAACAGATATTAATCGTTTAGAAGCAGGAGGCCTTTTTCGTAGATCAATGCTTGGTTTTAATAGAGTTTTTATAAAGTGATATATATATATATATATTCATATTACAGATCTAGACTTTTCTAGTTGCACACGGTTATGTATTCATAACCTAGTGAACGCATTACACGTTCTTTCCTTTTTTGCTTTTTTTTTTTTTTTGGAGAGGAATTTTACCATGGCATTTTGTTTCCTTTTTGTGTGTGTGTGTGTGTGTTTTGCTTCGTTCAGCGTGAGAACTATACAGTAGCCTCTGTTTACCACACACACATGTAGTTTAAAAAAAAAAAAAAAAAGATTTTTTTTTCTAATGGGAGGGCGGAAGGTACCTACCCGACCCCTCCCTCCCCACCACCATCACTCCCTCCTCTCATTTCACCACAGTCTGCATGTGACCTATTTATTTCTCGCCGTGCTTTCTATGTAAAAAAAAAAAAAAAAAAAAAAAAAGGAAGAAAGAAAGAATGTAAGAGAAAAAAAGGCCACGACCAGCTTCATGTTCTGGCGGCGTTTGTTTATAATTTTCATATCCCACTCACTACCATTGAAACTCCAGATTTGGGGAGGGGGGGGGGGGGGGACAGTCTCTATTAGCACATACTGCACACATGCGCCTAAACGTGATGCCAAAGCGACAGCTGAAAAGCAAAAATAATTCGAGGCACTAATAAACTCTCAGACATACAGGTACAAAAAATGGCAGGTGCGCAGGTGTATGTACGACAATGCTTTCAGTCCTATGCTCGTCCCTGCTTGAGTTTTGAAAAAAAACCCAACCAGCTGTTGGTTGCTGAGTAAACACAAATTATTATGTAAGCGTCTCCTCCACCCCACAACCTTTCTCACCACCTCCCAACTCCACCCCCACCCCCCCACCCCCACCCCGATCCTGTAAGCTGTCTGTCTGTCTCTCTCTCTCTCTCTCTCTCTCTCTCTCTCTTTCTCTCTCTCTCTCTGACACACGCACGCACGCGCGAGCGCACGCACACATACATACACAAAAAGAGAGAGAGAATACACGCACGCACGCACGCACGCACGTACGCACACGCATGTACGCACACACGCGTTCGCTCTCTCTCTCTCTCTCTCTCTCTCTCTCTCTCTCTCTCTCTCACACACACACACACACACACACACACACACATTCAAA
The DNA here is from genome assembly GCA_033310375.1 of Conus canariensis. Classification (NCBI taxonomy): domain Eukaryota; kingdom Metazoa; phylum Mollusca; class Gastropoda; order Neogastropoda; family Conidae; genus Conus; species Conus canariensis. The sequence continues at coordinate 19,442,872 of CM065736.1, read as the reverse complement.
GCACTAAACACTCGTGTACAAATTGTGAACATGGGTATACACTGCTCTCTGTCCTATATTCGTCCCTGCTGTAGCTTTGAAACCAGCCGGCTGTTGGCGCTAAGTAAACATAAATATTATGTATACATGTGTCTCCACTCCACTACCTTTCCTTCCCACCCACCCTACTCCAACTACTCCGATCATGTAAGCTCGCTCTCTCTCTCTCTCTCTCTCTCTCTCTCTCTCTCTCTTTCTCCCCCCCCCTCTCTCTCTCTCTTACACACTCACAAACACGTGCGCGCGTACGCTGACGCGCACACGCACATGCACACGTGCATTCCCAAAACATTCCCGTTGATTTCTTGAATGTGAACCAAAGTGTGCTCAGCAGTACCAGTTGGTGCCAATTCCTGTGTCACTTGGCAACACTGCTGTCTGCAAGGCGACCTGCCCATGATGTACAAAAGCGGGTTTTTCAGTGGGTCTTTGACCCAATGTTCGCAATACAACCGAAGTGAATTGCTACAGAACGTGTTTCAGGACTCTTGCCTCCAGTCTTTACAGAAACAATTTGTATGTCGGTTAAAAAAAAAAAGGGGGGGGGGGGGGGAGATCATTAATTTCTGAACAGAGGTTATGGCAGCCAGCTAGCTAACTAACGCATTTCTTCATATGATCATCCCTAACTTTATTGAGAGTACTTACTTCAAAATGTGCAGCTGCATCATTCAAACTGGTTCATCCGTTTCCTTCTTACAAGAACCTGAGCAACACGATTTCGTGGTGTTGTCACGTGCCTGTCAGTTGTGTCTTTGGAAGATATGGCTGGTTCAGATCTCGACTGGTTACGTTCAGAGTTTGGTTCTCAGGGTTGATGCCAGCCAGACGTTATGGAGCAATAAGGCCTGGTTAATGATTTGATAGAAACCGCAGAATCATTAAACACCGCGAGCTAATTGTTTAGTGGTGTGAGAGACGCTAAACAAGAAGGATTCAGCCGTTTCAAAGACTATGCAATAACAATTGGGTGATTCAATACTTACTTGAGGCAGTAGTTTGTTCAGTGATTTCATAGACGCTATACAACATTGTACGTGTTGATGATTTAAAGGACATTATACGGTAAGCATCTAATGATGTCATGTTTTTATTTCTGTACGATGCTTATTCGGTGTTTTAATGGCCTTTACTCAGTAATCATTTAGTAACGATAGACATTGTTTATATTTCATATTTTGTAAAGTAAGTATATGGTGGTTTGATGGAGTCTAAACAACAGTCATTCAGTGATTTATTCAAGCAGCCTTTCGCATTAAGGCAGAGATTCGGAGGTGAAGGTATACCTTAGACATTTTTTTTTTTAATTCAGAATTTTACATACATGTATTCTGACCTATGCAAACTGTTGTATCTTGTTATTTAAGTTTTTTTCTGAAATGATTGTAGTTGAATAACATGACCTTACGATTTGATGAAATTTTGTGTTTATTATTTCAATTTGAATCTAAGTGAAAAAATATTCAAGTTCTTTGTCGCAGAAAATGCATGGATCACAATATAAACCTCTCAAAAGATGTGTCAGCATGTGATTAAAATTCCAGATCATATTTTTTTTCTTTGTTCTTTTTCTCATGTTTTTCATCTCACGGTTTTCCGTTTCTCTTTTAATTCTTCCTGCACATCTTTCTTTTCACTCCCGTCGCCTCCCTTCGATTTCTACAACAATACAGACCAGAAAATAATCGGTCGGTTTATAGTGTTGATCACAATTTTACACGGCAGATGAACTTTCATAACTATGTGCATGAGAACATATCGGATATCCGTGCAGTAAAACCGTAAAATGACAAACTGTCGTTGTTGTTTTTTTTTGTTTGTTTGTTTGTTTTGTTGTTGTTGTTTTTTTTGTATTTTCTTTTTGCATTGTTGGGGATATGAGTAATAAAATATTTCAGTTTCTTTTTTTTTTTTCATTTGATATACAGTGTGTAGTGTACCAGCCTAGAGGACAATAATTGTGTGAAATCTGCCTGCTTAAACTAAAGTTCCAAGCTGTCTCATAACTTTGGCTGGTCGTAACGATTCTATGCAATGCTGTGTAGCCTACCCTACCGTACCATGTGTTTGGTGCGAGGATGTGGTGCTTGTGATGTGGGAATATTGACCGTCATGTCAGCATCAGAAGACGACAAGGTCCCCAGTGGAACTGGGCCTTTTTCACGCGCATGATCTGTTGCCAATTATGCTTACTCCATGGTGCCCGTGTAACGGCTTGCATATGAAGTACCTGTATGTTGTTTTTTTTTTAAATTTTGTTGTGAATTTGTTGATTTCCTTTTAATAATATTGTTCTCTCTTTCTCTCTCTCTCTCTCTCTCTCTCTCTCTCTCTCTCTCTCTCTCTCTCTCTCTCTCTCTCTCCTCTGTGTGCACGTGTGTGTGTATGTATGTGTTGTGAGCGCGCGCGCTTGTGTGCGCGCGCGTGTGTGTGTGTGTGTGTGTGTGTTTCCGCCTTCCAGTATGAGAATCCCGACGGCTCCCCCTACCAATCACGAGGAGATTAAGAGAATTGGACTGATCTCAAAGCCCAACATGTATATCATCATTTACAAATCAAAGGGGCAGAGATGAACAAAGACGAAGTTCCAGCCTAACGTAGATCAATTCTGATTCCGCGTCTTTCAGTGTCAAATAATTGTGTTGACTCCCCGTCTTTAAGACAAACAAAATAAGTGTTGTGTTCTTTGGAGCAGGGGTCGAAAATGACGTCTTTTCTAATGATATTCGACTGCTATCCCCCCCCCCCTCCCCCTGCACTAATTCGTTAAGATCATCATCATTATTATCATTATCATTATTATCATCAAGAGTAGTTACATAGCGTCTCTCCTCGGTTAGAGACCAAGCTTGGAGCGCTTTTCAATCCATGCTCTCATGTAGCCAAAGGGCTGCCTACCTGGGTAGAACCGACTGAAGAGCTGCCTGCTGTCGCTACGTCAGTCGTTTCCCTCGTCATTCAGTCCGTCAGACACTCCATTTTTCATTCGTTTGTTCATTGTGTCGGAGCAGGCTACGTGTCATCCATACCAAAGGCCAGCCTGGCGATCTGTGCCAAAACTTGGTGATTGGGATTTTAAAGCGTGAGCAAGATGTTATGTGTGCGTTCACACGCGGTAACTACCTCGGTTTATAGTCTCATTTGAAAGACTTTGTTGGGAAATGGAGGGACAGCTAATGTCAACACCGAGGGAAACATCCCCCAGTTCCAAGACGGTTTGGCGGAGATTCGAACCCGCAGTCCCAGGAACACCAGGACCACGAGTCCGGCACACCACAAACTGTGCTATTCCGGCCCCCATACTATGTCTAGTGACGTCATCTGATTGATAGGAAGAGCCGTCGGAAAATACGAAACTATTTCTTGCTTCCGTTTGTTGTTGGGTTAAAATACGAAACTCTATCTCTCCTCTGTCACTTCGTCGTTTGGTTGAAATGTGAAAGTTTTCTTTCTTTTTTTTTTTTCCAGTTTGTTTGTTGGTTGACATGTCAAACTTTGATTTCTTAATTCAGTTTGTTGTTTGGTTGAAATGCGAAATGTTTATTTCTTCTTTGAATTGTCTGGTTCAAATGCGAAACTGTTCTGCAATGTGGAACTTTTCGTTTCCTCTTTCAGTTTGTTTGGTTGGTTCAAATGCGAAACGGTTTTTTTTGGTGTTGTTGTTGTTTCCCTTTCAATTTGTTGTTCGGTTGAAATGTGAAAATGTGTTTTTGCTGTTGTTTCTTTGTTTATTTTTGTTTCAGTTTGTTTGGTTGAACTGCGAAACTCCCTTTCTTTTTTTTTTTTCAGTTTATGTTTGGTTGAAATATGAAGCTTATTTCTTCTTTCGTTTTTCAATGGTTTTCATTCCCGATGTCAAAGGTGTAGTGGTGCTGAAAATGTATTGGTCGTGTATCCCCTTAGAGAACATACTGAGAGGCATGAAGAGGAAACTGAGAGAATAGGGGCTTCCGTGCTTTGCTGTGTGTGTGATGTGTGTGTGTGTCAGTGTGTGTGTGTGTTTGTGTGTGTGTGTGTGTGTGTGTGTGTGTGTGTGTGTGTGTGTGTGTGTGTGTGTGTGTTGCTGGCGTGATATGAGAGAAAGAAGGAGAGCAGAGAGAATGTGCATGGGGAGTGTGTGTGTGTGTGTGTGTGTGTGTGTGTGTGTGTGTTTGTGTGTGTGTGTGTGTGTGTGTGTGCTGGCGTGATATGAGAGAAAGAAGGAGAGTAGAGAGAGAGAATGTGTATGGGGAGTGTGTGTGTGTGTGTGTGTGTGTGTGTGTGTGTGTGTGTGTGTGTGTGTGTGTGTGTGTGTGTATTAGATGAAAGAAGGAGGGAGAGCAGAGAAAGAGAGATTGTGTGTGCTGCTAAAGATGCGCGTTCGCTCGAGCGCGTGTGTGTGTGTGCGCGCGCGCGTGCCACAAAACAATAATCATCGAAGGCTTGGGGTAATGTCAGGCTATTTTTTGTTTTACTTGTTTATTTTGTTTTGGATTTTTTTGTAGCATTCGCCTATAGCTGTAGAATGATTTTTTTCTTGCTGATCATAGATGCTGCTTTTTTTTTTCAATTAAAACCTTTGCCAAAGATTTTCTTGTTTTGTTTACAGTTTACGTCTGTAGTACGAATGATGGATGTTATCGGGTGAAGTTTCCACTCTGTATGTTGTGTGTGTGTGTGTGTGTGTGTGTGTGTTTCGCTCTCCCCCCCTCTCTCTCTCTCTCTCTCTCTCTCTCTCTCTCTCTCTCCTCTCTCTCTCTCTCTCTCACACATTCTTATTCTGAATTCCTTCAATTCAGAATACAAATATCCATATGAGATTTGTCCCTAAGGTGGTTTTTCAGAGTCATCAACTTTATAATATGATAGCAATCCATCGAACAATAAATAAATGACACGTACAAAATTCTCCATTCCCCACAGAAATCCGGTAAAAGACTTTCCCTTCTATGAACATTTCCGGACGTACTTCCCACCCAAACAAAGTTTGCTGGCTTTTTTTTTTTTTTTCTCAAAGATTGTCAAAGTCCATTTCTTTGCACAAAACATCGACAATGCTCGAAAATACCAAGGGAATATACATACAAGGAACACACACATACACACACACAATCTCTCTCTCTCTCTCTCTCTCTCTCTCTCTCTCTCTCTCTCACACACACACACACACACACACACACAAATTGCTGTCAGGTCTCGGCACATCAGCTCTTAACACAGAACCTCTTTAAACTGTGTACCAAAAGAAAAACCGCCCGTCCCCGTTTTCGGTATCCAGACTGCCTGTCTGTCTGTCCGTCTGTCTCACAAGGGTGGCGACTCATTCACAGTCGCATACAATAATTATTGCCCCTGTATCCCCCTGGATTTCCAGTCTCGCCCCCCCCCCCTCCCCTTTTTTTTCCTTTCTTCCTGTGTGTTCAGCGTTGGCTGACTGAGTGAGAGGCCCTTTGTTGTGGGAGGAATGTGGGTGGAGTGAAGGGGGGGGGGGAAGAGGCAGGCTATTGAGAGCCAGCTGTACGGGCTGATATAGCCGGGGTTGAAGGGTGGCAATTGCCACACGGTTTCTCACTGGATTTGACTCTCTATTGCTCCCCTGCCGGGCCCGGGGTGCTCTCCGTGCTACCTGTACTGTGGCGTGCTCCTTCCGTGGGGAAACGGGCGCCTGTTTGTTTCAGTTTGTCCCTGCTCCCCCCCCCCCCCCCCCCTCATTGCGCTGTCTAGAGTGTTTCCTTGTCCCCCCCCCCGTCCCCCCCCCCCCCCCCCCCCCCCCCCCCCCCGAGTGTTCTGTCTCCTGTCTTTGTCTGGAGTTCTGCCTGTCTCCTTGTCTGTGTCAGGACTTTTCCCTGTCCCTTGTCTTCGGAGCGTTTCCTCCTGTCTTTGTCTGGAGTTTTTCCCTGTCCCCCTGTCTTTGTCCAGAGCTTTTCCTGTCTTGTCCAGAGTTTTCTCCCTGTCCCTTGTGTTTGGAATTTCTCCTGTCTCCTGTCTTTATCTGGAGCTTTTCCTGTCTTTGTCTGGAGCCTTTCCTATCTCATGTCTTTGTCTAGAGTTTTCTCCCTGTCCCCTGTCTTTGGAATTTTTCCTGTCTCCTGTCTTCGTCTGGACTTGCTCCTATCTCCTGTCTTTGTCTAAAGTTTTCTCCCTGTCCCCTATCTTGTCTAGATTGTTTCCTGTCTTCCACACCTTTATCCTGTCTCATGGTTTTTCGTGGGGTTTGTTTTGTCTCGTGTTTTTCATGGAGTTTGTCCCCTCCACCATGTCCGATCTGGAGTGTGCCTTGTCCTCTGTATCTTGTCTTGGGTTTCCTGTCCTCTGTATCTTGTCTTGGGTTTTCCTGTCCTCTGTATCTTGTCTTGGGGTTTCCTGTCCTCTGTATCTTGTCTTGGGTTTTCCTGTCCTCTGTATCTTGTCTTCAGTTTGTCTTGTCCCGCGTCTTGTACAGAGTTTGTCGTGTCCCGTGTTTTTTGGGTTTTGTTGTTGTTTTTTGTCTGGAGTTTGTTCCATCTTCTTTGTCTTGTCTGGAGTTTATTTCCTATGTCTTGTGTGGAGTTTGTTCAGTCTGCTATGTCTTGTGTGGAGTTTGTTCTGTCCCCAATGTCTTGTGTGGAGTTTGTTCTGTCCCCCTTGTATTGTGTGGAGTTTGTCCTGTCCCAGTGTATTGTATGGAGATTGTCCTGTACCCGATGTCTTTGTAGACTTTGTTCTGTCCCCGATGTCTTGTGTGGAGTTTATTCTGTCCCCCATGTATTGTGTGGTTTATTCAATCCCCCATGTCTTGTGTGGAGTTTGTTCTGTCCCCCATGTATTGTGTGGAGTTTGTCCTGTCTCCCATGTCTTGTG
>CM065736.1:19398514-19401014 GCA_033310375.1 Conus canariensis | reverse complement strand
TCCCATTATACATATATCCCCCACATGCCCTCATTCAAGTGGATGCATGTTGTGCCGTCCCATTATACATATATCCCCCACATGCCCTCATTAAAGTGGATGCATGTTGTGCCGTCCCATTATACATATATCCCCCACATGCCCTCATTAAAGTGGATGCATGTTGTGCCGTCCCATTATACATATATCCCCCACATGCCCTCATTAAAGTGGATGCATGTTGTGCCGTCCCATTATACATATATCCCCCACATGCCCTCATTAAAGTGGATGCATGTTGTGCCGTCCCATTATACATACATCCCCCACATGCCCTCATTAAAGTGGATACATGTTATGCCGTCCCATTGTACATATATCCCCCACATGCCCTCATTAAAGTGGATACATGTTGTGCCGTCCCATTGTACATATATCCCCCACATGCCCTCATTAAAGTGGATACATGTTGTGCCGTCCCATTGTACATATATCCCCCACATGCCCTCATTAAAGTGGATACATGTTGTGCCGTCCCATTGTACATATATCCCCCACATGCCCTCATTAAAGTGGATACATGTTGTGCCGTCCCATTATACATATATCCCCCACATGCCCTCATTAAAGTGGATACATGTTGTGCCGTCCCATTATACATATATCCCCCACATGCCCTCATTAAAGTGGATACATGTTGTGCCGTCCCATTATACATATATCCCCACATGCCCTCATTAAAGTGGATACATGTTGTGCCGTTCCTTTATTCATATTTCCCCACATGCCCTCATCAGAGGGGATATATGCTGTGCCGTCCCTTTGTACATGTGCCTTCAAATGTCTTCGTTAAAGAGCGACAATGCTTTGTCGCCCCTTTGTATACTATTCTTCACATACCCTCGTTAAAGGGGACACATTGTGTGTCGTTAGTTTGTACCTCTGTCCTCATATGTACTGGTTAATGAGGACAACATGATTTGCCGCCCCTTTCTAATAATATTCTTCACATGCCCTCATTGAAGCGGATGTGTGTTGTGTCCCTTCATACCATGTCCTCACACGCCCTCATCAAAGGAGATACCTTGTGGGCCGTCTCTTTGTGATAAGTCCTCACATGCACTCATTAAGTGTGATGCACATTGTGCCATCCGCTTATATAATAATGTCCTCACTGAAGTGGGCATAGGTTGTGGCATCTCGGTGTAGTTTGTTCGCATATGCTTACATTAAAGGGGATACTTGTTGTGTCTTTCCTTTGTAAATGTATTCTCTATATATCCTCACAGGTCCTCGTTAAAGGGGTTAGATGCTGTGCCACCAATTTGAAATATGTACTCACATGCCCTCATCAAAAAGAATGCATGTCTCGCCATCCTTTTGTACGTTTGTCCCTGTATGTCCTCATTAAAGAAGATATATGTCGCCCCGTTGTAGTATTCCTAACATGTCCTCATTAAAGAAGATATATGTCGCCCCGTTGTAGTATTCCTAACATGTCCTCATTAAAGAAGATATATGTCGCCCCGTTGTAGTATTCCTAACATGTCCTCATTAAAGAAGATATATGTCGCCCCGTTGTAGTATTCCTAACATGTCCTCATTAAAGAAGATATATGTCGCCCCGTTGTAATATTCCTAACATGTCCTCATTAAAGAGGATACATATTGTACCGTCCGTTTCTGGAAAATGTCTTCACGTATCTGCAGTAAAAATGGGATACATGTTGTGTTGTGTCTTTGTAATATGTCTTTATACGTTCTCATGAAAAGGAATACATGCTGTACCGTCCCTTCGAAATCTGTCCTCACACGACTTAATTTAAGCGAATACATGTTGTTCCGTCCCCTTTTTACATATGTCCTCATTAAAGAGTACACATGTTTTGCAGCTTCTTTGTATCATATCATCACATTCCCTCATTTAAAAGGATGCATCTTGACCCGTCCCTTTGTAGATGTGTCTTCACATGTCATCTCATTAAATGTCCTCATATTCCTACTTTAAGAGGCATATCTGTTGTGCGTCTCTCCGTACATACATGCCCTGTCCACTAAAGAGGATAGATTCCCTGAAATCCTTTTATACATATGCCATTACATGTGCTTATTGAAAGGGGTGTTTGTTGTACCTCCGCTTAGTAATATGTCCTCGAATTCTATCATTAAAGGAGATGCATGTTGTTCCGTCCTTTTATGATGTGTCCTTCAGTGCCATTTTTTAAGGAGATGCATGTTGTGCGTTTTGTGTACACACGTCCTCAGATATCTTCATTAAAAAGGATGTTTTGTGCTCCCCTTTGTATATACGTCCTCATATGCCCTCAACGAAGCGGATACATATCGTTCCGCCCTCCCCCCCCCCCCTCTCTCTCTCTCTCTCTCTCTCTCTCTCTCTCTCTGTCTCCCTCGTGCATGCTTGCACTAGCACACACACGCAAACACACACACAAACATACACACACAAATACACTCTGTGCAATCAATTGTTCTTGTGGTCTTCCTTCTTTCGTTTCATTGT
>CM065736.1:19388514-19393514 GCA_033310375.1 Conus canariensis | reverse complement strand
AGAGAGAGGGAGGGACGGAGGCAGGGAGGGAGAGAGACGCGGTGGAAAATGTGTGAGCAGTAAGCTGGCTGTCACATACGCTAACTGCTCGAAGTAAACTGCCAATCTTTCAGACACTGACATCTGCATGCTCTGTGAAGGCATATATCCATTTACCTTTTGCTCTGAGAAGCCAATTTTTTTTTTTTTTTTGAAACAGTAGCGTAAACAGTAAGAATAATCACTTCACGAAAGCATTACAATGCATGCTGGTTATCAGTCGGTTATATTTAGCTTCCAAACCCTATAACAAAAATTTTTTTTTTTTTTAAACACCCGTATAACTGCCCCCAGCTCAGTGAGCGAATAGTTTTGGGTCTGCCCTTTGACCCGGATGTGTTTCAAAATGTAACGGCTTTGTCCTTGAGCTATAGTTCCCATGACCTTGCCCATATTTTGCCAGTTTTAGCTTTAGTTTATTCTTTTTTTTTCTTTTCTTTTAAGTGCATTTCTGATCCGGTTATTTGACATGGTAATGAGATTATGAATGTTAGGTATGTGGAGAACAATTCTTATGAGCTTTCGTTTTTGCTTGCCTACTATTTATTCATTCTCAGTGGGTTTTCTGCTTTCGTCGCCGTCATCGTCGTTGTCGTCGTCGACGTCGCCGTTGTTATTGATGTTGTTGTTGTTGTTGTTGTTCTTCTTCTTCTTCTTCTTCTTCTCACTATCATCATTATCATTATCATAGTTTATCATTATTATTTTGGGATGTATGTGTTTTTGTTTTGTCTTCACATTGAAATGAGCATAAATATTTTGCATATGTGACTTATGTATGATTCCATTTTATTCTATTTCACTTTTACATGACTCTATTGTACAGTATGGTAAGCTTTCTTATATCTTGGGGGAACCGCGCAGTAATCAATCCCCCACATTATTATTATCATTATATCCCATCATTCCACCTCGTTTCCTCGAGATCAGTTCCGTAGACTGCATGTGCCATCTTACTGACGTAGGGCCAGACCAAAAGACCCGGATGAAAACATGGCTTCCTGAACCTAGAAACCTCAACACAACAATGCACCTCTGGCTTCGTTTAAGTCTACTGGACAATTCGGAGCGAGGTTTCTACAATACTTCGTTGGACCAGCTCGCGTTTATTAGCACGCATTGTCACCAAAGGTCTACACTGCCACTATCATCCAATCACAGACCAGCGTACGGTGAACGAAATGATAATCCCGCCAATCACAAGTCGGCATGCATAAGCAGGCAGCAGCTCTCCTTTCAGCCTGCCCGCTCCCCCCACCACCACCCCCTTTCCCTGATGGCTCCTTGTTCGCTCTCGTCTGCCTGGTGTCTGCCGGTGCTGTGTCATAGTGGATACCTACACGTCTGATTTGCAGCCGGATGACATTTGTCCGGTGATCTTGCATATACTGCAAAGTTCGACAATCCTGAGGAGCACATTACCAAAATAGTGATGACAGCATTCTTAGTGGAATTTCTTTTATGCACTGGGACTCGGCTGCGCTGTAGATCGATAGGTGGGCAGAGAGACAGACAGACGGACAAACAGACAGACAGAGATAGATAGATAAATAGATAAATAGACAAACAGGCAGACAGATAGATAAATAGATAGATAGATAGGTAGGTAGATAGATAGATAGATAGATAGATGGATAGATAGATAGATAGTGTCCCTGTTATTTAACGCACCTGCCTATACACACTGATGTACGTGAGCTGTAGGCTTCATTCCCATACCTTCTCATCCCTTGACTGTCTGTTTAACTTTTCTTTTCACCACTAAAGAGCCAACAATGTCAGTGGCGTCTCTCACATCATGTTTGTCCTTGTCACCGGCGATACTGAGACCCCCTGGACCACTGTTCTAGCAAAACAAAATGAATAAATACATAAATTAATGGTAAAGTCTCTCTCTCTCTCTCTCTCTCTCTCTCTCTCTCTCTCTCTCTCTCTCTCTTCTGCGCGCGCACATATTTGTGTGTGTGTGTGTGTGTGTGTGTGTGTGTGTGTGTGTGTGTGTGTGTGTGTGCAAGCAAGCACGCACGCAAACACACGCACGCACACATACGCGCGCGCGCGCGCACACACATGCATGCATGCACAAGTGTGCATGACACACACACACACGCACACACACGCGCGCGCGCACGCACACACACACACACACACACACACACACACACACACACACACACACACACACACACACACACACACACACACACACACGCACGCACGCACGCACGCACGCACGCACACGCATGCAAGCACACATACACGCAGAGAGAGAGAGAGAGAGAGAGAGAGAGAGAAGCACTTTAAAAAATAAAGAAAAAGCACTGAGTATCCTCGATCGCTATCAAGCATGTTATCATTGTTGTAGCCACTGCTCTTAATGCTGTTGATATCTGTATCATATAATCAAGTACGAACTAGCTGTCACAGATACCTACTTTCTCATCTCTGCAATTTTAGGAGTAGACAGGAGGGGAGAAAATAGAAGGGGTAGGAGTGTGGGAGGGTTGCACCGGTACTTCAAAACATCTCATTCACCATCTTGACTGGTGAGATTTTCTGCGTCTGCCTCCTCCTCCTCCTCCTCCTCCGCCTCCTCCTCCGGTGTGGATGGACGAAGTCCGTATTTAAAGCGTCCATGACAAAGGACCGTGTCTCTGGTCTCGTGTGCTGACCACTGCACCGGTCAGCAGAGACAGACGGACAGACGGACGGACAGACAGACGGGCAGACGGACAAGCCTGGTTCTCTTCCCACAGACAAAGCGATGAGTGAGTATAAGACCGGAGTTTTTAGAGAGCTGTTCTATTGTGTTTGAAAGAGTTTCGTGTGTCAACAATTTGATCAATGCAGTTGATAGCTCTTGTATTGTCTAACTGACCTGTTCACTAAGGTCTGTTTTAGTTTGGGTAAAGAGAAAGAGCTTGTCATTTTGCTTTCTGGTTTCGTGACTGTTTAGACTGGCCCTTCTGCCAGCCTGCAAACCAGCTTGCAAGCTTGTCTTCTGGTTCTCTTGGTAGTCTTGCCTGCTGGTTACTTGCTTGGGACTAACTTACTGGTTTGTAGACAATGTTTTTGGGGCTTGTAGACTTGTTGGTTGCTTGGCAGACTTGTTCATTTGCTCGCTGGCTTCTTGATTTTTCAGCAAGTAGGTGGGTTGGTTTGCTGCTTTTACGACATTCTTTTTATTTTGGAATGCAAAGTCTGGTTCTTTGATCGAAAAAAAACATATTCTTTCTTCACGTGTTAGTTCTGTTCTCCCATCCCACCCTAGCCCCCCCCCCCCCCTCCTCTCTCTCTCTCTCTCTCTCTCTCTCTCTCTCTCTCTCTCTCTCTCTCTCTCTCTCTCTCTCTTAGAACTAAATCGTCGTTTAAGTCTATCGAGGAAGTTGCCAGGAGAACTAGAGCAAAAGTTAGAGACTTTTTCGAAACATTGCGACGTTTAGGAAGAATGTTTCTATGTTTCAATGTTGTTGTTTTTTTTATTATTTGTTTGTTTGGATTTTTTTTTTCCTCAAATGTTTGTCTGCTTCTGAAATCGTGTAAGAAAGAGTGAATCACTCAGTCTGTTCAACTTTTACACATGGAAAGATTCCAGGAATAGACTTCAAAATTCCGAACACGGTGGTAGGCTATATAGCCAGATAGGGTGATATTCCTGGTGTTTACATCCGTCATAATTCACGGACAGTATTTGTGCATTTTGACACGAAAAGAAGTGTGAATAATCTGGTTGATGCGAATCTGATAAAGACAGAAAGAAGGATCATCATCCATATTTCTGTCACAGTAGGACACAAGTTTGAATACACCTGTTTTGGGGAGAGAGAGAGAGAGAGAGAGAGAGAGAGAGAGAGAGAGAGAGAGAGAGAGAGAGAGAGAGAGAGAGAGAGATCATGGCAAGATCACACCCATCTTTCCATCACAAATTGAGTTACCATTTCTCTGTTTAAGGTCAAACAAATAGGTCTGGAGATTTTAAAAAAAAACATATATATATATATATATATATATATATATATATATTAATATGATCTAGTTGCAAAGTGAGGCGCCTGCAGTCATATTCATGTTCATTTTCATTTTCGTTGTCCTGAGTGTTTTGTATCTGGCCTGAAGAAGACCTAAGAGGTCAAAACGCGTCGTGTTTTGTCATGTGATTCGTTTGTCTATGTTGTCTTAGCGGTTCGTTATTAATTACATTTAAAACTTGTATGAATATGAAACACTCGCCAAGATACCGATCAGCATGTCGACTTCTGCGGTGCAAGCGTACCGTTTCACATCCATGTTTTCCCATGTTCTCTCTCTGGTTGAACTGTTAAGTTGATTACTGGGGCCCCACCTTGGCTTAAGGCTGTGTCAGGCCAATTGACATAGGCTAGAACACTAAGGCTACATCAAGATGTTGTTGTGCTCTGCATAGTTATGCGGGGACTGTCTTCAGTCGTGACAAGCTTGTAGCATAACATTATCTGTCTCCAAAGGGGCCGGAATAGCTCAGTTGGTAGAGCGCCGGACTCGTGATCCTGGGGTTGCAGGTTCGAATTTCGGTACAGGGGGATTTTTCCCTCGGAGTTAACATTGGTTCTGACTCCATTTCCCATACAGTCCTTCGAATGAGACTATAAACCGAGGTTCCGTGTGTGAACGCACGCTCAACATCTTGCACACACGTAAAATCCCATCACCAACTTTCGGAAGAGAAGGCCAGTTTGGCCGTTAGTATGGATGACACGTTACACATAGCATGCACCTTCCCCGAAGATGGAGTATGGCTGCGTTAATGGCGGGAAAGAAAACGGTCATACACACAAAACTCCACTGCCTGTCTATACAGGCGGTGTCCGCAGGAGTATCAGCCTGCGTACGCAGAAAGAAAGAAAGTCTCCAAAATCCCCCGAAGTCGGCGTGTGGCTGCCCATGTGGCGGGGTAATCAAAAACGGTCACACACGTCATGTTC
>CM065736.1:19378514-19381014 GCA_033310375.1 Conus canariensis | reverse complement strand
CAACAATGTATCTTTGCTATACATTTGCTCATTGCGTAAATCAGCATGTTAATCATGCCACAAGAATGTTTCAATAATCTGTGCTTTTTTTGTTTCAATATATCTTGCTTTATTATTTTGAAGGGAACCAATGGTAAATTCCAAAAGGTAAATGGTCGGAATCAATTCGTTCAGCGATATAAAGTTTGCAAAACGGATGGATCACAACAAACAAATCGCAGAATGCTGTGAAATAGTCATTCACATTGCTTCCATGATGTGTGCGTGAAATGACCTTGACGGTCACCATTACATCTACCGTTTAAAATACATAGACCCAGTGATGTGTACATATTTAACAACGACTTACCATTTCTGTTTAAGTATTCATCATCAGAACATCTGTTATTCATCTCCTAGAAAATTGTTGACAATTTCATATGCATTCAAACCTTGTGGAATATCAGATGTTTTGCTGTTTACATCTCCAGAAAAAAAAGTGAAAATATTTCAGGCAAAGCTAGTAAAGCATCAGCAATACACATCAGTAATGCCATTATCAATATCGCGGAAAGAATAGTATGGTGAATTTTCTGGTGGTCAGTCAGCACAAACATACAAAACATCAGATAAGCCAAAACTACCCCGATGAATTAGGAACATAACGGTGTTTTTATAAGCAGTATGCCTGTCTTGAACGTATGGCAAAAGTTCCTTTTTGACCAGATATAAAACTCCAACAGAGCGCCTTCCTTATTTTGTGGAACAAGTTGCAGGCTTACCTTATAATTTCTATACACAGTAGATTGAAAAGTCATCCACGAATGTTTCAACTAAACATGTAAAGTGGAAAGAAACCGTATAGCACACAAAATCTCCGTCTACAATCTTTGAAAGCAAACCACAAGTATTCCGGTGTAAGAACGATATGTGCTTTCCATTTATTCCCGGACTTTTTACATTGTCTTGACCTCTCACACGATCTTGACCTTTCTCACTTTCAGGATAATCAGAATTGCTTCCAGAGGTTTCTGAACAAACAAGTGAACAGATAGGCGAATAACTGATATTAATTGAAGAAATATTTACTTTGTTAGACAAAGAGGCCATAAAAATTGACAACACGGAGATTGATTTCATCACAAGTTATGTAACTAGAGTCATGCTTATCAAAAAGACCCACATCATGGGCCTTTGTTCCGTTCACGTGTTCACTGACGCTAGCATAACATGTGTGAACACTGCCACATGCACCTGCCCAGACACCTTTGCGTCACCAGCCAACGCTCGACCTGCACGTGCACATTTCTCCAACAATTCACACGCAGCCGGTGTCAGATCAGTTAGTGTCCCTCTACTACGTTTACAATTTCATGAACGTTAAATTTTGATATTTTCAAAGGAAGCACATTTCTATGAATGGCTGGCCGTTTCCCAAAATGACATGTTTGAGGTTGTCTTCCTGATCTAAACGGTATTATCACCAGTAATTATAAGACGGTCAAAAACCGTTGAAGCCCTTTTACCGGCGGTTTTTTGTGGGGGGGGGGGGGGGGGGGGGGGGTTTGTTGTTGTTGTTGTTTGTTTGCTTATTTTTGCAAGCTTTAAATGTGAAATGAGTTTTTTCCACCTGATTTCCCTGACTTGCTGAGTAAAGCCCTCACCAATGTACACACGTAATCCCTGCAGCTAGCATCTGGCACCCAGTAGTCGCTCTTTGTCCTTGTAGAAGGTACAGCAGCCAATGATGGGGGAAGGGGGGGGTCTAGTTTTCTGTACAGCTGGTGAAGCTGTCAAACTGAACGTCATTGGTCAGCTCGAGTTTGTTGGTGATGAGTTCGCGATCCAGTCCCTGACACTGCTGCCTAGTCTCCTTTTCCTTTCTAGGTATGCCATGGATTATGATGTTGCTCTCTCTTGACCGTCCTGCTGAATCATCAGTCTTCAGTTCTAACAGTAAAACCTTCTCACTCAGTCACATTTTCTTCCTTTAACTTTTCATTTTCTCAAAATTTAGAAAGAGAGGGGGGTAGTTACCGCCAAGGACATACACAAACAAAGTACAGGACGAGACACAATGCATTTCGACCTCTTGGGTCTTCTTCAGGCGAAAACAAATAACACTTAGGACAGTGAAAACGAAGAACGTTCTTCGTTTCTCGTTCTGCGTTCCTCTATCTTCGTTTTCACTGTCCTAAATGTTATTTGTTTTTGCCTGAAGAAGACCCAAGAGGTCAAAATGCATTGTGTCTTGTCCTGTCTGTTGTTTGTCTATGTCCTTGGCGGTAACTAACCCCCTCTCTTTCTAAATTTTGCTTCATTTTCCGCCCTCAGTCACTCCGTTTTGAAGCTTTTCATTTTCTCGTTTGAGTTCAGACGCTTAATGTCTTACAGACAACACATCCTCATGCAGACGTGAAAACTTAACCTTTTCATTTCTTTAATATCCTCTTTCTTTCCATCAAAATCAGTTTTCAATCCATCGAACTCTCCTGGTCAGATCCTGCGTACATGTCATCAA
>CM065736.1:19363514-19376014 GCA_033310375.1 Conus canariensis | reverse complement strand
AACCCCCTTCTCCCAGAAATGACCCAGGGTCTCTACAGCAGTACCTCAGAGTGATATTCACCTCAACTGGCTGACAGGATGACAAAAGTAGAAATTTCCCCAAACGGCCAATCCGCAACCAATCAAGATTCAGAACTCAAGAAAAAAAAATATATGCCGGTGGCTCGAGCATTTTCTGCAGCAGACAAATCCTGGATAGGAATTGTCTTTCAGGCATTTCTATGCCACACGAACTGTTTGATGATATCAGACTTTGGCCACAGCCTCGTGCAGTCAGTCCTGTCAGTGACACATACTGTCTGCCACAAGATGGCGTTGACACTAATGAGCTAAAAATAGATTGAACAAACCACTTTCGGCAGACGTGGCGTGTCAGTAAGAAAGCTGGAGAAACTAGGCTATGGAGGAAAATTGAGAACAAAAGCACAATTATGTTTCTGGATGTTTTACATGCGTAGTGATTTAGATCTGTGATATTTTGTTCTTGTTTCTGGCACATCATGAACCTCTATCGTTTTATTCTTACGTTTTGCCATCACTCATAGAACAGGTGTTGGGCACTCATTGAATGGAAGATACGTTTTACCTGTATAGAATATGGTGTCATGTCTTTGGGGTATGATACATTGAGTTTAGTCTGTATCTGCTGTTACTGAAATATGGAATGCTGTGTTGGGAATATTCAGAAGATGGTACGCTATGATGAGATAAAGGTATGCTGTGTATAGTATGCAATGCCGTGTTTGGCGTGCTCTGGTTTAATCAAATTGTGGACAGAAAATGACGCATTACTATCAGACTGAAATCGTCCTCCTAAAACCGCTGACAGAAACGTGTACCAATGCCCCAGGAAGTCAGGAAGAGAAAGTGTCTTCTAAAAACCCGAGAATGAGGATCGAGTCACCCCACACAGACCGGAGGATAAAGGAAAAGTGCATCCTACAGAACTGAGGACGAAGAGACGGTGACCCCTGGTGACGACAAAGTCACCTCTACAGACATGACGAGGAAGAGAAAGAGTCCCTAAAAATGTTAAAATGACGAAATGAGGATTGAGTCACCCCACAGAGACCTGAGGATAAAGGAAAAGTGCATCCTACAGAACCGAGACGGTGACCCCTGATGGCGACGAAGTCACCTCTACAGACATGACGAGGACCAGAAAGAGTCCCTATAGATGTTAAGATGACGACAAAAGTCACCCCTACAGACCTTAGATCACCTCTACAGACATGAAGAGACAGAGCCTCTAAAACATTCAGATGACGAAAGAGGTCACCCGTACAAACGTTAAGATGAAGACAATGTCACCCTATTCACCTAAGGATACAGAGACAGTGCCCCTTTACAGCCCTATTCACCCATGTCACCCTATTCACCTAAGGATACAGACACAGTGCCCCTTTACAGCCCTAGTCACCCATGTCACCCTAGTCACCTAAGGATACAGAGACAGTGCCCCTTTACAGCCCTAGTCACCCATGTCACCCTAGTCACCTAAGGATACAGAGACAGTGCCCCTTTACAGCCCTAGTCACCCATGTCACCCTAGTCACCTAAGGATACAGAGAACGTGCCCCTTTACAGACCTCAGATGAAACAAGTGACACACCCTGACATGAGAATAAGAGAAAATGCCGTTACCTACAGACTAGGAGCTGAGAAAATTCACTACAACTCGAGACGATGAATACAAACACTGTCCTACAGAACCCAGGATAGAAAAGTGCACGTACATACCTCGAGACAGATGAAGTAATCACACACGCCTAAGAGACAGAGAAACGTCACGTATACCTAGAGACAAAGAGAAAGATATCACAAACCCAGAGAAAAAGAAGAAATGGTATACAGCCCAGAGACAAAGAGAAAGTGCAGCATACAGACCCAGACAAAGAAAAGTGTATTCTACAGACCTAGAGACAAAGAGAGTGCAGCTACAGACCTATAGACAAAGAGAAGTGCAGCATACAGACCTATAGACAAATAGAAGGTGCACCTTACAGACCTATAGACAAAGAGAAAGTGCAGCATACAGACCTATAGACAAAAGAAGTGCACCATACAGACTATAGACAAAGAGAAAGTGCAGCATACAGACCTATAGACAAAGAGAAAGTGCACCATACAGACCTATAGACAAAGAGAAAGTGCAGCATACAGACCTATAGCAAAGAGAAAGTGCAGCATACAGACCTATAGACAAAGAGAAAGTGCACATACAGACCTATAGACAAAGAGAAAGTGCAGCATACAGACCTATAGACAAAGAGAAAGTGTATTCTACAGACCTACAGACAAAGAGAAAGTGCAGCATACAGACCTATAGACAAAGAGAAAGTGTATTCTACAGACCTACAGACAAAGAGAAAGTGCAGCATACAGACCTATAGACAAAGAGAAAGTGTATTCTACAGACCTACAGACAAAGAGAAAGTGCAGCATACAGACCTATAGACAAAGAGAAAGTGTATTCTACAGACCTACAGACAAAGAGAAAGTGCAGCATACAGACCTATAGACAAAGAGAAAGTGCATTCTACAGACCTACTAGACAAAGAGAAAGTGCAGCATACAGACCTATAGACAAAGAGAAAGTGTATTCTACAGACCTACAGACAAAGAGAAAGTGCAGCATACTAGACTATAGAAAGAAAGTGCAGCATACAGACCTATAGACAAAGAGAAAGTGTATTCTACAGACCTACAGACAAAGAGAAAGTGCAGCATACAGACCTATAGACAAAGAGAAAGTGCAGCATACAGACCCAGAGACAAAGAGATAGTGCAGCATACAGACCTATAGACAAAGAGAAAGTGCAGCATACAGACCTATAGACAAAGAGAAAGTGCAGCCGACAGACCTATAGACAAAGAGAAAGTGCACCATACAGACCTATAGACAAAGAGAAAGTGCAGCATACAGACCTATAGACAAAGAGAAAGTGCAGCATACAGACCTATAGACAAAGAGAAAGTGTAGCATACAGACCTATAGACAAAGAGAAAGTGCAGCATACAGACCTATAGACAAAGAGAAAGTGCAGCATACAGACCTATAGACAAAGAGAAAGTGCAGCATACAGACCCAGAGACAAAGAGAAAGTGCAGCATACAGACCCAGAGACAAAGAGAGTGCAGCATACAGACCTATAGACAAAGAGAAAGTGCAGCATACAGACCTACAGACAAAGAAAAAGTGCAGCATACAGACGTATAGACAAAGAGATAGTGCACCATATAGACCTATAGACAAAGAGATAGTGCAACATACAGACCTAGAAACAAAGTGAAAGTGTATTCTGCAGACCCAGACACAAAGAGAGTGCAGCATACAGACCTATAGACAAAGAGAAAGTGCAGCATACAGACCTACAGACAAAGAGAAAGTGCAGCATACAGACGTATAGACAAAGAGATAGTGCACCATATAGACCTATAGACAAAGAGATAGTGCAGCATACAGACCTAGAAACAAAGTGAAAGTGTATTCTGCAGACCCTGAGACAAAGAGAATGTGCACCATACAGACCTTGGGATAAGGAGAAACATAACTGAGAAACAACACTCTCTCTCTCTCTCTCTCTCTCTCTCTCTCTCTCTCTCTCTCTCTCTCTCTCTCTCTCTCTCTCTCTCCTCTCTCTCTCTCTCTCTGACGTCCACAAAAAAGGCTGAATTCTCTCCATAGACGTGCAGCAAAGCTACTCCATCCAGCTGTATCTCTAACAACAGACGAAAAACTTAAAGCGCTGAACATACTTCCTCTGAATAGGCAATTGGAATTCAACAAGGCATCATTTATGTTTACAATCTTGACAGATACTATGCCATGTTATATCAATGCCCTTTTTACAAGATCGAACAGCTTTTCTGGCTCGACGAAATTCCTTCTTCCCTACCCACGCATTGATCTATACAAAACAAGCCTAGCTTACTCTGGACCATATGTCTGGAACTCACTTCCACCGAATCTACAAAACGAATACTTTAAAACTTTTCAAGGAACATTTGCATAAATATTTTATGTCTCAGTAATTTAATTATTCGATTACAATGATTAGCGCCTATTCGCAAAGTCTTCTGTGAACCATACTTTGAATAAATCGTCTAAACATAAAACCTACTCCGTTAAAATCGCTCATCCCCACTCCCACTCTGTCTACCATCCCTTTTCTCCTCCCTCTACCTACCATTCTCTCTTCCCCACCCTCCTCTGACCTCTCTCTCTGTAGTTTTGTTTGTTTGTTTGTAAATTTCCTTCGATTTACCATCCCCCATCTCATTAGTGCTTTTATAAATTGTTTGCTTATCATTGTAGAATTAGATTATCATGTTGCTATGTTGAATTGTCAGTATGAATGATATGTGCTGAAATAATGTATGCATGACAAGGACAGATTGTAAGACTAGGCTTTGGCCTAAAATCTCCATCCTTGTGTATTAAAGATCAATCAGTCAATCAATCAATCAATCAATCTCTCTCTGATTCTCTCTCTCTCTCTCTCTCACTCACACTTACACACATATGCACACACACACGCACACGCGCGCGCGCACACACACACACACATACGCACACACACACACACACACACACACACACACACACACACACACACACACACACACACACTCACATTCTCACGCACTTGTGGACATCCATGCATACAACAGACAGACAGACAGACAGACAGACAGACAGACAGACAGACGGAGACAGAGACAGAGAGAGAGAATCCCTCCCTTTCTCTACCCCCTCTCTCATTTACATCCAGAATCCTCTTCATCAAGATTTTGTCATGTAACTAACAAATAACGAAGCAATCCTCTCTTCTCTTGTTGACTAGCATGAACAACCAAACAACAGGCAAAATGATCAAAGAATCTCAAAAAGAGAAGAAAAAAGTCAGTCAACTAACCAAAGAATCGATCAGTCAACTACATAACTAAATGACTGGCTGACTGACCAATCAAGAGATCATTCAGTTCACCAACGAGCTAGTGAACTAACAACCCAGAAGAAGAAGAAAAAAAGCAACCAACTACCCAAGCTGCCAACTGACCCGAAGTTTGGCGAGTTCCCTCTGATCCGTCTGTCGGATGTCAGACAGTTTTTCCACAGTCAGTCGCGTAGCCTGCAGCTCTGCTTCACGTTGTTTTAGCAGTGTTTCACGCTGGCGGAGTCTGGCCATAGCCTCGTTCAGCTGGGTTTTCATGGCTTCCACGGCGTCTTGCGACTCGGACAGTTCTTCCTGAAGAGAGATGTTACCTTACAGGGCAGTGGAACAAAAACAAAGGGTACGACTGAAATTTCAAAAGAACATAACAGACACGCAGTATTTTTTTTTTAAAAAGCAAAAGCTAAACAGCTAAAGTGATAAGGGGAAATGCCGGCTATATTGGACTTTTCTGTTCTGTGCAAAGTACTAGAAATAATCAAGACTAAAACGTGTAAATAGGATTTCAATATTTCATATTTTTGAGAGCTAACGGACACTGTTACACCTTTGCTAACTGAAATTCATTGATAAACACACACACACACACACACACACACACACACACACACACACACACACACACACACATGCTGCATCTGTGGTAGTGCAGGTTAGCACAGATCACACTTCGCAGTTCTCTGCCGCGGAATGGAAGTATGTTTGCCTCATGCTATGAGTGGGATGAGGGTGTTGTCAGAGATTCATTCTCACTACTACTGCCTACCTTGTGAACAGGCACGGTTTAAGGCTTCCTACAGGTCTGTGAAGTCGTGAGTCATCAGCACCTGGATCTGGTGACTGCCAGTATCAGAATCAGGAAAGACTCTTGTAGTTTCCTTGTTTCTCGACTTGAACCTTTTGGGGAGCGACAATGAAGTCGATTTGGTCGTGTGCCTCACTACTACATGTGTGCAAGGCCGTTCTTCAGGACAGTCAAAGTGAGAAGACTGCATTAGCCAGGGTGATCTTGTGGGCGCTGCCAAAGTCAAAAGTCACGGACCCCTTTCCGGAGTATGTCCTGTCCCAGAGCTTCACTGTCCCCCTGTCCATTGATCCTGTGTGTCTGACCCTGTCCATTGATCCTGTGTGTCTGACCCTGTTCATTGATCCTGTGAGTCTGACCCTGTCCATTGATCCTGTGTGTCTGACATTGATCCTGTGTGTCTGACCCTGTCCATTGATCCTGTGTATCTGACCCTGTCCATTGATCCTGTGTGTCTGACCCTGTCCATTGATCCTGTGTGTCTGACCCTGTCCATTGATCCTGTGAGTCTGACCCTGTCCATTGATCCTGTGTGTCTGACATTGATCCTGTGTGTCTGACCCTGTCCATTGATCCTGTGTGTCTGACCCTGTCCATTGATCCTGTGTATCTGACCCTGTCCATTGATCCTGTGTGTCTGACCCTGTCCATTGATCCTGTGTGTCTGACCCTGTTCATTGATCCTGTCCATTGATCCTGTGTGTCTGACCCTGTCCATTGATCCTGTGTGTCTGACCCTGTTCATTGATCCTGTCCATTGATCCTGTGTATCTGACCCTGTCCATTGATCCTGTGTGTCTGACATTGATCCTGTGTGTCTGACCCTGTCCATTGATCCTGTGTGTCTGACCCTGTCCATTGATCCTGTGTGTCTGACCCTGTTCATTGATCCTGTCCATTGATCCTGTGTATCTGACCCTGTCCATTGATCCTGTGTGTCTGACATTGATCCTGTGTGTCTGACCCTGTCCATTGATCCTGTGTGTCTGACCCTGTCCATTGATCCTGTGTGTCTGACCCTGTCCATTGATCCTGTGTGTCTGACCCTGTCCATTGATACTGTGTGTCTGACCCTGTCCATTGATCCTGTGTATCTGACCCTGTCCATTGATCCTGTGTATCTGACTCATTGATCCTGTGTGTCTGACCCTGTCCTTTGATCCTGTGAGTCTGACCCTGTCCGTTGATCCTGTGTGTCTGACCCTGTCCATTGATCCTGTGTGTCTGACCCTGTCCATTGACCCTGTGTGTCTGACCCTGTCCATTGATCCTGTGTATCTGACCCTGTCCATTGATCCTGTGTGTCTGACCCTGTCCATTGATCCTGTGAGTCTGACCCTGTCCGTTGATCCTGTGTATCTGACCCTGTTCATTGATCCTGTGTATCTGACCCTGTCCGTTGATCCTGTGTGTCTGACCCTGTCCATTGATCCTGTGTGTCTGACATTGATCCTGTGTGTCTGACCCTGTCCATTGATCCTGTGTGTCTGACCCTGTCTGTTGATCCTGTGTGTCTGACCCTGTCCATTGATCCTGTGTGTCTGACCCTGTCCATTGATCCTGTGTGTCTGACATTGATCCTGTGTGTCTGACCCTGTCCATTGATCCTGTGTGTCTGACCCTGTCCATTGATCCTGTGTATCTGACCCTGTCCATTGATCCTGTGTGTCTGACCCTGTCCATTGATCCTGTGTGTCTGACCCTGTCCATTGATCCTGTGTGTCTGACCCTGTCCATTGATCCTGTGTGTCTGACCCCGTCCATTGATCCTGTGTGTCTGACCCTGTCCATTGATCCTGTGTGTCTGACCCTGTCCATTGATCCTGTGTATCTGACCCTGTTCATTGATCCTGTGTGTCTGACCCTGTTCATTGATCCTGTGTGTCTGACCCTGTCCATTGATCCTGTGTGTCTGACATTGATCCTGTGTGTCTGACCCTGTCCATTGATCCTGTATATCTGACCCTGTCCATTGATCCTGTGAGTCTGACCCTGTCCATTGATCCTGTGTATCTGACCCTGTCCATTGATCCTGTGTGTCTGACCCTGTCCATTGATCCTGTGTGTCTGACATTGATCCTGTGTGTCTGACCCTGTCCATTGATCCTGTGTGTCTGACCCTGTCCATTGATCCTGTGTGTCTGACACTGTCCATTGATCCTGTGTATCTGACCCTGTCCATTGATCCTGTGTATCTTACCCTGTCCATTGATCCTGTGTATCTGACCCTGTCCATTGATCCTGTGTCCATTGATCCTGTGTATCTGACCCTGTCCATTGATCCTGTGTATCTGACCCTGTCCATTGATCCTGTGTATCTGACCCTGTCCATTGATCCTGTGTGTCTGACCCTGTTCTTTCTTCTGAGTTTTCTGGCCAGTGTTTTACAACTCCCCATCAAATTCTTCTCCTACATGACCGTCCAGTGTCAGAGCATTAGGTCAAATGACGGTGATGCTGTGTGAGTATGCAGGGATACACATGGCGTTGGTTCCATGAAATGTTGGTATGCAGCAGAGAACAGAGTGGACACTGTCTGGGAATGCACTATGAAGCTTGCTGCCCCCTGCTGTCTGCAGTCATCTCCGCTATGGCAGATCCAGCATCACCCACCGTGGTCTCTCCTGATCTTTTAAAATCTCACTTCAGCCAAATATAGTATGTCCCACGTGTATCTGGCCAGCTTTTTGGATCCGAAGCCTACTATTCCGGCATGTGTAAAGCGTGTCAAACGTCCTGTGATGTTGTTCAAGGGTAGTCATGTTTGACGCCACTTAGATGATGGCCACCATAGATGACAACTAATGTGAACATCGACCCCTAGATGATGGCCACCATAGATGACAATGGAGCACATTGTTGAACGAAACTGGACTCTGCCCGCATGTCAAGACAGCAGAAAGACGACAGCATGTGATTTTATATTTTCTGATCTTGTTTTTAGTACTCCCAGTTCTTATAGAACAGGGAGTACTTTACAATGGGAACGAAGAAATGCTGTCTGTGTGTCTGTGCATGGTCAAAATGTGTTCCACTCGCTCCAGACAAAACCTCTGGGTCGATCTTTCTGAAAATTTGTAGGTATGTTTATTATGGGTCACGAATGATCCCTAATATTATATTTTACCAGAACAGCCGTTGCTAACGGCTATAACGGCCCAAAACGTACACGCGTATTCAAGATAAACCGGGAGTATGTTTATACGCTTTGCATCTTGTTCTTTCTTTCTTTCTCTCTTTCTTTCTCATCTGTCGTGTCCTCTCACCAGCTCATCTCTCGTTCAGCTCATGCCGACCCCAGTATATGACAGCAGTCCTAAGGCTGTCCGTCTGAGCAGACCCCGCACCACGACTGAGTCACCTCAAGACTCGAGGTCTCAAGGCCTGAAATAGGTCACAAGCTGAAAGACGACCAAAGGATGGAAGGGGACAATGTCTCCCAGCTGTCCAGGAATTTCCAGCCCAAGTGGGTTTGGCCCCGATGATTGTGTCATGCCATGTACGACACATGTGGATCAACGAGCACTGCTGTCCCCGCCATTGACTATTATTATGGATACTTATATAGCACCTATCCTCCGTTAGAGACCAAGCTCTAAGTGCTTTACAATCCACACTCGTTTACACAACGGGCTGCCTACCTTGGTAGTGCCGTCTGAAGACGTGCCAGCTGGCGTTTCATTCAGTCGTTTCTCGTGTCATCCAGTCAATATCGTTCACTCATTTTCCTTACTTCCTTCATTCTTTCCATTTCTTACGCAGGGTGCATGCTATGTGTAACGTGTCATCCATACCAACGTCCAAACTGGCCTTCTCTTCCGAAAGTTGGTGATGGGATTTTACGTGTGTGCAAGATGTTATGCGTGCGTTCACACACAGAACCTCGGTTTATAGACTCATTCGAAGGACTGTATGGGAAATGGAGTCAGAATCAATGTAAACTCCGAGGGAAAAATCTCCCTGTACCGAAACAGGCCCGGCGGAGATTCGAACCTGCAACCCCAGGATCACCAAGATTGCGAGTCCGGCGCTCTGGCACTGAGCTATTCCGGCCCCCAGCATGACTACAACCTGCATGACTTTTCCGGCTAGTTAGTGCCTGCATCCTTCAGCTAGCAGCATCCGTTCCTCAGCGCTGCTTACTATGCATGTTGTTCAGCCAACAGCGGATTCCTATTACGTTGTATTCTACGTGTTTCCAACAGCCCGTATGACTTTCCACTTATGTGTCAGTCAGCCAGAGCAACTACATCTCATTTTCTGAACCTCTGCACGAGAGAACGAAGTGTGTGTGTGTGTGTGTGTTGTGTGTGTGTGTGTGTGTGTGTGTGTGTGTGTGTGTGTGTGTGTGTGTGTGTGTGTGTGTGTGCGCGCGCGCGCGCGCGCGCGCACGCTCGTGCGTGCGTGCGTGCGTGCGTGCGTGCGCGCATGTATGTACGCGTGCGTGCGTGCATGCGTGCGTGCGTGTGCGCACGCGCGCGCGCATGTGTGTGTGTGTGCGCGCGCGCGCGTGAGTGCGCACGCGCGCGCGCATGTGTGTGTGGCGTGACACCACATCTAACCTTAGTTCGAGCACTGGTTTGTCCGTCTTTGCGAGAGCCCAGACGATGGCGGATGTGGCCGAGCTGTATCTCCAGCTGTTCTATCCTGCTCTTCATGGTGTGAAGGTCCTCACCCAGCGGCGTCCACGCTTCCTGGAAGGACCAGACATGGTCGACACAGGTGAACCTCACCAGTAAGGCATCGGGGCCAGAGGCAGAAAGGACCAGGAGTTCTTGGTCTCCTCGCTGTCTGAATCCTGTCTCGCTGTCTTCATGCCATTTCTGCCTCTGTGACTGTTTGTCACCAACTTCCCCCTCCTCTCCCCCCCCCTCTCCCTCCCCCCCCTCCCCCCCCCCCTTCCCTCCCTACAAAGGTGCTCATGCATGTGTACGCTCCACACATGAAGAGAGAGATAGAAGAGAGAGACAGAGAGAGAGAGACAGACAGACAGACAGACAGACAGACAGAGAGAGCGAACACACAAAATTTGTTTAAAGAGGGAAGAGGACAGGCACAATCGGCTTTTTATATTTTGCCCCCGCTCATGGAGAAAAAAAAGCCCACCAGACCGTAGGAAACAAACTACCCCTTCTCCCCCCAAACTTAGGTATGGAAAACTGTTCACACACACACACACACACACACACACACACACACACACACACACACACACACACACACACACACACACGTATCTATCTATCTATCTGGCTGGCTGGCTCTCTGTCGATCTGTATGTCTGTATCTTCTATCTATAAATCTATTTGTCTGCCTCTCTCTCTCTCTCTCTCTCTCTCTCTCTCTCTCTCTCTCTCTCTCTCTCTCTCTCTGCCTGCCTGTCAGTCTGTCTGGCTATCTGTCTGTCTGTCTGTTTATCTATCTATCTATGTCTCTATCTATCTGTCTATATACAAACATTGCACACAAATCACATAAAGCATCAAAAATAACAAACTTAAAGAATAATTATCAAGAAAGGACTTGCATAAAAACAAATCAGTATTAACACCGCAATCCAAGTTCATAAGGGAACACATAAGACAGAGAGAGACAGACAGAGACAGAGACAGACAGACAAACAGACAGACAGAGAGAAGACGAAGATGTACTGTGTCAGGCACTCCGCCTATTTACGGGGTAAGGCAGGGGCGCGGAGCATGATCGAGACAGACAGACAGACAAAGAGACAGAGAGAGACAGCGACAGAGAGACACAGACACAGACAGACAGACAGACAAACAGCAGACAGACAGATCGTCTACCTTGCGGTGTGTTTCGTCCAGCAGGGAAGCCCGGGGAAAGCTTCCACGTCGAGGGGTGGTCAGTTTGTTGCTGGCGTTCTTGTTCCGATCCATCGTTCAGACACAGGAGGTCTGCCGCCACGCTGATAATAATCACATCAGCACTGACACTGAGGGGTCACTAGCTTCCAAAGCCCAACCTAATACTCTGTGCGTGCGTGCGTGCGTGCGTGCGTGCGTGCGTGCGTGCGTGTGTGCGTGCGTGCGTGCGTGTGTGTGTGTGTGTGTGTGTGTGTGTGTGTGTGTGTGTGTGTGTGTGTGTGTGTGGTGTGTGTGTCAGTGCGGGTTATTTCATTCAAAGAAAATAACGATGTTACTTTTTCAACCTGAACAGCAACAGGACAACAACAACAACAACAGCAACACAACACCACCAACAACAATAACAACGACAACAGCAACAACAACAAATACTACTACGACTCCTACTTTTGCCACAACTACTACTGCTACTGCTGCCGCTGCTGCTGCTGCTGATGCTGCTGCTACTGCTGATGCTGTTGTTGTTTTTGCTCGTTTCAACTGCTTCCTGCAGTCACCCCACTGTAAAATGAGCACTGCTTGTTGACAGCTGAAGAGGACACAAGTCCACGGTGCGCAAAGACCTTCACTCTAAAGGTCTGTTTCTGGAATATTTCCAGTCATAACAAAAGACAAACGAAAAACAAGACAAAACAAAACAAAACGAAACAAAACCATGGTCATAAATTAAGTGCAGTTTTCTTTTAGTATTAATATTTCTCACATTATTCATTAGTTAAATTTCACATGTAGGAGAATGTTATCCTGAAAAGTGACAGGACTTCTGAATTGAAATATGACCTCTTTTGCAACGCTTGATTAATGAACCGATACTGAGTAGACTGGCTGATTTCCGAGAACCGGTGCGTCTCA
>CM065736.1:19321014-19358514 GCA_033310375.1 Conus canariensis | reverse complement strand
GTGTGTGTGTGTGTGTGTGCGTGCGCCATTGTGTGTGTGTGTGTGTGTGTGTGTGTGTGTGTGTGTGTGTGTGTGTGTGTGTGTGTGTGTGTGTGTGTGTTCGACAACCGCTTTGAGTAAATATATAGAGAAAATTGCAACTTTAAGCTCGGAGCGCCGAATGATTCTAAATGTACCCCAAAGTTTTGCAGATGTCGCGGAATTTACATACGCAGTAATCTGCAAGCAGTGACACCCCCTTGATAAAAAAAAAAAAGGGAAAGGAAAAAAAATGGGGGGGGGGGGGGGGGGACAAAGGGAAAAAATAATAATGAGAGACATCAGGAGATCTATCCCATCGACCTAATAGCTGATCTTTTTACATAGCCTAGATCTATAATTACTGAATTGATGCAGAATGGTAATATTCTCGGTGTCGTATTATTTTCCACATACATTCTCAAAACAGAGATGTGTCTACGCCTGATAGGACAGCCCTGATGTGGCCCTTTGCGGTCGGCTGGGCTATAAGCAACATTACCTTACCTTACGCCTGAGAGGCTTCTTTACCACTCTACCGCCTGGCCTTTCCTTTCTTTGACATCCCCCCCCCCCACCACCATCACCACCACTACCACCACCACTACCACAACCACCCCCATACCCCACCTCTGCCCATCCCGACTGCGTTATCTCCCCTAGTCTTCACCTCTGCCCCTTGACCCCGCCCGGGTGGCCTACACGAACCCCTGCTCTCCCGATGCACACCCGCTACCCCCCACCTCCCCTTCACTCTTCCCGGATCTAGCCCACTCATGTATCATCAGTAAGCCGTCGTTTTGTGGCTGGTCTGCCAAGACATGGTGTTCAGTTAAGACGTACACAATGAGAGTCTATGCCTGGAAAAACGAAACATTCCAAGTATCTCAACTTTACCTAGAGATTGGGGGATATTTTTTATCCACCATACTCTCCAACTTTTGTCCAGAATTAAGAATTAAACAAGCCGCCAAAGAAATAAGCTTAGTGATGCTATAATTATGTCTGAAAGATTAAGTGACCAGTAAACTTTCTGGCAAGGATTTCTATGTGAATAACATTGAATTGAACTAAGTATATGGCATAGTCGTTTTCTGTAACATTCCTAGTGCTTTAACATTTCACTTCTGTATTTGTTCAGGTTTGTTATATTATTTTTTTTAATGTTTTAGTTGGTTGTCATTGTTGTTTTCTTTCGTTTGATATCACAGTAATACTGTAAACACATGAAATGAAAGATTCATGCATATCAAAGAAACCACTCCTTTAGCGCAAATGTATATTATTTATCTCTTGATGATCCTGAAAGCATCAACGTCTTGGCGAAAGAAATTACCAGCTATTAAATTACCAGCTTTGTCCTGGAACTGAATGATCTAATATGTGTCATCGACGTCTGCTAAACGACCCACTACGTACGTGGTTACAGTAATGAAATTGTAACAGCGAAACGTTATGCATTATCTTGTCCTCATGTTAAATGAATCATGAGTTTTATTGTCAAAGCTCCAATTTAAATTGTAGAGTATTTGTGCTCTTGCATTCGCCAGACGTCATATCAATTGTGAAATATCTCGTTGTACGGCTTGCTTTACGTTTTAAACTTGTCTCTCACACTGTTTTATATATACTCTATGTCAAAGTGATGAGTGGAAAAAAATGTTTCTGGTCACCATACCGATAGCAAATATTGCTGCTGACCTTTGCTTTTCTTGTTTTCTTTTCTCTGTTTCCCTTTTTTTTTAATCTTTTTATCTGCTGCAAACAAACAAAGAAACGGATAAACAAAAGCAAAAATACAAAAATAACGGAGGACCATAACAGAAGGCGACAAAAATACTCAAGTACTCCAGATGTTTACAGGGGAAAGCACTTTTGACGATCAAAACGGCAACGCAAAGTGCAAACCAAGAATCACGACTGCCGAAAAATTTGTCTTTTTCCCGAACTGCAACATAACAACAAATAAACCAACAGTCTACAACAGCAGCAAGTACAGAAGCCTCTCCTTGACCGTGGCCACTGCCTGAGAAACCAGAGTGAGGTGACCATAATTATTATCATGACAGCGTGTCTCGGGTGGAGAGCCAGGGGCTAATTACCGCTAATGGACATGCCGGAAGTAAGACGACGGATCGGAACGAACAAGCGCACATTATGAAAGACATGGATACTACTGACCGGAAAACGAAAGGAAATAAGCGTCACTTTGATGAAAGACTGAACGGAAAGTAATGGGACAGAGAGAGGGAGAGACAGACAGACAGACAGACAGAGATACAGATTCTCTCTTGAGGGCACATAAGACCGTATGGCGAAAGCTTGGCTGTGTCTGGAGTGGCACTGTCTTCATCTGTCCGTGGGCAGGGGTGCTTGGGTCTGTGGGGTGTGCTCGGCAGCTGGAGGGTGGTGTTTTTCGCCGGTGGGCTCTGCAGTCATGAAATACGGGCTGGTACACCCATGGGGATGCTACTTTAAGGCTGTTATGAGCTGCATCCTGTAGTCTGATTTACCTCTGTTCAGGAGCAGTTATGTCCCTTGATATCTTAATGGCGTGTCCTGCGCGTGCCTGTACCCATCGTCAACACAGCGCAGGCCTCCAAGGGTAGTACAGGACTGCTCTAAAGGCAGGTGAAGACAGTGCTTCTCTGGGTCCTCCCCAGCACCTTCGGGTGTTTCTTTTTCGAGACAGAGACAGGCTGAGAGAGAGAGAGAGAGAGAGAGAGAGAGAGAGAGAGAGAGAGAGAGAGAGAGAGAGAGAGAGAGAGAGAGAGAGAGTTCTGCTTCCTATCTGATACATTGTAACGGTTTTTCTTTTTCGAGAGAGAGAGAGAGAGAGAGAGAGAGAGGGGAGAGAGAGAGAGAGAGAGAGAGAGAGAGAGTTCTGCTTCCTATCTGATACATTGTAACGAAAAAACAGTAGAGAAAAGGTACAAGAAGAGAATTTATATACTAAGACCATACAAGAAGAGAATTTATATACTAAGACCATACAAGAAGAGAATTTATATACTAAGACCCAAAGTAATTTGAAGGCTTAGAGGCAGAGATGAAGGAAATGAAAGTGATGGTCCTCCATAATCACTATGGTATACTCAAAGTCTATCCCAGTTGATGAAACATGCTATATCCCCTAGATTACACAGTTCCGTGTGGTGTCCTCAGCATATAAAGTATTTGTTAGATTTGTCTTTATGATAGAAATAATAAGAGGGGTAACGCACGCACGCGCGCGCACACGCACACAGCACACACACACACACACCACCACCACCACCACCACCACCATTACCACCACCACAACCAATAACAACAGAACAAAACAAAACAAAATAAGATGCAAAGCATATAAACGTACTCCCAGTTTATCCTGAATACACGTGATATATTCCATAAAGAGGAAAAACCGTCTTGGGCTGGTGTAACCGTTAGTAATGGCTATTCTGGTAAACATCAGCCATCATCTGTGACCTATAATGAACATACTTACAAATTTTAAGAAAGATCGGCTAAGAACTTTCTGAGATTTTCCATCTAGAAGAAAACCATTATGGGCCATTAGTAAAAGCTATAACGGTAAACTCAAACATCGGACATCATCCGTGACCCATAATGAACATACCTACAAATTTTCAGAAATATCGGCCACGCACTTCCTGAGATGTTCCATGAAGAAGAAAAACCGTTAGGGGCCGTTATAGCCGTTAGTAACGGCTATAACGGTAAACTAAAACATCGGGCATGATCCGTGAACCATAATGAACATACCTACAAATTTTCAGAAAGATCGGCCGAGTACTTTCTGAGACATTCCATAAAAAAAGAAAAACCATTATGGACCGTTACAGCCGTTAGTAACGGCTACAACGGTAAACTAAAACATCGGGCATCATCCGTCGCCCATAATGAACATACCTACAAATTTTCAGAAAGATCGGCCAAGTACTTTCTGAGATATTCCATAAAGAAGAAAAACCGTTACAGGCCGTTATAGCCGTTAGTAACGGCTATAACGGTAAACTAAAACATCGGGCATCATCCGTAATCCATAGTGAACACACCTGTTAATTTTCAGAAAGATCGGCCAAGTACTTTCTCAGATATTCCATGAAGGAGAAAAACCGTTACAGGCCGTCACAGCCGTTAGTAACGGCTATAACGGTAAACTAAAACATCAGGCATTATTCGTAACCCATAATGAACATACATGCTAATTTTCACAAAGATCGGCCATGTACTTTCTGAGATATTCCATAAAAAAGAAAAACAGTTACAGGCCGTTACAGTCGTTAGTAACAGCTATAGCGGTAAAGTAAAACATCGGGCATTATTCGTGACCCATAATGAACATACCTACAAATTTTCAGAAAGATCGGCCAAGTACTTTCGGAGATATTCCATAAAGAAGAAAAACCGTTACGGGCCGTTACAGCCGTTAGTAACAGCTATAACGGGGTAAACTAAACATCGGGCATCATCCGTGAACCATAATGAACATACCTGCTAATTTTCACAAAGATCGGCGAAGTACTTTCTCAGATATTCCATAAAGAAGAAAAACAGTTACAGGCCGTTACAGCCGTTAGTAACGGCTATAACGGTAAACTAAAACATCGGGTATTATTCGTGACCCATAATGAACATACTTCAAATTTTCAGAAAGATCGGCCGAGTACTTTCGGAGATATTCCATAAAAAAGAAAAACCGTTATGGGCCGTTACAGCCGTTAGTAACGGCTATAACGGTAAACTAAAACATCGGGCATCATCCATGACCCATAATGAACATACCTGCTGTTTTTTACAAAGATCGGCCATGTACTTTCTCAGATATTCCATAAAGAAGAAAAACCGTTACAGGCCGTTACAGCCGTTAGTAACAGCTATAACGGGGTAAACTAAAAAACATCGGGCATCATCCGTGACCCATAATGAACATACCTGCTAATTTTCACAAAGATCGGCCAAGTACTTTCTCAGATATTCCATAAAGAAGAAAAACCGTTACAGGCCGTTACAGCCGTTAGTAACGGCTATAACGGTAAACTAAAACATCGGGCATTATTCGTGACCCATAATGAACATACCTACAAAGTTTGAGAAAGATCGGCCAAGAACTTTCTTAGATATTCCATAAAGAAGAAAAACCGTTACAGGCCGTTACAGCGTTTAGTGACGGCTATAACGGGGTAAACTAAAACATCGGGCATCATCCTTGACCCATAATGAACATACCTACAAATATTCAGAAAGATCGGCCCAGTAGTTTTGTCTGGAGCGAGTGGAACACATTTTGACCCCGGACGGACGGACGGACGGACAGACACACAGACAGCATTTCTTCGTTCCCATTCTAAAATACTCCCTGTTCTATAAGAACTGGGAGTATAACAAAACGACGGATTTAACTCTGACAAATGTAAGCTAAAAACAAACACTCGTGCAGGAAATAAATAAATAAATATATATATATATAGATAGATAGATAGATAGATAGATAGATAGATAGATAGATATATAATTGTTTACATACATCTACATATATTACATATATATGCATATATGTATGTATGTATGTATATATATATATATCTGTGTGTGTGTGTGTGTGTGTGTGTGTGTGTGTGTGTGTGTGTGTGTGTGTGTGTGTGTGTGTGTGTGTGTGTGTAAACATAATATAACGAAACAAAAACAAAACAAAAATTCAGGATAACTCGGAAACATAAAAACAAATTGATATAGAACTGATGAAATAAAGAGAGAGAGGGGGGTGTAGACAGACAGACAGGCAGGTAGACAGACAGACAAACAGGCGGAGAACGCCCACCATTGGACAGAGATAAGAGAAACTACTCAGACGGAGAGAGACGAATGATATAGGGAAGAATGACCAAGAACTGAGCAGAGATCCGACAGGAGTTGTCTTTTCCTGACCGCTTCCTCAGCACATGGTTGGAGGCAGTCAGTATGACCTTCAGGAGTTGTCTTTTCCTGACCTCTTCCTCTGCACATGGTTAGGGGCAGTCAGTATGAGCTTCAGGAGTTGTCTTTTCCTGACCTCTTCCCTGCACATGATTAGGGGCAGTCAGTATGACCTTCAGGAGTCGTCTTTTCCTGACCTCTTCCTCTGCACATGGTTAGGGGTAGTCAGTATGAGCTTCAGGAGTTGTCTTTTCCTGACCTCTTCCTCTGCACATGGTTAGCGGCAGTCAGTATGAGCTTCAAGCTGACTTGTCCGGACAGTGAGCCATTACGTGAGAGAGAGGAGAGAGAGAGAGGAGAGAGAGAGAGAGAGAGAGAGAGAGGAGAGAGAGAGAGAGAGAGAGCGGGTGCGTGTGTGTGTGTGTGTTTTTGCAGAAATATTATTGGTATCCCACATTGTTTTGACTTTCGCACTTTATGTTATCTACAAACGAAATGATCGTAAAGGAGTTTTCTCTTTTCACATACAAGGCACTGAACACCCGTAATGCGGTATGCAATTCGTTATAGATGGCTGTGTAGTTTATAAATTAATTCGCACTCCACAGCCATAAGCAATCGCTTTTAAAATAATGTCTCTCGAAATATTTCTTCACAACACTCACAGCATGAAGGGCCGTGGCTTTTCTCGAATACAGTTTCCGTATCTGTTTCTCTCTCACGAACATTACAAATTCTATCTCGACGTAAATCCTGTTAAGAAATGT
This sequence comes from Conus canariensis, assembly GCA_033310375.1. Taxonomy (NCBI): domain Eukaryota; kingdom Metazoa; phylum Mollusca; class Gastropoda; order Neogastropoda; family Conidae; genus Conus; species Conus canariensis. Next base: position 19,351,807 of record CM065736.1, on the reverse strand, counting down.
TGGACTGGATAGAATTGGTGAGCTGCTGAAAGAAATCAGTATTTTTCGTCTGATCCATTATCTTATGGAAGGAAGACCTTTAAACTCAATTCAAAGTGTGGTAACTGCAAGCGGAAATTGAAACAAATTAAGAAGGGAAATTATAATCATTCCACCGGACAATAGGAACAAACAAATTACAGGCAAAACACAACGCGTTTCGACCTTTTGTCTTCTTCAGGCAAGACAAACAACGTCCAGGACAATGAAAACGAAGTACGGGCAATCACTTATCTTCTCAAATTGGGCGCAAAAATGGACGTTGAATCTTTTGTGTGTGTTTAAAAAAAAAAAAATGGTTGACTGGTTGTTGTTCTTTTTTTTCAACAACTGAGAAATTGACTTTGACCAGGTGACAGCAGTCCCGATAATACAGCCCCGGTGGTCGGCTGGGCTTTAAAGCGCCATGCACTGGATTGAATCTAGAAGCAAGAATCTTTCTGTAAACAAGACCCGCCGACCGGGCATGTTGGTTTAGGTGTCGTTACCAAAAGGTCGACCCATCGGTTATCGCCCTTTTTTTCCGACCACCATCGTTCCATCATCTCATAAAACCTCTTCTTCGATCGCTATGACTCAAAATTCCTGCTATGTATCCCACGCATCGAGCGACTGAAGGTGATTCACTTAGCCACGCACAAAACCCACGCAGCGTTTACACCAATTAGCACCAACGAGCCACACTGACAACGATGCATGAGGGGGAAAGTCGGTTGAAGATAGGGCTTGTTGCATCTGGTGCTAATTGTTCGATATATATCCCATAATATCCAAACGCCTCAGCTAATCATTATCAACCTGCAGAGTCGCCAACATTGTGTGTGCGTGTGTGTGTGTGTGGGGGGGGGGGGGGGGGGGGGGCTTTTTTTTTTTTTTTTTTTTTTTTCTTAATCTCATTTATACTGAGTTCATCGTGGTGTCCGGATTCGGCGATTAGTGAGTCGGTTGTTAACACGAGTATTCCTGATACACACTTCGCATGCGGTACTGCCTGCGTGGTTGTTTCTGACTGGATAAACAATTGTTATAAGTACTTCGGAATACTTTTCGTTTATTTGCTCTCTCTCTCTCTCTCTCTCTCTCTCTCTCTCTCTCTCTCTCTCTCTCTCTCTCTCTCTCTCTCTCTCTTTTTTTCGTTGTGTGTGTGTGTGTGTGTGTGTGTGTGTGTGTGTGGTGTGTGTGTGTGTGTAGTGTGTGGATGTGGTGAGTGGGTGGTGTGAAAGACTTTTTTTTTAAAGAGGTATAAAAGATAAGAAAAAAAAAAGTAACGTGAGTGAGACAGCTTTTCGATGTCATGCTCTCTCTCTCTCTCTCTCTCTCTCTCTCTCTCTCTCTCCTCTCCTCTCTCTCTCTCTCTCTCTCTCTCTCTCTCTCTCTCTCTCTCTCTCTCCGATCATAGGATCATGGAGTCAAGAATGTTACCCTATCCTGGCCAGTGTTAAATCGTCTTGACCTCCACAGAGGACTTAGGCCTCCACTCAAAGTTACAGGAAATATCACACCTAAGACGATAACGGTGGCAAGACGGTTCGAACAAACGCGCGCGCGCGCGCGCGCGCGCGTGTGTGTGTGTGTGTGTGTGTGTGTGTGTGTGTGTGTGTGTGTGTGTGTGTGTGTGTGTGTGTGTGTGTGTTCTTCTTCAATTTAACGTCTATCCACATTAAGTGATATTAGACAATGTTACAGGGAAAGGGGGGAGGGGTAGAGGTATTAAGTAATATCTTCAAGGGCTTTCAAGAAAAACAGCAACAGCAACAATGAAATGAACAACTATGAGCTAACAAAGAACTACTGATCAAAACACTCAACATCGGTTCCAGTTTACAGAACAGAAAAAATGGGACTTTGATGTAATGAAACTGCAATTTTACACATCAGTGATAAATCTGATACAAGTTGATCCAGAGAACATTTAGGTAGGGATGATAGGTAAGGTTTTAAGTGCTCACATTGAAAAAGGATGTGATTATTTGTCATTTTTCCGCCACAAAGGCATGTTATGTTCCTACAAAACTTTGTCTTAAAAGCATTCAATTTGATCTTATAAATTAAAGAAATTATAATCCGTGAATAAGGTAAGCTACATTGATGAAATGAATTAAGTGTGTCAATGTTTATTAGCTGGCGTGAGTGAGTATCTAGAAAACATCCAGATTTTTTTTTATTTTTTTCCTAAAATGTTTCCAGCACGCATTTTCTAATAGACTGTATCCCTCATGGACAGACAATGGAATACTGATACATTCTGACCCGCTTGTATTTCTTGCTCCCCGCTTTGCTGCTCTGTCGACCCTCTCATTAAACTGAATACCACAGTGAGAAGGAACCCAACAGAAAGAGATACTCGTACCCCTAATAACCAAAAAATGTATTAATTGATGAATGTCTGTAATTAAATCTTTTCTTATTGTTGTTGATTTGCTGAGGGCAAATAAAACCGATTTTGAATCGACACAAAAGAGGGCCTGAAGTATTGGGTAAGAAAGATCAAGAAGATAATACAGGGCCATTAAAATGGCAGTTAGCTCGGCTGTAAAAATAGATCTGTTTTTTCCAAGGTAGTAAGATTTTTCCACCTTTATAGAAGGAATAGCAAATGCTGCACCTGCTTCTTTGGTATCTAAAAGAGATCCGTCTGTATATATCTTAAGATGAAGCGGGTACGAGTTTTCTATATACTCTTTTACTGTTATGCAAATCAAGTTTTCATTGTCGCCTTTTTTCAAAGACGAATGGTTGATATCAAATGATGCTCTTTGAAGTTCCCATGGTGGGCTGGGAGATGAAGGACGTTGAGGTTTAATTATTTCGTTATGGTTAATTTCTGACTCTTCGAATAAATTGGAAGTGAAAGTCCTAATTGTCGTAAGCGAGGAGATTGATTTTGCTCTTTTAGGGAAGTTAATGTCAGATCTTAAACTAACTTCATTTTCAACATTGCTGTCACATGTTGAAGATCGTAAGACATACTTTGCGACAGCGAGCCGTCGATACTCATCTAATGGTAATACCCCAATTTCGCGATATGTTCCTAGGGACGATGCATGATATGGTACACCTATAGCTAGTTTGAAAGCTTTGCAATCCAAACTCTGCATTTTCTTTAGCAAACTTGTTGGAGCACTGAAGAAAACTTCCTGTCCGTAAGTGAGTCTTGACCGTATCAGCGATAATGCCAGGTGTTTGAGTACATTAGCATCTTGGCCCCAGTTTTGTTTTTGTATAACTTTTAGAAAATTAAAACTTTTTCTGGCCTTTGTTAATAGATATTGAATATGATGGTTCCACGATAACTTCGAAGTAATATATACTCCAAGAAATTTTACCATCGGTCAGTACTCTAGGATTTCTTTATCTATTCGAAAAATGGGTAGCTCTGGTGGATCGGGCCCACTGTTGAAAAGTACAAGATTAGTTTTTTCCGGTGATAACAAAAGTCCATTCTCCATCATATAATTATTTAAGTTATCAAGTTCCCGTTGATACAATTTTCTAAAATAGTTCAGCTGTCTTTTGGGGGGTTTTCTTTTTATGGTAACTTTCATCCACATACATATGTCATCTGCATATTGTACGATTACAATATTATTTGACACAGACTGTGGTAAATCGTAGAGCAGAATATTGAATAAATGAGGGGCAATAACTGATCCCTGTGGGATTCCCATTTGGGGAAATCTTAAGGTGGAATAGGAGTTGCCTACTTTTGTTTGCATACTTCTGTCAGATAAGAAATTCTTAACATAGTCATAGATATGTCCAGATAGACCAATACTTTTTAATTTATACAGTAATCTACCATGCCAGACCTGGTCATAGGCTTTCTTTATATCAAAGAATGTGGCCAGTACATTTTTTCTGTGAGCAAACTGATGTTTAATCTGCGTTGTTAGTTTCACTAAATGATCAATCGTACTTCTCTTCTTCCTGAAACCTGCTTGATTGGTAGGGATAACTTTTCTTTTATCACAATGGTAAATTAGTCTGTTTAAAATGACCTTTTCTAGCAGCTTACCGGTGTGTGATGTTAGGGCAATGGGCCTGTAATTATTTTTATCTTTCTTTGATTTTCCTTGTTTTGGTATTGGAACTATGATTGAGTGTTTCCATACCTTTGGAATATGACCTTCATCCCAGCATTGTTGAAACAGTTCATGTAGTAATATAATCCAGTTTTCCGGCAAATGTTTCAACATTATGCTAGATATTGCGTCTGCTCCGACTGACGTTTTCTTATCACTTAAAGAAAACAGCGTGTCTTTCAGTTCTTTCAAAGTAATTGGGGCATTGATATAATTTGCATTATCTGGTACAGGATCTTTATACATACCTTTCTGGGCCTCTTTTTCCCTAAAAGCTTTTATTTCTTTTAGAAGATTATTAGGAAGCATTGTATCAGAAAACGTGTCGACGAACGACTCAGCCTTTTGTAAATTAGAAGGAAATTCATTACCTTCAATCCTGACTGGACATAATGGTAAATGTACTCCATTTTTCATGTTATTGAATTTTGTCCATATCTTTTGTAGATCTTTATGGCTATAAACCTCATCTGTACAAAATGCAGCCCAGTACTGCCGTTTCACTTGTGCTATTGTTTTATTACTAAATGAATTCGCTTTCCTCAGGGGGATGTGATTTTCTGGTGTTTTTTTTATCCTGTAAGTAGATTTTGAATAAACGTGTGTGTGTGTGTGTGTGTGTGTGTGTGTGTGTGTGTGTGTGCGTGCGTGCGTGCGTGCGTTGTGTGTGTGTGTGTGTGTGTGTGTGTGTGTGTGTGTGTGTGTGTGTGTGTGCGTGTGTGTGTGTGTGTGTGTGAGTACGTGTGTGTGTGTAAGTACATGTGTGTGTGTGTGTGTGTGTGTGTGTGTGTGTGTGTGTGTGTGTGTGTGTGTGTGGTGTGTGTTGCCTATGCCTACAAATGTATGAATATATATGCGCGTACACTTCGAATACACATTTACCACAGCTATTCCTTTTTTCCCTGTTAGTTGTTTCAGATGATGCTGATGTATTGAGCCCTTTGTTTCAGTTGATCCTGATATAATGGGCTTTTTGTTCCATATAATCCTGATGCATTGAGCTGTTTGTAACAGATTATCCGTATGTCTTGAGCTCTTTGTTTCAGATTATCCTGATGTACTGAGCTCTTTGTTTTATATGATCCTGATGTAGCTCTTTGTTTCAGATGATCCTGATATATTGAGCTCTTTGTTTCAGATGATTCTGGTGTACTGATCTCTTTGTTTCAGATTATTCTGATTTACTAAGCTCTTTGTTTCAGATGATCCTGATGTATTAAGCTCTTTGAAACGGTCCTGCTGTATGGAGCTCTTTGTGTGAGATTACCGTGATGTATTGATATCTTTGTTTCGGATTTTATCCTGAGGTATTGAGCTCTTTGTTTCAGATGATGCTGACGTACCGAGCTCTTTGTTTCAGATGATGCCGATGTATTGAGGTGTCTGGAGAAACCTTTCATCGAAGTCATAGATGATGTCTTACCTCAAGCCGTGACGCCAGCAAAACTTCCACTTCAGAACAACGAGCCACCCCGTGCTGACACCTTCCAACTCCCTGACATCATCAAGGGCAACACTGACTGGGGGGGTGACGAAAAGGACCCGGTGAGTGAGGCAGACGACGACACAGACGCACGCATGACCCGGAAAAGACAGTCTGGCACCGTTCCAGACGAAGGCGACAATGTCAGCAAAAGGAACCCAGACAGCTGGACCACCAGGGTTCCAGACTTGATCCAGCGTCCTCGCCATTCACACTCAAAGACGTTGGTACAATCAGACATGGGCACTGTGCGTGACATGGTGATGAGGAAGAGGCAGTTTGGTCACGTGCTTGGGAAGGGGTATAAGATCGGAAAGAGAGAGAAGACGGAGGGTAATGGACCAGGAATGTATGTGTATGAAGGTAAGCGGCAGTTTGGTCGAGTGCTCAATGGAGGATACAAAATAGGAAAGAGAGAGCATGGAGAGGCTAACAGCCCAGACATGTATATGTACGACAGTAAGCGGCAGTTTGGCCGAGTGCTTGGGAAGGGGTATAAGATCGGAAAGAGAGAGAAGACGGAGGGTAATGGACCAGGAATGTATGTGTATGAAGGTAAGCGGCAGTTTGGTCGAGTGCTCAATGGAGGATACAAAATAGGAAAGAGAGAGCATGGAGAGGCTAACAGCCCAGACATGCATATGTACGACAGTAAGCGGCAGTTTGGCCGAGTGCTTGGTGGAGGGTACAAAATAGGAAAGAGAGAGGGGCTAGACTCTTATAACCCAGACATGTACGTGTATAACACTAAACGGCAGTTTGGTCGAGTGCTCAATGGAGGGTACAAAATGGGAAAGAGAGAGAAACTAGAAGCTAATAATCCAGACATGTACATGTATAATGGTAAGCGGCAATTTGGTCGAGTGCTCGGTGGGGGGTACAAAATAGGAAATAGAGAAAGGCTAGAGCCTTATAGCCTAGACTTTGTGTATAAAGACAAGCGGCAGTTTGGTCGAGTGCTTGGAGGGGGTTACAAAGTAGGAAAGAGACAAAAGTTACCAGCTAACAGACCAGATATGTACTTGCATGAAAGTAAGCGGCAGTTTGGTCGAGTACTCGGAGGAGGCTACAAAATGGGCAAAAGAGAATCCAGATTTGGGGGTAGAAATTCAGACGAACAGGAAACCGATGAAGTTCAAACGAGTAAGAGACATTCTGGTTCTGTCTTACGAGGCGGGTACCAAACTAGAAAAAGAGACATGGCGGAGAGTGTTCACACATACATAGATGATCTGCTGGAGAGAGACGTGAACAGGCAACAGTTTGGTGGGACGCTGGGAGGAGGGTATAACCCAGATATGAATGTACAGGAAAGAAAGAGAAGCCAGCACCAATTTGGACAAGTCCTTGCAGGTGGCTACAAAATGGGAAAGAGAGGGAGGACAGGACACGATGATTTGATCAGGAGGTCCATTTGGGAGCCCGAGACTCCATCAGAGAACAGACATAGTGCAACGTCAACTGGCGACATGCCTTTCGAAACGCCATCAGCCTTGGACCCTCGTAGCATACCACTTGACCATCACAACGCTGAATCAGATGAATATAGGCCATCCGATTTTCCAAGGCAGTGGGAGCAAAATAGTATACCAGTTGGAGCTTTCCCTGGTGAGTCTCCTACTGAACTGAACCAAGACAGTATACCAGTTGGACCTTTCCCTGGTGAGTCTCCCACTGAACTGAACCAAAACAGCATACCGGTTGGAGCTTTCCCTGGTGAGTCTCCTACTGAACTAAACCAAAACGGTATACCAGTTGGACCTTTCCCTGGTGAGTCTACCACTGAACTGAACCAAAACAGCGTATCAAGTGGACGCGTGCCTCCCTACCATTCACTGGAATGGAGCCGAAACAGATTACCTGTTGGGCACATACCTGTAGATCTGTCTATTTCCAACAGTGTTGAAGTGAAGCAGTCTCTTTCTTTTCCCAAGTCTAACATCGCCCCTTGGGCTGCTTTCTCCACTAACCCCGGTTCGTTGCCTCCATATTGGGATGAAGGGCAGTTCGGAACTGTTGATCATCACTCAACGTCACAAATCATAGATGTCACATGGTTGATTGATAGTCTACTGAAAGAGGCAGAACGCTTATTAAAACTGTTAGTTACGCCTTCAGAGTCTGACAGTGTGCCTCCTCCATTCTACCAGCCAGACATCATGGAGACCACTGACCCTTCACGCAATGCAGAACAATTTCGAGACATTAAAAGAAGCAGCCCAGTTGACCCCACGCTTCTTTTTCTCAAAGTCCAGGACTGGCTAGAAAAGCAACTACGCAAACGTATGTCCTACAGCAATGAAGCGAGTTCCAAAAATGTCGCTCTGAATCATGAACCGCTTCCACCTTCAGGGAGCCATTTGGCTGACGAGGAAGCTAGTCACAGGCATTCCAGGGAAGAAGGCAGCGCTGAGGGTGGTAGCACAGCAATCAGTAAAAGACAAAACCTTCTTCAACACCACGTGGAGAGCCCCAGTAAACGCTGGTTCTTCAACGTGAAGTTTCCTAGAGGATACAAGCTGGGGAAACGAGTGACAGATCGCAACCTTGAAACTACCGAGCTCATGGGAGACGCTGGATTTCCTCAGTCTTCAGAACCCGTGGATGGAGAGTCGTTTCACATCACGGGCAGCTTAGTGGACTATGTCAAACGACTTAAACAAACCTTAGGTCAGCGAGGTACCCGAGCCAAAAACAGATTTACATGGAAGAATCCGTACGGTTACAGGAAGAAACGTGAAGCTCAGCTCAGAGAGCGCACGAATCTTACCACAGATCATCCGTGCAGAATGCATTTCTTCATGCTGGCACACGCTGATGATGAGAGTACCCCTCTCTGTAAAACACCCCCCAGACTGTCAACAAGTTCTTTCGTCTTTTCCCTCTCACCACTGCTGGCGTTAACGTTGCACGCCAAGACACATAGTCTCCTGCGTCAGAAACACCCCAACGTTCGAGAGTTTGACCAGATGGTTCGGTATCTCGTTGACCGCCGAAACGAAGCTCACGACCCCCAGTTGACGGCCACATTGCCCAGCAGACCACCTTGGGAGCTGGAGGTCTGGAGCCCTGTGGGGTTCCACTACCTGCGAAAGCGAGACCGGTCTTCAGACAACACATTGCCGTGGGACCAGTTCCCGCGGGATGAGTCAGAACAGAACCCTGCAGGGCGACAACCGTACATAGCGAACAGGGTCTTGGAACGGATTCTCAGAGGCGACAAAACTGGGAAAAGTCCAGGAAACGTGCCCCTGAGCGTTGAAGACAATAAGGCACAGTCTCGTGTTCTGCACTCTCCTGCATCAACACAAACAGGAGAACATATGCTTCACCCAAGTACAAGCAAAAGGTTTTGGTGGAAAGTGCTGGGTGGTTACAAAATGGGCAAAAGGGCAGCGCCTCGTGAAAATCGCAGCGGGGTTAAGAGACCTGTTCCAGAGCACGGCAGTGCCAGACAGAACAGCCAGGAGGTCGTCCCAGACTTGGTTCCTGCCGTCAGGACAGAAGCTGACGAGGTCCCCAGGGGGAAGAGAGTCTTCTGGAGACTGTTTCGTGGTCATCTACTAAGAGATGGGATGCCCCGGCCAGGCGCAAAACTTCGCTCACAAACTCAACACGCTAAAAAGAGATTTGATCTATCGAAGATGAGAAAGCTTTTAAAATCGGTCAACAAACTTTTCACGGAGACTCCTGATGAGAATACACCTGATGATGAACTGGTGTGGTTGATTAAGGAACTGAAAAATTTCATGCTCTTAAATTTATCAGATAATAATTTTGAGACGAAAATCACGAAACCCCGAAATAAACGTGCCATCACATCGGCAGACAGAAGCAATCAATCTGAAAATCAAACAGAAACTACAGTAAAGCAATTCAGGAGCAAACTCCGGGGAACCTTTGGGCTAGAGAAACACAATGTAATACTCTCTGATAAAGGAACAGAACTTGAGTATCCTGGCTCAAACGAATACGTAACCAAAAACACAGGACAGGAAGTACTGAGCGACTTCAAATTAAGAAAACACAGATTCAGCCTGATACCTGGACATGAAGACACGGCAGCCGATGATGACTTAGGGAACAGCAAACCAAGAAAACAGTCCTGGGACTCAAAGAGTGGGGGACACAAACTCAGCAATGAGCCGGTGGCTTATCCTTCAGGTCTAGCTTATGCCGATGAAACAAAAGACACAACGACGCCAAGTCTGGAATTAACATCATGGGGAAGCGTTTTAGCCGATGCATATAAACTCAGAAAGCGCCCTCTTTCTAAAGTTCCACGACATTTTATTCAAACAATCGAAAACTATTTTTCGAATAAAAATTCAAATTTAGGGAAACAGTATTGGGGGAAAAGGGCAGGATACAAAACTTCAGGGAAACTTAAAGCTGGGCAGGTAGTGAGTGGTGGTGCTGAACACAGGGCTGAAAGCTTGGGTCAGGAAGCAGATGTAAGGAATCGTCGGTGGAGCCAAGTGCAGGCTGGTGGACCTCAGAGTGACAAGCGCCGCTCTCCAGTCCACCAGGCGATGAAGGACAACGAGGAAGAAAAGACGTTCCAATGGGGCACCGACATAACACAGCTCTGGCAACAGCTCACACACCACGACACACAACCACCTCAGCCAGGCCCCCACCACCTGACCAGCCGGACAACGGTCAAAACCTGACCACTGCAGAACCACCCACAATTAGCCGCTTGGGTTCTCAGGGGGCCGACTTCTGGAAGCACCTCGCAGACTTCCTGTTTGGAGACCATGTGGACGACAACCCGGGGGTCCTGCTGGAGTTTCTGGATCCTTCCTCCTTTACATCAGCTCCAGAGACAAAAAGCGCAGGCATCATAGAACACAGCCCACAGCCGAATCTAGGTGGTGTCGTCATTGCCAAAGTAAAGGGCTACAAAGAAACGTGAATGCCAAAGATGTCACAAGCCATACTGAGTCAAAACAGGAAAGAAGAAGAAGAAGAAGAAGAAGAAGAAGAAGAAGAAGAAGAAAGAAGAAGAACAAGAAGGGAAATAACGCATAAACGTCAAATTAGGCAGGCATCCATGCAACTCTTAGTCTTGGTAACTGTTTAATCACCCAGACAGATGCATGCATTCCCGGATAAAGCTGGGTTTGTAAGCTGACGCCAAGAATAGGACTGTTAGTTTTCTTGAGACATGTTCCCATGTATGCCATGTCTTCTGGCAGACACACCAGTTGGTGATTTTTTTTTTTTTAATAATCTTTATAAATCTTAGTACACATCATTAGTCAATTCTGTTACATTGCAGTGAATGTGGTTTCAGGTTTGTCATTTCAATGAATCTTAAGAAGAACATTTGAAATGTTTAAATCTGAATTCAAGTTTAAATGTTGTCTGCACGTGCACCTTTTTTCTTCCTAACTTAAGGAAAAAAAAACAACCAGAGAACTGTTGTCAGTACTAACATACATTTCATTTTCCAAAAGACATGGTCATCACAGCTCCTGTGGTAATGCTTATCCAGACCTTAAGACGTGTTGAAATTAAGGCAGCTAACCTTCACGAGCCGACGATCCTTCCATGCTTTGAGGTCAGTCTGAGGCTCCAGTTCACCAGAGCTACAGAGGCAAGAGGATAAGTATCGTTGCTTCCCGCTACTAGGGATCCCATGCCGCATATGGCAGGCATTCACCACTTCCTGTTGATCTGAGAGGTCCCCTGCTTCCTGTTCACATACTGGCTGACGGTTCGTCTCATTTCACCACTGATAAAGTCAAACAAGTAAGTCTGGAAAAGAAAAAGAAAAAAAGTATACGCATGATGGTTCGTGCGTGGGCAAAAACCACTTGCAGGCAGTGAGCAAGCGTCCCTGAATAGTGGAAATTAACAAGCTGGTATATGTAATCGCCTGAGTGAGCACCCCAGCCAGTTGAACAATTCTCTCATGTGGCACAGGTTGTGCTGCCCGGAAATGACTGGTGACTTGCACAAGTGAACAGGACTCCGACAAACACGAATGTTGGCAAAGAAAGGCAAAGATACTTATCCTCTTCTCTGTATGTCTTTGGTTCCACACAGAAAGTAAGAAACCAGTACAGTTCCTTCTCTGAAAAAAGTGCCACAGTAGCTGCAGCCCGATGTTTCGTGGGTTCCCCCCTTTCTGGTCTCACCCTCACTGGTCGTGTTCAAAGATGGTGACTTTTTCTTTTAATGGCTCATCATCGAAAGCTTTTACAAACTGACTTAAGTCCTGCAGCCTAGTAGCGGTAAGGGCAGTGAACTGTGAGAGGTGTGCGGCATCACTATGATTAGGGGCAGGGCATTGTGGAAGCCAGAGTCCACTGATCCCCCTCCTCCCACTGCCTCACCCTCTCCTGTTCCACTTGATCTCTCAGTGTATGTAGGTATGTAAATATATAAACAGACAGACAAATAAACAGTAGATAGATAGAGAGACAGACAGACGCATAGATGAATGGTTGTACGTGTGTATGTATGTATGTATGTGTGAATGCATGTAAATATATAGACAGACAGAAAGACTGACAAACAGACAAATAGAGAGAGGCATAGATAGATAAATAGATAAACAGATGTACGTGTGTTATGTATGTGTGTACGTATGTATGTATGCATGCATGCATGCATGCATGTATGTATGTATGTATGAATATAGATAGATACATCCATGGATAGATAGACAGATGTGTGTGTGTGTGTGTGTGTGTGTGTGTGTGTGTGTGTGTGTGTGTGTGTGTGTGTGTGTGTGTGTGTGTGTGTGTGTGTGTGCGTGTGTGTGTGTGTCCTGCAAATGACCCCACACTCACCCCAAACCCTTTTCCCAAACCAACTGATTCGTCAAAAAACTATAGCGGAATGAAAATAAATATGAAGTGAGGCAGAGAACAGTAAATAATAAACAATAAACAGTTACCGTACTTGTTTATTGTTTATAGCGGAATGGATGACAGGCAGTTGTCCCCAATGCAAAGGTTGATAACAGGATAAATGGGGTTGTAAACAGGATAAATGGGTATGAACTGTTTATCATGGCCTCATTGCTTTGACCCAATATCACTCTCAGAGTATGTCCTACTGGCATTTAACCAGTTCTCCACACACACACACACACACACGTGCGCACGCACGCGCAAGCGAAGTCAAGTTGTAAACTCCGTATGAACGGACGTAATGAGTGCTGAATGGCTTCTTGCTTGCTTTGCTGGCCTTAAGGGTCTTATCTTACCACCAACATCGTCTGAGATAACACTGCGGTACCACTAATTAATCATCGATAATTATTCTAATTAAAAGAGTGCTTGCACCTGGAAAGTGCGATTTTAACCCATTGTAGCGAAGATCACGTATACATACTTGAGTGTAGGTTGATGTGCACTGCAGTTTCGATGTGATGCAGGCCCAATGCCTCACTGTAAACCCCCCAGTTTTAAAGTGTTGCATTTGTGTTTGATATGTTTGCTGGATTTGTTTCAGCTGACATACATCAGCATATTTTTTGACACCATGCCCACCATGTACTGGTGTCATTTATGGAGTCATGCTATGGCAATTTGTTGTTGTTGTTGTTGTTGTTGTTGTTGTTGTCGTCGTTGTTGTTGCATTAGATCCAGCTTGCCTCACAATCTTTTTTTTACACGGGTGAAGGCTGGTTTAGGTGCTTTACTTTTGGATGGGAAACTGTAGTTTCACAAGCAGCATGCATTCAACATACAAAAAGAAATTGCAGCAACAAGGGCCTCTGGAAGGAGTTCTTAGGAAAAATCCACTTCAATAGCAAACTAAAAAGATAAGCCGATAGAAATTTAAAAAAAAAAAAAAAAAAATTGGCCAGCCGTTGTGGTGCACTGGTTAGCACCATGAATTCTGGGTTGGGAGATTTTGGGTTCGATTCCCTTCAAAGTCATTTATTTGTAGGCGGAGTCAGCCCTGACCTGCTCCTACACAGAATTGAGTTTGCTATGGGCTCAGTTGGAAAGAGTGGAACCACACAGTTGAGTTTTATGTAACTTATGGATGTATCTCTGGGAATGTTGCTGCAATTTTCTGACCAGTACTGCAGGTGTCTGTATCTCTCAGGCCGGGTAGTTGCAGGGATATATTAGAAAAGGAAGCATAGTGTACAGCTCTGTCATGCAGTCTCAGACTAGGATGAAGCTCCATAGCATCCTCTTTATCATCCTCACCCATCAACATAACAAAAATTCTCATTTTCTGTGGCCCGTCATGCCTTGCTCTCATGGTGACCTCAGTTTACATTTCTTTTCCATATCTATGCCTTTGGGCGAGTTTGTGTCAAGGTCACCATTACTTGCAAGTTTATGGGGTTGTCATTGGACAGGCATGGTGGGTACCCTCCATAGGGGAATTCTCACTCACACTAGTTCTGCAACTATAGAATTATTGTCATGGGCAGGGGGCTTAGAAACTGGAGTCCTGCATTTGTTTTATCAGAACAGTCAAAACTGAACACCACCGAACTCACTTGGCAGAAACGCAGCGTCTCCTCTGGTGGGTCGCCTTATAATGACTTGACATTGGCTGCTGACTGAGGATAGCCAGTGCTGGGACTGCAACAGGACAAGCTAGGGTGCGGCTGTGGGTAAAGAGCTGGTATGAGCAGCGTGGGAATAACGCCACTTGAGTGGTATGGAAGATGAGAAAGCAAAGAGAAGAAAAAAAATGAATAAATGAAAATATGCAGTTCCACATGAAGGTGTCTCTCAGCTTGAATTCCACACAGTTCGTATTAGTTGTGACAGTAAATGAACATATGTAATACGAAACAGTACAATTCAATACAGTGGAATATGGGATGGTAGGCAGGGCGGGGATGGCTCAGTGTGGTCAGCTGGACTATACTTAACCCAAACTGGACTGAGAGACAGACAGTAAAGTGAGAAGTCTAACAGCAATCGAGAGTAATGTCCCTTGAAAGGGCACCATGGATGGGATGAAAAACAATGAAAATCCAGTAATTAACATTATCTTGAATATCCAGCTAACATCACTACAGTGATAAACCTGTGTTTGTTTCTCACCGAGACCTTATCCTGTACTGAGATAGAAGAGATTGGTGACTGTGTGTTCTTCCTTCGTTTGTTCATGTTTTGAATGCCGTTTGTCATGCCTGAAGAAGATCAATGGGTTAAAACACAGTACGCCTGTCTTGTGATTTCTTTGTTCCATTCGTCTTGTCAGCTCAATAATTCTACTTTTGCTTGTATGCTTCAATTTCTGCTTGCGGTCACTTTGAAACTAAATATTCATCTAACATTACCACAGTAATAAAGTAGTCTTTTGACAACTTGGTCTGAATATCCTGCTGACATTACCACAGCAGTAAAACCAGTCTTTTTGTCAGCTTTGTTTAAATATCTGGCTAACACTACCACTCTAGTAAAAAAAAAAAAAAAAAAAAAAAAACAGCCTTTTGTTGACTTTGCCTGAATATCCTGCTAACATGTCTGAATATCATGTTAACAAGTATGAAAATCCTGCCTGAATATCCTGTAAACACTACCACTGTAGTAAAACCAGTCTTCTGTCGACTTTGCCTGAATATCCTGCTAACATGTCTAAATATCCTGCTATCATGTCTAAATATCCTGCTACCATGTCTGAATATCCTGCTAACATGTCTGAATATCCTGCTAACATGTCTGAATATCCTGCAAGCACTACCACTTAGTAAAACCAGTCTTTTGTTGACTTTGCCTGAATATCCTGCTAACATGTCTGAATATCCTGCTAACATGTCTGAAAATCCTGCTAACATGTCTGAATATCCTGCAAGCACTACCACTTAGTAAAACCAGTCTTTTGTTGACTTTGCCTGAATATCCTGCTAACATGTCTGAATATCCTGCTAACATGTCTAAATATCCTGCTAACATGTCCTGCTAACATGTCTGAATATCCTGCTAACATGTCTGAATATCCTGCTAGCATTACCACTGTAGTAAACTCAGTCTTTTGTCGACTTCGCCTGAATATCCTGCTAACATGTCTGAATATCCTGCTAACATGTCTGAATATCCTGCCAACACAACCACTGTTGTAAAACCGGGCTTTCATTGACATTGACATCCAGCTAATACTACCACAGCAGTAAAACAGTCTTTTGACAACTTGGTCTGAATGTCAACAAAAAATACTACAGTAACAAAATCAATCTTTTGACAACTCTCAATCCTGCTGAAATTCCCACAATAATGAAATCAGTCTTTTGACAAAGTGTCAGAATATCCTGCTCATATTCACACATTAATAAAATCAATCTTTTGACAAGTATGTTTGAACAACCTGCTGGCATTCCTGCAATACAAAAATCAGTCTATAAACAACTTGGTCTGAATATCAAGCAAACAACATAATAGCAAAAACAAAAACAAAGAAAATGAAAACAAAACAAAAAAAGAAAACAAAAGACACCAGTGTTTTGACCATCTTTTAAGGCAGTAGGTCCACTAATGTGAGGACAGACAAAAGTATTTCGAAATTAATAATCGGGGGGGGGGGGGGGGGGGGGGGGGGGGTACATGTGCGTGCATGCGTGCATGTGTATGTGTGTATGTTTGTGTGTGTGTGTGTGTGTGTGTGTGTGTGTGTGTGTGTGTGTGTGTGTGTGTGTGTATTTGTATATGCATGTGTGTGTGTGTGCATGTGTGTGTGCATGTGTTTGTGTGTGTCGGTGTGTGTGTGTGTGTGTGTGTGTGTGTGTGTGTGTGTGTGTGTGTGTGTGTGTGTGTGTGTCCCTTTGATTATTTGCCATCTCATCTTCTGGATCCCCTCAGCGGCGTTACTCCAACACCGCTCATTTCAGTTCCTTTAGACACAGCTCCACCCAGACTGTCCTGCAGATATACCAGCACCACATTCCACAGGAAGCAATCAAGTCACCATAAGGAAACCCACCAGAGGAGACACTGTATGTGCCGAGTCAGGTGGTGTTAAGTGATGCTCGTTCTGATCCAACATGTGCAGGACACCACTTACTTAGCCCTCTGATTGTAAACACAATGACTGCTTAGCCACCAGCCACATAGGGATTCATGTCCCCCTTCAGAGGGCGCCACCACGTCAGCCTCATGACAGTCCCCTTGAACTCCCCAGTACCAGTGACCTTGACATGAACCCACCACATGAGCTCATCATATGGCTGTGGACAGGAAATCAACTGACAACCATGAGACAGAGCATAGTGGGCCACAGAATTTAAGACTTTTCGCTTATGATGATCAGAGAAGATCGGAGTGATGAAGATGGTGCTACATCTTCCGTCTTCCGCATTTCCATTTTGATTGCAGACTACATGAAAGGATCTGACTCAAAGAGAATACAGCGTCTCCCAGGCCAGAAAGATACAGACGCCTGCAGAGTAACGAAATTTGAGCAATATTCCCAGAGACGCATCAACTATGAGGACAACACTACTCATTGCACCATGGTGGCTAGTGAAAATGATTATTATGACCTGAACATATTCATTCCCCATTCATTTATTGTTTTCAACATAAATCACCAAGCATGCAAATACCAAAGTAAACAAAGGACCGAATTCATCTTCAGGTGTATCTGTATTTTATTGACACTTTTTACTTCAACAATTAATTACATGTGGACACATTTTATTGACTGTTATACGCACACACAAACAGATGCACGCATGCAGGCACGCACATACACACGCACACACCCACTCATACTTTCTTTAATGTTCTTCACACACACACACGCACACACACACACACACACACACACGCGTGCGCGCGCACACACACACACACACACACACACACAAAGATGCACTCACAGCCTCTTACAACAGTGTATCCCTGCAATAACACATTCACTCGTCGCATGGCAGCATTATTAAAGAAAAAAAGAAAAGAAAGAAAAATCAACATTAAGTCTCTGAAACATGTTCATCAAGCAGTGTAAAGGTTAACACTCAGATCACCAGTATAAAAGTTTCAGCCCTTCTTGAAATATTAGCCTTTCCGCACACTTAGAAATCCAAATATTCCATCAGATTTTGTTAAAATACCCCCCACCACCCACCATCCCTTCGTCCTTCCCATCCTTCTTTCACCAAAAATTTGTCAGTTTTCCCGAATGATTTTACTTCCCATTTTTAACCCAATGTCGTGAACAGAATTTTTTCCTTCTCAAAAATACAAAAAAATAGGTGTGGGCAATAACACAACCCTCCGATATCCGTGTTGAAGAAGTTCAAATGCTCTTTTTTTTTCACTCACTGGAACTGATTTTAGATCAGCTGAAAGTCAACCTGCCATTTGGCCAGTTGTCTGAGAGTAATAACTGCATGCCAGCCAGGTGCATCCCTGTATTTTCCTATCCATACCCTTCTGAGACGCCCAAGGGAGACGATAGGAATGACAAAGTCCTACTACGTAAGGTCCTATCCTTCGCCTCCCCTAACCTTCAACAAGTCCTAAGGAAGATGCTAAGAATGACGAAGGAAGTAGTCGATGACGGTGGAGAAAGCGGCGAATCCGGCGGCACCCAGCAACCCTGGCTTCAGACCAGCTGCACACACGTAAATCACAGGACGTTATAAATTAACACGTTGTCGTTCTGGTGGTGTGGTGTAAAAGCAGACCCCCTTCTCCCCCACTCCACTGGGATGGATATCGCCCTCAAACATGCCTAACCCCCAAAATCTTTCCATTGGGAACAGACCATGTAAACACCAGGAACAAACTGATATTTTTTACAAAATTTGCAGAACTCTTCTTTCATATGTGATGCTAAAAGATGCACACATCTAATACATGTTCACATAACTTCAGTTACCATGACAATGGAGAATCAAAGAATAAAACTTGCACATCGTGCATAAATGAAATGTTTATTTCTTTTCCTTTCCTGAAAGTCTGTTGATATCATTTTTTTTGTTTGTTTGTTTGTTTCATCTTTGAGGCAGGATTTGCAATCCAAATTCATCAGTCACACACACAATGGTTTCCTTGCCACAGCTATGTATCTATTTAGCACTTTCTCTTAACTTCCAGCCGATTCTGTCTCTTGCACAGCCCATTCTAGACTAAAGCACATGCGCACAGTCTTTCAGTTACAGCTTCCCGTCTGCAGTCATGTTTGACCACCAGTAAGAAAAGGTATTCCCAATTATTTTCACTATGAGCCTTTATTTTCTGTACAAGTGATCAGCAAACATAAGGCCCAGAACTGTCATTGCCTTTGACGATTTTTCATAACAAATACATCTACTCCACGACAACAAACCTCACTGCCTCCTCTGTCACAGAGCCTTCTGGACGTTCATCCCTTGACCACTACTGATTAACATACTGGCCAGTGAGAGACTGTAGCATCTTTGTCATGGGATGAAATAGGTAGATCAGGCTACATAAACCACTGTCTCATATTAAATCGCTTGGGACAGAAGAAGTTTATTCAGCTGAAGCCATGCCTCCAAAGTCTGTTGAAAGTACAGTTGATCTCTTTTAAATCAATACCAACTAACCTACATTCTACACAGTTCAGCTGTTATTGAATTATACTAAAATGCAACAATGGCGATAACTATTACTATTCTACACAATTATTAGCCTTATACTATAGTTGTCCAATACAGTATGCTAATGGCAGATCACCCAAGAACTCAAAAACAAACAAAACGATGAATTGGATAAATTGTATAATACACCTGAATTAATCAAAAATGGATGATGATCACCAGGACATCCATCAGTTTCATACAGTCTGAACAAATCAAACTGAAGTCAACCAAAATTTAAGTGACAATTATTCTAGTGATCTATAAGCAGCAAAATAAAACCAGTTCTAGCTTAACACAAAATTCATGTCTTTCATAGGGGACAAGGAGTTGTGGGTTGGCAGGATATAGCAAATAATTTTTTGTCAGTGGTTGCGGAAAAAAAGGTGAAAATCTAATACTGTAAAACTAAAGTAAACAAGAATTTTGTTCTCTTTAATCAAGTAGTTATTGCATGATAATATTGATAATAAGTGGTCTGAGAATGCACTCTAAATCCTTGTGTACTGTACCTCTAAAGCCGATGACACCGCCCACTATGGCTCCCGACAGGGGTCCATTGGCCATGTCACTTTTTCCACGGTACTGTAACACAAAGATACTGTCAACTACAGCAAGTTGTGTACATGATATATACATGTACAACCACTCATGGGCAGAACACTGACGACTAAATGCACAAACACTAGCACTGATATACATGTTTGCATACATGAGCATATCCATGATTACACATTGGTGAACACCAACATCCCCCGTCTAATCCACCTCAGCCATACCCCATCCACACACACATGCACGCACCCACACACGCATGCAAGCATACACACACACAAACACACACACACACACACACACACACACACAAAACTATCATTGTTTTCACAAACAGCCATCAAAATATTCACTATCTATCATTATCAACATAATATTAAAATGATCATAATTAAGAATGTTTTTATACACCTAACTAGTTGAATGTTCTTGGAATTTACAATGAACAACTGACACTTGTAAACTTGTACATACATCAGGCTAAAACCTAAATTAACAAGAACAACAGACATAACCCACAAAAAAAGCACACAAAAAATGCATTCTGCAATTTATACACCTAACTAATTGAATGCTCTTGGAATTTATAATGAACAACTTACACTAGTACATACATCAAGCTAAATCCTAAATTAACAAGGACATCAAACATAACCCACAAAAAAAAAAAAAAATGCATTCCGCAATCCAACACTTCACTTCTCATCGAAATGCACCACCACCCACTGACCCAGTTTTGCCCTCTCAGTCTCAGCAATAAACAAGTAGGGTAACTCTTGCTCCCACAAGAAAACATATCTCCAAAGGAATGCTGCTTACGACACCGAATCGCCTAGCAGACATGACAGCACAACGCACACAGAAACTCCATCTCACCACCATTCCCAACTTCTCAGCAGAATAAACTAATTTCTTTAAATTAAAAAGCACAGGCATCCAAATGCAGATGACACTCAAAACACACACACACACACACACACACACACACACACACACACACACACACACACACAAACAATCAATCAATAAAAAAAAAAAAAAAACAGCACATATTACTATCAGCCTACAGATACCAGTCAGACGAGGAAAGAAACATTTTCCTGTTTGATTTGATGCACATCTAAACAAAAAGGCCTTAATCTAATGAGCAAAGGCATGCAGACCAAAACTTGAAAAATGAGGGAAGAGGCTAGACATCAACTACACACAAACACGCACATGCACACACGCACACACACACACATGTGCGCACACGCACGCACGCACGCACACACGCATGCACGCACGCACGCACGCACACACACACACATGCATGTATACACACACACACAATGTCTGACTGTAACACACACATGTCACAACATAATGCATACACAAATTGTCTGACCAGTTAAGGTCATATTAACCGCAAAAGTTATACACACACACACACACACACACACACACACACACTCACACACACACACACACACACACACACACAAATGTACTCACAAATACCTTTTTTTTCCCATACCTATAACAGGACCCCCAACTGAAGGCTGTTTTAAAAGGTGGGCTAACCTTATTTTGGAATAAGATGCAATATAAAGGATATTCTTATCCTGACCTTAGTCAGTTAGTGTGCACAGCTATACTTCAACTTGTTGAAGATGACTAGGATTTTTCCAGGTTTACCATCGAAAATAAGATAGATTTTCAAGCACACATCAAATTCTCTCTCTCTCTCTCTCTCTCTCTCTCTCTCTCTCTCTTTCTCTCTCTCTCTCTCTCACCAAGGATGGGAATGAGTGGAATGAGGGAGTGAGCTGGGGAGGGGGGGGGGGGTGGGGGGGAGACACACAAAGAAAAAACCTGAGCCAGAGACAAGAAAGACACAGAGAGACATACAGAGACAGAGACAGTGAGAGAAACAGACATGTAGTGAGTTCAACCACCTGAACATTACAAAAAAGAACTTTTTTATTACAAGCTTTACTGAATACAGCATTCTGATTGACTCAGAAGTTTAACATTACTTAGCATGAGTTCAAACAGAAAAAATAAGGTGACTGTTAAAACAGCATCATGATTTACTGAATAAACTTTGGGGTAGTCATCCATTCGTTTGGAAGTTTTGTGACCCTTTGTTGGAAACGAGTTCCATGATTTAGTTTGTGACCCTTTGCTGAAAAAAGAGTTCCATGATGTAAACCTTGACAGGGACCTTCAAACTAGCGTCAGTTCACAAACGGCACTTCATCCTTCACTGATAACCTGGCTCTTGGTGTTGAAGTTGAGCCAACGATATTTGGAAAGCAGTCAAAAACTACGATGTCCCAGACAAGTTTTCTCATTTTCTCTGCAGAAGAATCTGGTTCCTATGCTTTATTTTTCTTTGAAGTGGCAGTGAATAGTTTAAGCCTATGTCACCCTTTTTTGACAAAACATGAAATACTAACTAGTACAAGAGGCCGTCTCATCTGGCGCAAGCTCTGACAAAAAATTCCGGAAGGCGTTTTCCAGTCATAAACTAAAACAAACCTTGAAATCTGCACATAGTGTATGTGAATCAGGAGCCCTGTATAAAGATTAAAGTGCAAATTAGACAAAACAAATCCAAAAATTATTTCCTTTAAATGATAGCTTTGAAATAAGGGGGAATCACACACACAAAATCAAAGGGAAATTAACAAACTCATGGATACACACACACACAACACACACACACACACACACACACACACACATACACACACACAACACACACACACACACACACACACACACACACACACTCACACACACACAACGACAGAGAAAGAGAAAGCCAAAGAGAGAAAGAGAGAGGGGAGAGACAGAGAGAGACAGAGAGAGAGTAGAGGGAGAATGGACTAAAAAAAAAAAATAAAGCTTCATAGAAAAACAAGCAAATATCATTTACTTACACTCTCCAGTAGACACTCAGTGCCAGCAAACATGGCGCCAATCATGGCAAAATTTTTGCCATAAGACAGTGAACGGTTCTTCATCTCTTTTAGCACCATGCGAGTCGTCGGTGTTTCTGTTGTCATTGTGGACATGGGATCCACACTGGCGGTAAATAATCCAAACACTCCACCCAAGGCAAAACCTGTAGACAAGTTAATTTATGCACAAGATTTTACTGTATGTCATGATGAAGTTACGAACAACAAGGAGCTAGCTAAACAAGACACATAACACTACTCCTCACTCAGTACACAATTTCAGTGCGATGTTTTATACATGTAGCACCCAAAACACCTTTGTTTGGGTATTTTTGTTTTCATTGTTAACACAATATTTTATAAAATACTGTTTAATGACAACATTATGTTTCATTTTGATGTCTAATTATATATATACCTATTTTATTTTTACAGCAAGAATACTCTGCTGGTAAACCCAGACCTTCACAACAAATGAGACAAAGAAGCAATTCGATTTTTCGTCTTTCGTCATCCTTTGTTTTGTATCTTATGATTTCAACGTCCCCCTCAGTCCCATCCTTCTTCTTCTTCTTCTTCTTTTATGTGGCCACAATCAACACTCTGATTATTTTGATACTGGTGCATAAATAATGAAGACTCGTTTGAAAGTAATAGTTCAGGTAGGCAGGCGTACCTAAAGCAGAATTTTGCCAAACGTAACTTTAAACTTACCCATGACACAGCTCATTCCAGATTTGAACGCACATGATTCGAACACAGAATGAACGAAAAGTTCTTCCTTTGTCTGTGAGAACTGAGGAATACCGACAGCTGGCAGACTTGAAGGCGGTCTTTTATCAGGGCCAATAAGTCGTGATATTATCTTCAAATCAAATTCTCCTATATCACCATGTGAGCCCTGTCCTTTTTCATTCGGGGTCAGCTCTCTGATCCTGGGAGCTGCCATCTTGGTATCAACTAGGAAAGACTACTCTCACAAGTTAGGCCCACTGATGATGTGTCTTTTTACCAAAATCGGGTGTGGGTTTTTTGTGTGCGTCTTGTTGTTGTTGTTGTTGTTGTCGTTGTTGTTGGTTGTTTTTTTTTATATTGTTTGTTTGTTGTTTTCCCCCAGCAATTTTCAATGTCGGCTGTCAATACTGACATTAACTGATATGCTGCGTCGCAACGCTGTGGAGGTAATTAATCAGTTTTTCACACCCCCATCCATGCCAGTCTTTCATTTTAAGTCCCCTTGCCGACACGAACCTGGATTTCGTCAGCTTTGCGACTTTTGTTAAAACCTTCTGGATTCATGCGTATCAAATGATATACTACAAACAGATTTCAGTCGAGGAAAGTGAGAGTTGCATCTGCAAAGGAACTACACTTGGATCTTAGTCAAAAGGCCGAGAAGCGAACTGTGAAGAAATCAACTGTGGCCTACGCAAAATGGCGGCAAACTTTCCAGGCTCAAGGTTCGTGCTTCTCCAGCCAGTTTCAGAGGGCTGACGTCACTTCCTCTTTGACGGTTCCATGTGGTTCCCAGAGTGCTGAAACTGCTGCCAACAAATCCACACTAATCCAACTGAACCTAAAAAAAAAAAGGCTGAAAATAGGTGTATCATACATGATAAACGGGTTATGGTGACTTCACTATGTATCATATAATATTATACAGCAGGCTTTAGTGGTAGCATAATGTGAAATATACCCAGGTGTTTTTTTTTTGTTTGTTTTTTGTTTTGTTTTGTTTGTTTGTTTGTTTGTTTTTAATGATTTTTAGCATTTCATAAATTAAAATTTGTGCTACATAGCATCCAGACGCGTGCATTCATATATTATCAATATAAAGAAATGTGTGTATTTTCATTGTGTTGATGCTCTTCAGGGGCTCTTTAAAGACTCAAAATTCCTTTTCTGTGTCTGTACAGATGTCAACTACTGCAGAGCACACTTCATTGGACGAGAGCAGGGTCGCCTTCAAAGAACACTCCTCTCTGAAACAGTACATCAGAAACCAACTACACAAGCGGAGATTCAAACTGTGGGGGAGGTATAATGGGGTTCGAACCTTTTTATGAGAAAATGTCGGAAACAAACCACACAAACGGAGATTCAAAATGTTGGAAAGGTATGATGGAGTTCGAACCTTTTTATGAGAAAATATTGGAAACAAACCACGCAAATGGATATCTTCTTCTTCTTCTGCGTTCGATTGAAGCTGGATGCGTCAGACTTGTAACCCGGCCGCCATGATGAAGCCCGCGGTCTTCTCCAGGTCAGAACGGGCTCCCCAAAGCTGCGCCTGTAACTCCGCTCCCCCCGGCCAGGTTTTGTGTCGTAGAGCTGCGTGAGTAGGACGCAAATGGATATAAAAACTGTGGGAAAAGTAGGAAGGGGTTCGAATCTTTATATGAGAAAAAGATTGGGAAGGCTGGAGTAAAAAAAAAAAAATGCTGATGAAAATGTGGGGAAGGTATGACTGGATTCAAACCTTTTTCATAATGAAAATATTATGAAGGCCAGAATTTTTTTTTTAATTAAAAAAAAACAAAAAACGCTGATATGGCCGGCAGGCTAGATGTATTGGGGGCCCTAAATAAGAAAACACCTACGGAAGATAACACTGCGAACTGAACGCTGTGCATCGGTCAGACGAACCCGGGACAAATAGGTGCCAGACCTTTGCACAGCACAATACAGAAGGGACTGACGATCTGACAAAAATTAGAAATCAGCCTTGATCTCAGACCCCGGACCTTGCAGAGCTTTGGAGGTAGAAGACTGTATAAATCATGCCCAGGCTACGGCCGCGGGGGCAGAGGAAAGCAGAGGGATAGAACGTGGTTAGACCGGCCGCTGACTGCCGAACCATAGAGAGCGCTCAATGGAAGGGACATGACTTCTTTTTTTTTTCTTTTTTTTTTTTTGTTAGTGAATGTGTAATTACATACGTAATTACATTTTACTTACTTTTTACACACACACACACACACACACACACACACACACACACACACACACACACACACACACACACACACACACAAATTATAAGGTATTAGACTCTATATCGATTTTTTTTTTTCCTTTTCTCTTTCATTTGTTAATATTACGATGAATACATTATTTACATAATGCTGTTTCATTTTGTACTTTGAAGAAATAAGCACACACACACACACACACACACACACACACACACACACACACACACACACACACACCATTTAGGGGCCGAAGAGAATGTTGTGGTCTGTTTGCTGCATGGATGAATGAATGATTTACAGTTTAGTGAGTATAAAATATTTGAAATGTTTTATGTTCTATTATTTTCTAATGGTGTAATTATAAGATGATTGGAAAAAAGAAAAGGTTTCAGTCAGTAAATTGAAAAAAAAAGGTTAGGTGCCAGAAGGGCTCAGTGGGATTAATTGAAATGTTGTGTGGAGAGAAAAGAGGTTCACAATGTTTTGGTGTGTTTCACGGCCATGTCCTGTCATGTGCTGCCATTGGCTGATCACTGATGTTGGGGACCCGGAGCACGCCTGAGGGACCAGGAGTGAACGAGTGGCAACGACGGGCGCGTCCCAGTCCAGCGGAGCGGTTACGATCACGCACAGACGACAGCAGGCGCATCACAGAACTGATGGAACGTGCATCGTGTCAACACGCGGGTCGAGGAACATCCATTTTGCTGAACCTCAGTCCTCAACGCTACACACGGCTGACGTCCCAGCACACATCTCCGCCTATGATGTTGTCTGTCATGGAAGTGTGGATGCGCTGTGCTGTCGTTATGCCCCTGACAAGTCAGGACCAGCACATCCAGCTTCGGCTTGTTTTCGTATCAGAGTGAACGCTCTCCTAGACTGGTTGCTTTACTGGGCTGACGAGTCCAATCTGCCCGGCTATTTATCAATAGTTGGAGATGGTTCCTTTCAAGACCCTCGTGCAAACAACACCCTGGGCAGGTGCATTGATCTACTCGCCCTTATGCAGTCTCCCTTCTCCGAATTCCCCTCCCCCTCCCCCTCCCTTGGCTCCCAATTTTCCCTGAGCCACTCCCATACACTCCCTGGCTTCCTGATGGCTGGCACTGGGAACTGACAGTCCCACAGGTGATCAATCAGCTAAACAGTGTGGTTAGGCCTAACAGTTCGTATGCTGAAACATTTAGCTGGCTTACATTTACCACGAAAATTTACAAACTGCTGCGTGTGGTGCATTGTTGGGTGTTTGGAGATTTTTTCGCAACAATTCTAACTGTTGGATTTCATTGGACTGCTTTAGATAGTTCAATGAGGATAACCAGTTCCCCACCAAGGGAAGTAATATATGGTGCGGACTGAAAGGATTATGCACAAGTTTATTTCCCTTAGTTAACTGTGTGTGTGTGTGTGTGTGTGTGTGTGTGTGTGTGTGTGTGTGTGTGTGTGTGTGTTGTTGTTTTAGTTTTTGTTTGTTTTTAATTTATTCATTTTTCAAGACTGGATCTTGTCTAGATTCCGATTTTGATAACAACTTCTCAGGGGCGTAAAAAGACGTTAAAAAAGATTATGTACAAGTTTATTTCCCTTTGTTAACTCTGTGTGTGTGTGTGTGTGTGTGTGTGTGTGTGTGTGTGTGTGTGTGTGTGTGTGTGTGTGTGTGTCTGTCTGTCTGTCTGTATGTGTGCGTGCATGCGTGCGTGCGTGCGTGTTGTTTTAGTTTTTGTTTGTTTTTAATTTATTCATTTTTCAAGACTGGATCTTGTTTAGATTCCGATTTTGATTACAACTTCTCGTGAGCTTAAAAAAGACGTTATTCTCACCTTCGTCCTTCGTCAGATCTTTTTACTTCTTTTTTTTTTAAGTTAGAATGTTTAACAAAACAAAAAAACAAAAACAAAAAAAAAATATATATATATATATATAATATATATATATATATATATATATATATATATATGAACCCGTCCATGTTTCTATCAGCAGAAAAATTGTTGATCTCACCTTCGTCGAATTTTTTTTTTTTTTTTTTTTTTTGATTGAGAATGTTAAACAAAAATGTTTCTATTAGTAGAAAGCTTGATAATTCAGTGTTGCGTCGCTATTCTTGCCTTAAACACCAGCACAAGCGCAGCCCCTCGCTATCTGACATTAGTTATTCAAATTTACGCTCATTCACACACCAGCTGCAGTCATGATGGCACCTTGCTCCTGGCGTAAAATCCAAACGTGTCGGTGAATCTTCCTTTTCTTTCTTGGCACTCTGTCTGGAGTGGCTGATGTCTCAATCTTCCCCGTGCCACTTAGTTTATATCTTCAAAAACTGCTCTCAGAAAGTACCCTTTTTTTAACTATCGATTGATTTGATATAGGTCTATCGTTTCAAAACTTTTCAGTCATGCAGCATACGGTCTTTAGTGTGTGTGTGTGTGTGTGTGGCGCGCTTGTGCACTCGCATCAGAATATCTAAAAACTCAAGTCGAGTTGCAAAGTGAGGCGACTGCAGGCAGAAATCTAAACAAATTTTAAATGTAATTAATAGCGAACCGCCAAGAAAACGTAGACAAACGAGTCATAAGACAAAACACGACGCGTTTTGACCTCTTAGGTCTTCTTCTGGGATTTGAATCCTCGGGACATGAGCACCACCAGCAGCAGCACAACAGCAATATCAGCGGCAAATCTACCACAAGAAAGAGAAAAGAGATAGCGACCGATTGATGGATTGATTAATGAATTGATATGTTAATTGATAGATTGATGCACTGACTGACTGATTGGTTGATTGATTGATTGATTGATTGATTTAGTGATTGATTGACTAATCGATAGATTTGATTGAATGATCAGCTGACTGTCTGACTGACTGACTAATTGATTGATTGACTGATTGATCGGTTGATTGATTGATTCAGAAATTGATTGACTAATCGATAGATCTGATTGAATGATCAACTGACTGACTGATTTGATTGATTGATTGATTGATTGATCGATCAATCGATCAATTGATTGATCATTTGTACCTGAAAGGATGCTCAGACAAACTGTCCTTGTCGCGCATTCATCATTACAATACATGACACGCATAGTGGAAAATCATCACACATGCACATGTAAACAATGACATACTGTCACATCAGTGACGCGACGAAATCAGAGATAGGAAAGATGAAGATAAACACTGTCTGTCTGTCTGTCTGTCTGTCTGTCTGTCTCTCTCTCTCTCTCTCTCTCTCTCTCTCTCTCACACACACACACACACACACACACACACACACACACACACACACACACACACTCGTGTATACACACATGCACACATGTACAGAGAGAGACAGAGAGAGTAACAACTACACACTAACATTAGACACCCCCCCCCCCCCCCTTTCCCCCTAAATCCTCCTTCTCTTGTGAAACGTCCATTTGAGAAACCTGCCTTTGACCAAAGACTTGAGCTCTTGTGATAACAAAGAGCTTTAGGACTAAGCATTTACCGTGATCTTTTACCTTCCCCCTTCCAACACGCACGCACGCACACACACGCACACACACACATACACGCACACACACGCACTCACTGGATAAGAACCAGCATTGTACAGAAATTGGAACTCTCTCTCTCTCTCTCTCTCTCTCTCTCTCTCTCTCTCTCTTGTGCGCGCGCACCAACCCCCCAAACACACACACATACATGCACACACACACACACGCACTCACTGGATAAGAACCAGCATTATACAGAAACTGGAACTCACTCTCTCTCTCTCTCTCTCTCTCTCTCTCTCTCTCTCTCACACACACACACACACACACACACACACACACACACACACACACTTGGACAATGCTATTCATGGCTGCCAATAATCCACTGCTTCTTTCAACCAACAGACAACACCTGCAGCTGAGGAATTGTTCTGGACAATGCTCAGTACACAAGACGTATTGACTCTGAACCTGTAAAATGCAATGTTGATGCTGCACCTTTGCGTCTCGTTTTCTTGACGAAGAAGGCTCGAACCACACAGAATACACACTCAAGCTAAAACAACACAGAGGAAACAAAATCCAATAATGGGGTCATTCTACACAAAATATAGCATTTACTCTGACGAAAAAGAGACACAGGACACAAAACAGAATTAGGGGATATATGTTCAAGACAGTTAAATCGGAGCGCACTTTATGAGGTCGCATGCCTGAATTAGGATTTTGTACCTAAAACCCTGTGTAATCCATGTAAGCGCTTTGAGGCCTCCCATAAGTTTGAGCAAGTATTTAAAGTTAAACTGATAACTGATCAAAAGAACAACTCCCCACCAATTATTTCCCTTGTTCTCGGGGATATTCAACGATGAAATCACAAACAAATTTTAAATACATGACCTTCCACATTTCAGGCCTTTGCACTCACCCTGACCCTATCGTTGCGCCAGCTTGAAGCGCTCATTCCTTTGATTTTAATCTGCCTGCTTGGAACCACCTGGCTTGTATCTTGATGGCCATATGAAAGAAAATGAGGAGAATCAACTTTCAGACACAATTAAAATTCTCAAAACATTGTTATTGTGCCAGCCTATAAATACTCGACTCCTTAACAAGGCCTCGGCGCATTGATTTTTGGTGTGCAGCCTGATCTGTGAACAAGTTTAGCAGAGATTCTCTTTATCTAAAAAAAAAAAAAAAAAAAAACGTCTTTCACATACAGACTGGCCTTATGACTCAAATCATGCATTTGTTTGGCTATTTTCTTATTATCTTCAAGCTAAAATATAAACAATGTTCAAAGTCAGGTGACTGCAGGCGGAAACTGAAACAAATACATATGAGAAATTTTACTGATTCCGTCGGACAAAACGGACAAACAAATTACGAGACGCGTTTTCGACCTCTTTTGTTCTTCTTCCGGCAAACAATATTCAGGACAATGAAAACGAACAACATGCAATCACTTATCTTCTCAAGTTACGCGCAAAATCAACGTCCATTTTTTGCATCCACAATAGTAGATCGGTAATTAATCTCTACGATATCTACCTTATCAAATATGAAGTGAGGCTCGGAACAGTATACAAGTAGTGTAATCTCTTGCTCCAACAAGAAAACATAACTCCAAAAGCACGCTGCTGACGACACCGAATCACCTAACAGGCACGTCAACACACAGAACA
>CM065736.1:19291014-19316014 GCA_033310375.1 Conus canariensis | reverse complement strand
TGGCTAGTTACCCCTTTGATGACTCGAAATCTCACCAAAGCACAGGGGTGAACAGTGCCACGCCTGATGATGCTGTCTTCCGTCTTCTGGCCGAAACATATGCTGACAATCACCTGGAGATGCACAAAGGCAACGTCTGCCGAGGGGACAGCTTTCCTGGAGGAATCACCAACGGTGCTCATTGGTATGATGTTCCTGGTGAGTTGATTTCCTGGTTGGTTGTGAGCTCTTTAAGAGATTTAAGCAAAACTCCTCGCTCAGTGTTTGTTTGTTTGGGGTTTTTTTTCATCTTAACATGCAGTGAAATGACCAAATATGTTTTGAAATTTCAGAATGTGGGTAGGAGCACACAACAGAAGAATTGCTGGTTTGCGTACTTGTACATCAAGGCATTACACCAACATTCCACACCTCCATTTTGACAGACTGATTTGAGAGTTTTAGACAGGGCCAGAATTGGAAATGTTCAGTTTGAAATTTGCTCTTCTCAGTAGAATACGGCAGACTGCATTTCATCTTGAAGTTTTTCCTTGCACACATCATCGCTGATGAACAAAGGGATTTCCAGGCAGTTACCTCTGATGTCATGATCAGAATTCAAATGATCGTGTACCTGCAGAGCTCTCGATGATAAACACTGTGTGTCAGTTTTGCATTAAAATCAAATAATGATATGGAGAAACGTGTCAGTACCTGCATGTCTTCATGACGCAGACGTCTTGAGAAAGATGAAAAATTTCTTTTCTTCATCAAAGTGAATGTGATGCTAATAGTAGTACGTAGTAGACTACATTGACGTCTCATTTGTAAGTGTAGTTTTTGTATGTAGATCAGTGTAAATGCAGCTTTTTTTTTTTTTTTTTTTTTTTTTTTTTTTTTTTTTTTTTGAGAAGTTTTGTGATTTTAGTTAATTTGAAAAAGATCTGGAGTAAACTTAAAAGAAAGAAGTGTCACGAGATAGAGGAAAGAGAGTGAGAACAGGTGTTTAATACAACTAGTGTGAGTTGTGTGTGTTTGTGCGTGAGCGCGCTTGCATGCATACATGTGAGTATGTGTGTGTGCATGGGTGGGTGTGTATGTGTGTGCTCACACGTGTGTACATAGTTATGTGTGTGTGTATGTGTGTGTGTATGTGTGCATTTGAGAAAAGTCTTAGCCAGGAAATTTCAAATTGATGATATTGATATGTTATTTGCAGGCTTTGGTTTCTAAACAGTAAAACTTGGTCATAAACTCCTGTGAGACAAATTACGGACCACTGAATATTTAGACAAGAGTGAAATTTCTTTTCTGTCCTGATTTGTTTTGCAAGCTTCATCAAGGTTTGCTCAGACTGACCACGCTGATAAAACAAGACTTTTCGTATTTTTTCTGTTTGAATATCATCTGGATACTGTGTGTCCCAGAACTTTGGAAATAACTATAGTATAGTTTGATTGCGAATATGAAAGCTTTTAGCAGATGTCATAATTATATATTTTTAAGGACCTACATTGTAATTTAAGGACCTTTACCACTAAAATCTGCTAGGTTTTCAGTTATATACAGCATTTGTTGTTCCAGTGGATCAATATTATAATAAATTAAACTAGATTTGAAGGATATCAGAACTAGTTATGTCTTCAGATGTAAGCAGGGCTCGAAAAACCCACCCATCCAATTGTCCATGAGAACTAAATCTGTCAGTGAAGTGCAGAACTAAATCTTCTGTCAATCAAGTGCAACTGGTGGTCTTCATTTGTCCATCGGGCAACCAGTTTACTGTGTCAGTGAAAGGGTGACTAAGCAGTCGGCTAGAGTGCAGATGGTTCGTACTGCCCTCTGCCCAGAGGCGTGATGTATTTACTATTTATTTCGTTGATAGAAAATGCCAGCAGCATGGATACATTGTGCTTGATCACCGCAGGAACATTAGATCTAATCCCTCTAATTCTTCGCCTCAGGCAGAAATGCCATCACTGGCACATTTTGATCGACTTTGGCCGTGAATAATCCATCATTTCAACCTAGTTTAGGGTAGCAAGCAAAATGTCCCTATTATTTATGTTGTTCCCGGCTCCAGAAATCAAGAACCTTTATCTGGAAAAAGACCAGTTGGAGATTTTGATAGTGGAATAAGATCAGGGAAAGAAAGAAGACGTATGACCAAGACTGATGAGGAAAAGAAAATAATTTCAGAAGTTATGTCAGAAAAATCGTGAATGGCTGATCTACAGTAAAGAGAAAAATATCATTACAATTTACACTGCCGGTGGTGTTCTGAATGTATACTATGATGCTGGATCTGATTCAGAGGCAGCATTTCATGAAGGCTGTTTGTCTTAAAAAATCAACTGGTGTAGTTGTACTAGTGGCAAGCTCAGTCATTTTATTCATGTTTAGTAAGGGAGGTCAAGTAGAAGTGGGGGGGGGGGGGGGGGGGCGGAGGAGGGGGGGGGGGGGGGACTAGTAGTTTTGTTGGTTTTTTTTAATGTAGGTCTATCTATTGTCTCCAGGACAACTGAAAAATTATTTGGGAAGTTCTAGCCCTGGTAAATTTACCCCAACCAGCACAGCCCACTTCAATGCCATACTGAAATTCAGAGAAGAACACCAGTGAGCCCTCATGCTGATGTATTGTTCTTAGTATTATTATTATGAATACTTATATAGCGCCTATCCTCGGCTAGAGACCAAGCTCTGTCTAAGCGCTTTACAATCCACACTCGTTTACACAACAGGCTGCCTACCTTGATAGTGCCGACTGAAGAGCTGCCAGCTGGTGCTTCATTCAGTCGTTTCCCATGTCATCCAGTCAAAATCGTTCAATATCGTTCACTCAGTTTCCTTACTTCCTTCATTCTTTCCATTTCTCATGCAGGGTGCATGCTATGTGTAACATGTCATTCATACCAACGGCCAAACTGGCCTTCTCTTCCGAAAGTCGTCAATGGGATTTTACGCGTGTGCAAAATGTTATGCGTGCGTTCACACTCAGAACCTCGATTTATAGTCTCATTCGATGGACTGTACATATGATGAAATATGTATCGGCAGAAAAAGTGAGATGATGGTGGTGTCTTCCAGCTTGCTTCTTTCCTGTGGAGAACTTAAGAATTTAATCATCTTCAAAAAGTGTTTCAAATATCTCCGGCCGAACAACACAGACAAACGAAACACAAGTCAAAACATGACACGTTTCAACCTCTTTGGTCTTCTTCAGGGAAGATAAACGACACTCAGGACAACGAAAATTAAGAATGAGCAGTCGCTTTTCTTTGTCAAATTGGGTGCAAGATGGGTTCAGATTCAACTTCAATTAGCTTAATAAGTAATAGTGTCAAAGTTTAAGTTGTATGTTTAAGTGTTGTGTTTATTCATGATTGAAAGTATCATGCTTGTGTGCTTCTCTTTATCACACCTGTGCCATCCACCGCCACCTCTGTCTGTCTCTGTTTCTGTCTCTCTCTCCATCTCTCTCCCTCCCCCCTCTCCCTCCTTCTGCTCTCTTTCACTCACTATCTCTTTCTCTCTCTCTCTGTCTCTCTGTCTCTCTCAGTCTCTGTCTAAAGACAAACACGGATTTATTAAGCCCAATAATGAAATGAGTCATGATGAACTGCGCAATTTGATTTGGAGAATGGCGTAGATACAGGGGTATGAAAAACAAGGTGTCATATAATCATAATCCATACATTATATTAATGGTTGTGTTTGTGAAGTTGATCAATATTATTGCAAGGGGGCAAAGGGGGGAACTTGGAGGGGAGGACAAATCCAATAATTATACAGCAGTCCATCTCGTTATAGGGTCTGAAACTGGAATGAAGTCACAAGGGAGGCAGACGTGCACACACACACACACATACATACACACACACACACACACACACACACACACACACACACACATACACACACACACACACACACACACACACACACACACACACACACGACATACACACAGTGACACACACACGCGCATCACAAAACACACACACACACACACACACACACACACACACACACACACACACACACACTCCATCTCTCTCATAGACAGCATGGATATTTGAACAAAGAAAAGAAAGAAATAAAGAAAAAAAAAGCTGTTGATATGATGAGTTCATGGGATACAAGCCAAGAGGTAGTCGAAGCCCAGTGGTTGATCAATACTGCTGTATTGAACCCAGACAGACAGTGTCACAGATGTCTTTTTGATTATATCTCTCTCCTGCCCTAGACTACAATGACTGAATAACTTAGGAGTGGGCTTGGATTGGCTGGGGCCATTAGGGAAGATGCGCAGACAAAGAAGACTGTGCATGAAGTAGTATTCCTACAATGAAAAAAATATCAAAACTTCAACACACATGAATGCAGAAAGGCTTACAGTTACACATGCATGCATTGCATGTATTTGTATGCTTTGCTATAGTACAGGAAATATGTTTGATACGGTGGAATGAAGATAACCCCCAAAATCCTGAGAAGTAGAAAACTAAAAAAGAAAAAACGGTTCTTGAAGTTGAAGGCAAGTCCATGGTACATTTGACAAGGAGGAAGTACAAAATGTCAGAGGAAAACAAGCCTTCAAAGAGAGGCTGTCTTTGTTCAGAGAATCCAGTTCATTGTGAAGTTCAACCACACTGACTCAGTGACTATCATTTTTAATCTGAATCTTTTCTAGCCCTGATTCCCACACATGGCAATACTATACCATATGGTAATGTTTCAACATACCAACCTACATCATACCTTACCATTTCATATGTCATCATACCATTCAAAATCATAGTCTGCCAATCCAAATCACATTGCACCTGTCCATATTGTATCTTGCTGTTCCATATATATATCGCATCATACCATTCCATTTCACATCAAACCAAAACATACCAGATTGTCCCATTGCATTCCATACCATACCATGTCATATTCTGATATATAGAGTACTACACCATTCCAAAGGGAACCAGTCCACACTGTATAGTATCAGTTCCACAGCATGCCATACATATCATACCATACTATCACTGTATTGTACTGTTCCATACAATACTGTATCATTTCAACATGCCACCATAAATATGCCAATGTTGCAGCTCATGCAGGACCATTCTATGCCATTGGTATATCCTGCCACATTGCACATACTCAACTACTATACAAAAGAAAACACTGTGTGGACCGAGTCTGATTTTTTTTTTTCCCTATGCTGATCGATAAGGATGAGGATAATGAAGATGATGCTGCGGGTTTCCATTCCAATCTGAGACTGCATGGCACAGGGCTGTACTCTATGCTTACTTTCATAATATATCCTGGTGTCAACCAGGCCCAAGCAGTACAGACACCTGCAGTGTTTTTTTAAGGAAATTTGAGTGTAAGAAACTCAACTGTGTGATCCCAGTCTTCCCAGTTGAGCCTGTAGCAAACTCAGCACCTGGGTAGGAGCTGGTCGGGGCACAATAAATCCCACATGGCTCTGATGGGAATCAAACCCACAACCTCCCAGCTGGGAGTCTGTGATGC
Source organism: Conus canariensis (assembly GCA_033310375.1). NCBI lineage: Eukaryota > Metazoa > Mollusca > Gastropoda > Neogastropoda > Conidae > Conus > Conus canariensis. The sequence goes on along the minus strand of CM065736.1, from coordinate 19,310,497 downwards.
TAACCACCTTGCCATGGCGGCTGGTCTGGTTTCAGGAGGGATGGAGGATTACAACTACCTGCACAGCAGCTGTTTTGAGATCACCCTGGAGCTATCGTGCTGCAAGTACCCACAACCTTCCCAACTGACCCAGGAGTGGAAGAACAACAAAGAGGCTTTGCTGTCCTACATGGAGAAAGTGTGTGTGTGTGTGTGTGTGTGTGTGTGTGTGTGTGTGTGTGTGTGTGTGTGTTTGTGTGTGTGTATGTGTGTGTGTGTGTGTGTATGTATGTGTGTGGTGTGTGCGTGTGGTGTGTGTGTGTGTGTGTGTGTGTGCGTGTGTGTGTGCGTGTGTGTGTGTGTGTGTGTGTGTGTGCATGCGCGTGTGTGTGTGTGTGTGTGTGTGTGTGTGTGTGTGTGTGTGTGCATACGTGTGTGTGTGTGTGTGTGTGTGTGTGTGTGTGTGTGTGTGTGTGTGTTCGCGCACATATGTGTGTTTGAGTGTGTATACATGTATGCCTATATCAGTATCTATGTGTGTGTCTCGGCCTGTGTATGTGCATGTCTGTATAGACATGTTTGTTAGTGTATAAAACCAGCAGACACAAGTAGAAGGAAGCAGGGTTGGGGTAGAGGGGGGAGAAGAAAGGGGTAGGTTTGCATGGACTGCATGCAGAAGTGGAACAGTTGACCTGGGGGGGTGGGGGGGGGGGGAGTGGGTTAAGGGATCCATTGACAACCAAAGCAAATAAACGAACAAAAGAAAAATATTATCAGCCATGGTGGCCAGAATGTTTTTCAGGAGATGGGTAACAAGTCATACATCTCCATCTCCATCAGTTCATGTGCCTTGTAGAGAAAAAGAATGATGACTGGGGTTGTGCTGTCAATTGTACTGGGTTTGTTTGTTTTTTTAACTTATGTGAAATCTCAGTGTGAAATCATGGAATTTGTTTGATGTTTTTTAACATATGTGGAATCTCAGTGTGAAATCATGAAAATTGTTTGATGCTTTCTCAGTTTTGACACCCCCCCCCCCCCTCCCCCCCCAAAAAAAAAATTTGGAAAAGGAAAAGAAAGGCGGGCAAAAGGCAAGAGATACTTTTGTTCCGAGTTTGCAACCAGCAGAAATGTGATACTTTACACAGTAATGTAATGTGTGGAATGGAAATAAAACCAACACACACACACACACACGCACATACACACACACTGAACATTCTTAGAATATTTTATTTTCCAAGCATTGAGCCTCATTCTATGTAATGAGCTAACAATATGCCCCGGTCCAGAAAGAGAGGTTTTAAAACGACCAGTTTGAGTCCTATTTCTAAAATTCAGATATATATATATATACAACTCTTTCAATTATATTGCACATTTCATTCGCCGATAATGAATAGTCCTGTAGGCCTTTTACTATAATTTGATTTAAAATTTTGTGATTATTTGATATTGTAATGTAATATAGTTTCCTTGTATATGTGTAGGTAGGAGTGTGTGTGTGTGTGTGTGTGTGTGTGTGTGTGTGTGTGTGTGTGTGGTGTGTTAGCTTTTCATTTTATTTTATTTATTTATCTTTTTTGCTTGTTTGTTTGTTTCTTCCCGTGTAATATCACCAGTTATGGTGAAAACAGGTTAAATGGAAGATTCATTCATTCTGCATTCTGCCTTGCTTGGAAAGCATTGTTCTGTGCTCCTGATGCATGCATCATGTCTATCATCTCATTGAGACAATAAAAAGTGTCATAAGTGCAGACTTCCACTGTGATCATTAGAGAGAAGAACAGTTATGATTATGTCCTTTTTGCGAACATTTTCCTGTCTAAGGTGAGAAAGTTGGTCATTTTGCTTCCTAAAGTTGGCAGTTATGTGGAAGGGGGATGGGTAGGGGTAGGGGTGGGGTGGGGGGGGGATGGAAATGGGGTGGGGGGTGGGGATGCAATTATAGCATATGTCTCTTTTAATGTTGTCCATGCAAACCTACCCCATTCTCCTCCTCCTCCCCTCCCCCCCACCCTGCACCCCCACCTCACTTCCTTATAGTATGTGTCAGCTGGTTTTATACACTAAACAAACATGTCTAGATACAGACGTGCGCTTAGACAGACTGAAACACACATTGGCACATACACACTCAAACACACACACACACACACACACACACACACACACACACACACACACACACACACACACACATGCACACACACACATACATGCATACACACACACACACACACACACACACACACACACACACACACACACACTCACTGGGACCAGCAAAACTAATCTGAAACATTTAAGTCGTATACATAGAAGGGCCATTAAAGTTTATTCATTTAAAATCTTGTTCCTTGACCAAGAGTGATTACAAAACTTTAAACATTCTTCCTTTTAAAGATAGACTCCATTTCAACAAAATGCTTGACGCATTTACAGTGTAATGAATGGATCAGCTCCGAAGAAAATTACCGAAAGCTTTGTCACCAATAGAAATAGACATACACATAAACTGTCTTTTCCCAGACCCCGAAATAATCTTTATAAATCAAGTTTTGTACACTCTGGAGGGATCGCATGGAATAATTTGTCTTCCTCTGTAAAATCATGTCCCTCAAATTAGGCATTTAAAAATGCACTAAAAAAGAATCTGATGGAAACTCTATGCAACAATAAAAGGTCATACCCCCTCCCCCCCCCCCCCCCCCCCCTTTTCTCTCTCTCTCTCTAAAGTTCTACATTTGAAATTATGTTCCAAGAATTGTTTCTTATTATTTCATATGTTGTAGTATGAGTAATGTACATATGTGTATTGTTGAAGTTATGTCTTTTTCAAATGTTATTTGTAATTTTCCCCATTGCATGCTATATTTGGTTCTTTTTTATGGGGGCAGGATGTAAAAAAGCTTGACAGCTTATTCTTCAACCCTCAATAAAGATGATTTTGACTTGACTTGACTTCACACACACACACACACACACACACACACACACACACACACACACACACACACAGTTCACACACACACACACAGTTCACACACACACACAGTTCACACACACACACACACACACACACACACACATGCACACTCTCTCTCTCTCTCTCTCTCTCTCTCTCTCTCTCTCTCTCTCTCTCTCTTACCAGTCAGCTGTGATATTTGTGCAGACACTCTTAAACAAGTCAGATTCCATAGTAGTACATCAAATCTACATGCTCCCACCCCACCCCAATCCGTACCTCTTCTCCCTCACCTAGTTACACAGAAAAGAACCAGGTGTAGCTAAATGGTTAAGCTGATGGTCCATGTAGACTCTTTTGAATGAAAGCTCAACTGTACTTTAAAAAAAGAAAAAAAGAAAAAACCAAGCAAAAGCACGCCTTTGCTTTCTGCTAAATTGATAATTGTGGTACAGTGTGTGGCTGAGGTGTTGAAATTGTTAACATGGGCAGAATGCTGTTGAGTGAAAACCACCTTTAACTGACGGTTACAACTTTTGGACTCTGCTCTCAAAACAGGTGCACATTGGGGTCCACGGTTTCGTCACAGATAAGGCAACGGGCCAGGGAATACCAAACGCCACTATCAGCGTGGTTGGCATCAGTCACACCGTCACTTCCTCCCAGTTTGGCGACTACTGGCGCCTTCTGGTTCCTGGCCAATTTACAGTCGTCGTCTCTGCTCCTGGGTATGTGTATTGAATGTATTATATTACTTCAGAGAGTGATATAGAAAGAGAGTTACATGAATGTGTTTTTTCTTTCTTCATTTTGTTTTTAGTAGTAAAGTTATATACAGTCATTGTCTCTGCTCCAGGGTATGAGTATTGATGTATTTTATTACTTCAGAGAGTGATATAGAAAGAGAGTTACATGTGCGTATTTTCTCTTTCTTGTCTTTGTTTTTAGCAGTATAGTGATATGCAATCGTCGGCTGTGCTCCTGGATATGTGTATTGAATGTATTGTATAACTTCAGAGAGTGATATAGAAAGAGAGTTACATGTGTATGTTTTCTCTCTTTCTTGACGTTTGCTTTTAGCAGTATAGTTAAGCCTGCTTTATGAGCAGATTTCAAGTGACAGAAGTTGCTGGTGTGGGCCTCTCAATTATCATCCCTCCCTGTACCACACTCTTTGTTTATCTACAGAACTGGCCAGTTTGCCCCTCTCAAGTGCCCCCAGATTCTGTTTTGACTAGTGTATTTGGGAAGCGTTGAGTAATGAGACATGCTCTTTCAGGACCGCTGTGTTTGCTGAAGTGGTTGCCACTGTGAAGCCGCTTCAATTCGCCAAAAAAAAACAAACAGTAGTTTTTCAGCTCTTGCCGCGCGTGACCATGAGTGATGGTGACAGACGACTGTCCAATCAGAGTGATTGTGGACAGACTAGCGGCCCAGGTACCACTGAATCAATGATTTGGACAGCTGAGAAAGAGGTGTAGACTATGTGGGTTGCAATTGCGCTCGCTTTAGACCCTGCTGGCATCATGAGAGAGGACCAGTTGGTTTGTGATTATGAATGGATTTCTTATTGACCAGTAGAGGCAAGTGACTGCAGTGCTCTGTTATAACCTTGGTCAACGTAGAAAAGAGACGCATACACGGCAAATTGTGCATATGCTACTCCCTGATTTTTTATACAAGATTTGATATAGTTTAGATGTGAATTTGGAGGGGGTGAGGGAATGCCCCCTCCCCCCCCCCCCCCCCCCCCAAAAAAAAAATGGGGTTTCAAAATTTCATTCAACACTTAGAAATGAACTTGATTGTTGCAGAAATTCATGCTAAAGGAAGAAAAGGATGTAAAGGGTTAATTGTAATCATTTGAGCAAAACAAAAAGTCTCAAGTCGTCTTAGAGTTGAAACGTATGAGTGAATACACGACAGCTTTCAAGGCAAGAAATTAAAAATGCGCTCACCTGATCCAGTTTTTCCTGCCAGCTGTATCCTTAACAGCACTTGGCCAGTGTGAAAAAAAAGCTGACATGAAGTCATATCTTTAATCTCCCATTCATGGCAAGCCTAAAGTCGATACTTTAATGTAAGAGTCATGGAAATTCCAGATATAGACCACTCAGTAAATCTAGTTGCAAAGCGAGGCGAATGCAGGTGGGAATCTAAACAAATTTCAAATATTAGTGTTAGCGCACTGCAAAAAAAAAAAAAAAAATTGGACAAGCGAATCACTAGACAAAACATGATGTATTTCGACCTCTTAGGTCTTCTTCAGGCAAGAAACAAAACAGTCGGGACAACGAACAATCACTTAGTCTTCTTCAGGCAAGAAACAAAACAATCAGGACAAGGAAAATAAACGAGCAATCACTTATCTTGCCTGCTGCTTTTTTTTTTTTTTTTTTTTTTTGTATTTTCCCCTCTTGGCTTATCTATTGCCGTCATAAATTAGGAGTTTGTTTTTACCAGTGCTCTCTCTCTTTCTCTGTCTCTGTCTCTCTCTCTCTCTCTCTCTCTCTCTCTCTCTCTCTCTCTCTCTCTCTCTCTCCCCCATATCAAATCACAACCGTCAGTAAAATAGAACGCACTCACCCAGCTGTCTACCAGCCGCAGATCTGATTGTTGGAGGCCTTTCCCCTCTGGTTGGCCACGGCATGTCTGTCTGTCCACCGGTTTCTCTTTCCGTCTGTTCCTGTCTTCTAGTCGTTGATTGTGTGAAGTGAGTTGGCATCAAATCTGCCTGCTTCACTGGTGTGTGTTTCAGTTGATTACTGAGCCCAGTTAAAAATGTCAGTAAATTGAATAAAAGATAATTAGGACATGAATTGATATTTTGTATCCATTTTTACGATGAAAGGGTCAGAAGACGATGACGGCAAGAAAAATTTGGAAAAAAAAAAAAAAAAAAAAAAAAAGGTGATGACTGGCATTGCTGAACTGCTGGGGACTCTCTAACCTGACAAGTTAGGCAGAATGAACAATTTGATGGAACAGTAAACAGCATAGCACCTATTGTTATTTGTGTTGTATTGTAATTTGGCTCTTTCTGTAAAGAGACCCAGTGATCTGAGATAACATGTGTACTTTAATGAATATTCTCAGTGAATCTCAATACTCTGCTCCATAAGAACTGAACAGCCCGGGGAAATCTGGAGTCCTCTTTGATCCTCTTTGATCCTGGGTTTCCATGGGGATCTCCCCATATTCGTTAACTCTTTAACAATCCATTTTTACAGAGCAAAATTTTTTTCCTGTAGAGTTTTTTGGTGGGGGGGGGGGGGGGGGGGGGGGGGGGGGGGACAGCACTGAAGAAAATGGGGTACTGTTTTCATAGATTTGCCAAGAAAGCCTTACAATTCACAAGCACTCAAAAACAGCATACAAACAATCTAGGAGTGCACTGGATTTGCTGTGCATGTGTCTCTTTTTGTGTTGGTCAGGTTTCAAACTGACTGTTTTGGTCAATCATTCATCTTCGTTCCGAAAATCTGGATTCAGTGTGTGAGGCTGACTCTTCCACATTTTATCCATTTCACATGTGCCAGTTTGTTTGTTTGTTTTGTTTTGTTTTTATTTTTGAGTAGGTGTATTGTGTAAAAGGGGCAGTCACACACACCAAGGTCACTCATAGTTCTGCACTCGACATGAGCTGAAAATTATGTTTAAGATTTTTTTTTTTTTTTTTAAAGAAAAGAATTGTGAATGGAGGCCACTTTCAAAGGCACTACTGACCTCAAATGGTGTATCTTAACATTCAAAACTTCCCAAATATCCACAATGGGAATGAATTGCCCATGACGGACACAATAGGAAGGATATATTGCTAGTTAGAATGGAGCAAGGTGAGGGAGCGGTGGATTGCAAAAGGATTTACTCAATCAAGTCTTGTCGGAAGTGGGTTTCCGACACTGTTCACATCGCTTGAAGGCGTGTCGGACGCATACTTCCGACAGAGTTTGATGATTTTTAAATCATACTGCCTTTTATTAAAGGGCAATAAATCTCATTTCAGGGACAGCTTAGGGCCTTTTTGAGCAGCTGCTTCCCTTAGTTAGACCGTTGTTCGTGTATTCTGTAGTAGTTTTATACAGATTTGAATTGTCCTACTCTCAGTTCCCGTAATCACACGATTTTGAACACGATCACACGATTTTGAGTGGATCAAGCATTTTGTGGTCAAATTCTTGTGTTTTATGCAGTTGTCATATATATACTATTCTCTGTAGGTCATACCAAGTGCTCAGAAGTGTAACTGAACTTGTGTGGGAGGATAGAGAGCATGAAGAAGTGGATTACAGTGTGCACAAAAGTTTTTGTTTTTCTGCAAATGTGTATCATTTTGGATTACTTACATCATGTAAACTGTGTGGATTCCTCACTAAAGGTAAACATTTTTGATAATTATATTGTTTTTTTTTCTTTCTATCCAATGGCGTATGTTTCATGCTCCTAGGTGAAATGGTTGATTTTTAATGATTTTTTGAAAATTGCCAAAAATCGTGTGATCTGAGGGACAAACTGGTCCATTTTGGCTGTTACTTGACTGAGTTAAAACACTTTTGTGGCTGAGAAAAGCTTGTTCAGTCCGTGTTGTTCGCACTGTCTGTCTGACAGTAAGCAGCAGGCGGTGGGTCGTGTCTTTTTTTCCTGTTCTCTTCTTGACTCCTACAGCTTGGACATTATGTTGGGCTAGGGTGGCGAGAAATGAGTGAGCATTGTCAAGGGGAGCTGGAAGGAGGTAAGGATAATGGTGGGGGTTGGGGGGGGGGGGGGGGGGGGTCAGGCAGTCTTACGTGAGAAGTGAACTGTTTTTTGCTATAAACTTCATCATAGTTTGTTCCTTCCTTTTCTTTTTTTTGTTTTTTTGTTTGTTTTGTTTTTCCTCTAGGGATCGTGCTTCAGTTTTCACCCGTTACATACAGTCAAAAAACATTGAAGTAGAAGAGAAGGGCAGCTTCTAAAAGTGGTGGTTATGCAGTTTGTGAACGTGATCAAAATGGTTTTGGAAAGTTTGTGAAAAGTTGGCGAATCAAAAAGCATTGGATTAGAAGGGAGGACAGTTCATAATACAGTCGGTGGTTAATTAGTTTGTGAACATGATCAGTATGGTTTGGGAAAGTTTGTAGAAGGTCGGGGAATTGGAAAGGGAAGGTACTGCATGAACCTGATTGGGTATCAGAAAGAACAACTGGGTCAGATGTCTTCACTATACGTAAGTGATTTTGCTTGCTATGCTGTGTGGGAAAAACAAACCAATAAATGAATGAAAACCTCCTCCAGCAGATGTTCTGGACCAGCCTCAATTGTTTGCGGATAAAACATGCAAGTAGATGAAAACCAGTGGATGTATCTGCCATAGTGACAATATGTAGAGCTGGCACATCTCAGAACAGTGTGCCGCAGGACAGAATTTGATCAACTGTGGGACAGAACTTGTTCAACTACGGGACAGAATTTGATCAACTGTGGGACAGAATTTGAGATCAACTGCGGGACAGAATTTGATCAACTGCGGGACAGAATTTGAGATCAACTGCAGGACAGAATTTGATCAACTGTGGGACAGAATTTGATCAGCTGCGGGACAGAATTTGAGATCAACTGCGGGACAGAATTTGAGATCAACTGCAGGACAGAATTTGATCAGCTGCGGGACAGAATTTGAGATCAGCTGCGGGACAGAATTTGAGATCAACGCAGGACAGAATTTGATCAACCGCAGGACAGAATTTGATCAACTGCGGGACAGAATTTGATCAACTGCAGGACAGAATTTGATCAACTGTGGGACAGAATTTGATCAGCTGTGGGACAGAATTTGAGATCAACTGCGGGACAGAATTTGAGATCAACTGCAGGACAGAATTTGATCAGCTGCGGGACAGAATTTGAGATCAGCTGCGGGACAGAATTTGAGATCAACGCAGGACAGAATTTGATCAACCGCAGGACAGAATTTGATCAACTGCGGGACAGAATTTGATCAACTGCAGGACAGAATTTGATCAGCTGGAACAACGACGTGAAAGAAAGCTGTTGAAGATAGCAGCAGCTAAATGTAAACCCCACAATTTATTATTTCTTCACAGAGGTGTGAGAAAAGTTTGCATTGATTTAGTTACATTCCAGAAAAGCCCCGGATTTTGGTTTGATATAAAGGTACAGAAATGAAGAACATTTCGCAAAGAAAACTACAAGAATAGTTACTGAAATCTACTATTCTACTAACAATCCTTTTTCTTCATTAATAAAATGTCATTGGTAAGAGGGGGGGGGGGGAGGGGGGGGGGGAGAACATAACAAATGAGCTGGATTACAGCCTCATGTAACAGGAATGCATACCAAGGTGTGAACATGTGACAGCAAAAATGGATGAGATTCATACATGGGTGGAAGGAAGTTAAGTGTAGAATTGAAAGAAGGGATCGAAGGTTGTCTGTAACCACCAAGCAAGGTTTGTCCCCTGGATAGGTTGCATCACCCAAAGACTGAAGGATGAAGGGGCAAACGGAAGACAAAAAAAAAAAAAAGAAGCAACAACAAAACGAGTCAGATGCCACTGATCTGAAAACAGCTTTAAAGCTGTCCCTTTTAGAGGGGAAAGAAAAAAGAATTGGAAAGGTGTGTATATGAGTCATGGAAAGAGTTTAGGGAAGGGAGAGGGAGGGGGGTAGTGGAACTGTGGCGGGAAGGTAAAAGGAAACAATATCTTTGAAAGTTCCCAAACACAAGCAATGAAACAAAATGATATATGATATGCATGATCTTATGAAATCACTGCAAATAAAAGACAAACAAAACAAAAAACAAACAAACACAGAATGGAGCGGGAATGAGGCAGGGGGCTGTTTTCGTTAAAGCAGGAGACAAATTGAGAACGTCTGACAGAACTGAAGTAAAGAAAGCAATGTGCCAGTAATTCAGGTCGAAGGAGTTGGTGTGTTTTGGGGGAGGGGGTGGATGAGGAGGGGTGGGGCGGGATGAATCAATAAGACAGGGGGAAGGAGTAGGGATGATGGGAAAAACAAGAATAATTGTGTATTAATTAAGAAAATAATCTGTTTTCTCATTGATTATACAGATGACATTGCTGTGCAATAAGAGTGTTGGCGGCCAGCAGAAAAGGTGGAAAGAAGAAGAATGAATGTAAAAAAGCATTTAGTTATGCGGGGAGGGACTTGCAGCACTGGCTTTGACTCAGATGAAAAGGGATTAAATGGAGAAATACAATCGGACGAGAACCGGTGCTTTCAACCTGGTATGGCCATTGGCAGAATGAAATAAAATAAAAACAAAGATAATGAATAGACATGAATCAATGGGAAACTGAGATGCTAACAATATTCGGTATCTCCCACTAGGAGATGCATTAAATCGATCATCCCAGTAGGCACCGAGCTCTGTGTTTACGACTGATGCAGGCTGTACATACACAGTATTAGCTCTTTTCCACCTGGCACCTGGGTGCAGGTTGGATGCACACGAACGCATTACAATGCAAATGTCTGACTCTGGTTGGGCATTGATCTTGGTTCAAGTTACGCACGTTGGAACACTTATTCAGAGCATAGATAATAAGTACAGAGACAGTATTTTGAAGCTATACCTTGCTTTATATAACAAATTTTGAATGATTTGGTGATTTTTTTTCTCTTTCCCACACGATACTATGAGCCAATAAACTAACATTACAGAGAGGCATGTATTAGCTGAAATGTTAGTGAACTGTCGTGGCAGATAACATTAAAAATTTGAATACAAAAGCCAGCATATGGATAGATGCAGAAAATGTATTTGACTATGACACTGCAAAAACAACTTTATTAGCATTTGATCACAAAGGTGATAAATACTCAATGACGAAACAAGCACTGATGAAGAACCTAATTAGCCCCTATTTACCGAGAAACCAAATATCATTCTGTAGTTAAAACATGATGAAAATGTAGCATATTAGAGAGAGAAAAGTTTTTGTGGCAGTGTGATCTTTAAACATGCCCTCCAGAGTCTGCCAGGTTTAGTAAAGCAGCCTCCCTATTCCAGCTGAACAGTTGAAATATGCCAGCGTAGGAGAGCTGCATAACCAGTCGCAAAGTTAGGGCTGAAAGGGTTAAAGAACAGAAAGTTTAGATGCTGAAAAAGTGCTGTACTGTTGGCATGTGCAAAGCACTGAGCACCTTCTCTTCTCCCTAAACTCTCTGGGGAGTCGCTGGGGCACCATGCTGAAGAACACTTCACCAGGTTCCACCCAGTTCTGTCTGTTGAGTGCCATGAATTTGACCTCAGCGAATATTTTCCTCATCCATCTTGTGATGTCGGCGGTCATTTTCTGTCTTCCTCACTGTCTTCCTTCTTCAATAATTCCCTGAAGAACAGTTTCAGCGAGGGCATTGTTTCGTAATATATGGCCACAGCAACGTTTGTTTCTTTCTTTAACTGAGGGTCAGTAGATGTCTATGTGGTCCAGTGTGCTTCTTGATGGTTTGACTCGCTTATTTATTGATGATATGATCAGTACACTTCATATTAAGTATCTTATCATCAGTATATTTCATGTTCAATATCACGAGCATGCATGCAGTCGATGTGGGCCAACCCTTTCACAGTCTTCGTGGGCAAAGCCAAGCCACATGCATCTTGTGGTAACATCTCATTACCATGGCTTGGATCCTTCTTTCCAGAAATGCTGTGAGGATCCGTGTCCTGCATGTATGCAGGAAGATACTGGAATATACCAATGCATGCAGGAGCCTGATATTGTGATCCGTCTTTCCAGAAATGCTGTGAGGGTCTGTGTCCTGCATGTGTACAGGAAGATACTGGAATATACCAATGCATGCACGAGCCTGATCTTGTGATTCTTCTTTCCAGAAATGCTGTGAGGGTCTGTGTCCTGCATGTGTACAGGAAGATACTGGAATATACCAATGCATGCACGAGCCTGATCTTGTGATTCTTCTTTCCAGAAATGCTGTGAGGGTCTGTGTCCTGCATGTGCTCAGGAAGATACTGGAATATACTAATGCATGTAGGAGCCTGATCTTGTGATTCTTCTTTCCAGAAATGCTGTGAGGGTCTGTGTCCTGCATGTGCACAGGAAGATACTGGAATATACTAATGCATGTAGGAGCCTGATCTTGTGATTCATGGAGATGTTGTGGTCCTTCCTTGCAGTGTTTAGTCTGGACAATGATAACATTGTCTTTGCTCCCCTTCCGAGGATTTTTTCGTTTAGATCCCTCTTTGCCAATGATGAATCCCTGGTCAGTGAACTGTTGAACAGTTTCTTGCTACTGTCCATGGACAGATGTATCAGCATTGAAAGCTGGGTTGTGGCTGCCACCATCAATTTGGGTCTCCTTGGCATCGATTTCCACAGCATATTTTTGTTGTTGATGTTTCATTCAGTCTTCGAACAATCTTCATGAGTTCATATTCTCTGCCCGCCAGGCCATCAATGTTGTCTGCAAATTGAAGATTTGTGATGGGTCTTCCTCCAGTGCTGACTATGCTGACATGATGATTTTCAAGGAAAATGTCATGATACTTTTCTGGAATATGGTAATAAAAAAAAAGGTGTGGGAGATAGATGGCAGCTCTGACAAATTCCATGTGAAGACCAGACGCCGTGGCAAAGTGGTTAGCGTTGCGGACTCCTGGCTGGGAGGTCGCGGGTTCGATTCCCATCAGAGCCATGTAGGATTTTTCTTCCCTGACCGGCTCCTACCCAGAGTTGAGTTTGCTACGGGCTCAGTTGGGAAGACTGGGACCACACAGTCAAGTTTCAGCCACTTAATGGATGCTTCTCTGAGAGTGTTGCTCAAATTTCTTGACCAACACTGCAGGTGTCTGTATCTCTCGGGCCTGGTTGACGCCGACATATATTATGAAAGGAAGCGTAGAGTACAGCCCTATCATGCAGTCACAGACCGGAATGAAAATCCGTAGCATCATCTTCATCATCCTCATTCTCATTGATTAGCATTAAAAAGAAAGAAAAAAAAAACCAGCTCCAAGTGAAGTATATAAGCTCTCTCCAACAGCGCCCTGTATGAGCACTGCTTTAGTTTCTGTGGCTTACTGCTCGATGAGGCTGACTAGCCTTTTTTTCCAATGTTAGAGCTCTTCCGTGTGGCACATAGCACATCTTGCCAGACTGTAAAGCATCTCCTTGAAGTCTGTAAAGACCTTTGCAGCAGCAGTCTTTCATTCAGTCATTGGCTTAACAAAACAGCCAGAAACATCGGCATGGCTGAACGACCGTTTATTTATAAAACTGTGAAGACCTTTGCAGTAGCAGTCTTCCGATCAGTATTTCATTCAGTCATTGGATTTACTCAATTGCCTGAAACATGGATCGGCATGATTGAACGACAGTTTGTTTAGATCCCGAAAACCCAGATGTACAGTATTGCTATAATGTTCAGGTTGTATGTATTGGAAAGGGATATGACACTGATAGAACTCCGGTTTGGTGTAGAAGATGCTTTCTGCAAACTTTTAGACTGAACAAGACTTCACTAAGCTTGTTCACCAATGCTAGAGGTTAAAAAAAATAAATAAATAAATAAACAAACCAACAAGACACACAGTTTATTGTTCAGTTTGTCGATTTGTTGAGGCTCAGTCTTATATGTTTGAATGCATGTATGTTTTGTAAATGTTTTAAAAAAAAGAAACAAACTGGAGAGTAGTTTACATTAAAAAGAAAAAGAAAAAAAAGAGGGGTTTGGGGGAGAGTTAAGCCCACCGACCCACCCTGCACACACACACACACACACACACACACACACACACACACTTTTTTTCTTTCTTTTTTTTGCTAGTGAAAAAGGCGTATGATGAACAGCAACAACAACAATGAAAAGGAAAGGTGCTTGATGAAATACATGCAACTGGGGCACACAAAAAAAGAATTTAATTTCTTTTTATTAGCCGAGTATTCCTGATGGCCTGAGCTATCAAAAAGGTAACTGAGATCTTCGCTCATACATCTGTTCCTGATAAAACCGCCAGTGAAAAAGTGTCACAGATTTACTTGCTGTAATGCATATGTCCCATAAGTGTACGTTTATGCTTATAGTTATTGCTTGCTGTTAAAATAACAAAATGTACAGAAAGAAAACAAATCAAAAATGGCTGAAGTCATTCTGAGAACTTGCGAGATAGCTTATAACAAGACGGCCACTGCTGCAGCGGACTTTATGAGATTATTTAGAATTGTAAATGTGGTCCAAGTCCTTTGACCAGTCCAATTCTTTTCAGTTTGGATCATGTTTGTATGCTTTCTCCCTTTGTACAACTACCTTGGGAAGGCTGAATGTGTGTTGGATTTTGTTGTTGTTGTTGTTATTTTTACTGCTTAGGCTTTTTTTTAAAAAACTTTTTTCTTTCAAAGAGCCCAAACCACAATATTGAGTGTGTTCTATCAGTTGAATCAGAAATAGGTTTGTTTTCTGGACTGTGTATAATTTGATGAATGTCAGGTTTATGTGCTGCTTTTCTTTCTTTTCTTTTCTTTTTTTCTAGAGAGGGCTAGGGGAGGGAGAGTTGTATCATTTTTGGACACCACCTTCTAAGCCTCCTACCGACGGTTATAACTGCTAGTTCTGAGCAGCATTAGCGAGAGCCCTGTCTGGAGGACGCACCACTTTGGGTATCCCAGCGGCTGTGCTACTGCTAGTGAACAAGTCGATGCTGACTTTGACGCCGACTCACCATATTAGCATGGGACATGGAGAGGATCTCTGAGCTCACCACAAGAACAGAGCATGAGAGAGAGCCCACATAAGTTAAGACTTTTTTTCATAACAACTGAAGACTTTTTATAGAGGAGGGTACGTGTGTTCTCCACCTTCATGTTGACAGCCCTGAAAAAGGCCCCGTGTGGTGGGCTGGGCTGTAAGGATAAAAGACAATAAATGAGGGGGAAGGGGCTCTCCGGATCTTCCCTCATTGGAACTTTGCAAGGGGACTGCTCCAACAAATTAACTCCCTTGCTTTTTCATTTGTATTTCTTCCCTGAAGTTGGAGTATGGCTGCCTTAATGGTGGGATTAAAAAAAAAAAAACGTTCATACACACAAAACTCCACTCCCTTTGTTGAGTAGATGGGATTAATCCTTGCCTGTCTATACAGGGAGTGTCCGCAGGAGTATCAGCCTGCGTACGCGAAAAGAAAAGAAAGAAATTTGTATTTCAAGCCTGGTGACGTAAAGTCTTTGCAGTGATTGCTTATGGTTTTAGACAGAGAATTCTGATATCAAGATGGCATTCTCCTCTCCATCCAGCAATGGCCATTGACGCCGATGAACAGTTGGATGAGGTGAGAATAGGAGATGTTGAACTGTCTGCCGTATAATGGAACAGTGGTATTGATCGGTGAGGTAGAACAGGATGACCTTCGGCGACAGCCATTAGTTTCATTAATGATGATAATGAACATTAAAGCACGAATGTGTATGGCACCATACCCAGGATAGCTATGTGGTACCAGGCGTTTTGCTGTCGGAGGAAAAGTATGAACACACATGAGTAAACAAAAGTGACAGAGACTACTGAAACATGTAAAGTGACATTTACACATCTGCTTGTATCATGGACATGAAGCATTGTAGTTATTAAACTTCATTCGTTGTCTCATACAGACATGCACATGTGTGCTTGTCCTCCTCCCTCCCTGCCCCTTCCCACCCACTCCCTATTGCTTTAAAGCAATTTGTTAAGAGGCCAGTGTTTGGTCCTTTTTATTTTTTCTTTTGAAAGGCATTTTTTAAAGGTAGCAGTATAGTCTGTTTGAGGTCAATCCAAAAGCTTTGAATTCCAGATGTAGGAAAAGGAGTAGTAGCTCATTTTTTCCCCACTTTTTTAATAACAAGAAAAATTCCCCCCATCGTCCCGAATCAGTGATTCCTCTGTTGTTCTCCAAGTTACAGTTTCATTTCATCATCATCACTGCTTCCAATACTGCACCACCCACCCTCTCCACCTCCTCGCCCCTTCCTCTACCCCTTCTCTCTTCCTCCTCGCCCATTCAACCGTGTGTGGTGTCAAGGGTTGTAGATGGAATATCCTGATTCTAGAATGGAAGTCCGCCTTTTTTGTGGTGTTAGCAATAGCTGCTGGTGATGAAAGATATCGCCTTTCATGTGGGCTGTGACCACAGGTGCTGCGCTGCGAGAGGCTAAGCATTGATACACCATGTGTCAATGGTGTGTGGCCACATCTGGTGCTGTGTTTTCCATTGTCAGTCATTTCATCCGGATGAAGATAAGGGGGGCTTAAACTGGTCGTAAGCGGGATAAACAAACAAAAGCAAGAAAGGGACATTACTGCCATTGCCAGTTATGCTTCCTCATTCTCAAGTTACCCTCCCATAGGCCTTTCTCATCGGCGTCTATTTTAAAGACTTGAACCGAAAGACTTGAACCGTGAAATGCTGGATATCTTTTTGACAGTGTTGTCAGCATTTGTTGCAGCGGCAGTTGAGTGGATTGAAACAAGGGTGGGGGGTCTGACATTCACGTAGCACACTAGGTGAGCATGACGCTGCCAGGCCAGTCTTAGTCTGCCAAAACTGCGAACATACATCAGCACATGTCTGAGGTTGCCTTGAAGAAGAACAAGTCTGGTTTTGTTTTGTTTTTTGTTGTTTTTTTAATTACACTTTTAGTACTTCCAGAATCCACTGCAATTTTCAGCTACCAAAAAGAGAAGAATCAAGCTTGCTCTAGGGACATGAGTTATTCAGTATCCATCCAAGTAGACTGCAGCTTTCGGTTGGCACAGGTCGATTGGAAGAACAGGGCCTGCTTACTTGTCTCCGTTTATATGTGTGCGTGCTGTAGTTTGCAGTGCTTGTCAGTCAGTGTACACAGTGCAGCCTTATGATCATGTATACAAATACATATGGCGATGGCTCAGAAGGGGTATCAAAACACTTGTATGATAAGTAAAGAATGTGTGAGTGTTTTACATTTCTTATCCTGGAGTCTTGTTCATAGGTACGATTGTATGAAGAAAGTAACAAACTTGTTATCTTTGTTGACAGAGGAGTGAAATGTGTCTGAAAATTCAGGTGATTTGTGTCATGAAATGCTGCTGTATCCCTTCCAACCAGCCACTGTGGTGAAGTGGTTAGTATCGTGGGCTCCTGGCTGGGAGGTCATGGGTTCAATTCCCATTGGAGCCATCAGTTTGTGGGCTTTTTCTGAGCTGACCAGCTCCTACCCAGAGTTGAGTTTGACACGAGCTCAGCTGGGAGGACTGGGACCATATAGTCGAGTGTCATCCACATATTGGATGTATCTCTTGGAGTGTTGCTCAGATTTCCTGACCAGTATTACAGGTATCTGTATCTCTGGAACCTGGGTGGTGCAGGGATATCTTATGAAAGTAAACATAGAGTACAGCCCTGTCATGCAGTCTCAGACCGGAATGGAAATCCATAGCATTGCCTTCATCCTCCTCATCCGCATCGAACAGCATGAAACAGAGTCTCAATTTCTGTGGCCCTTCATGCTGTGCTGCTGTTGTTTTTTCTTGCGTACGCAGGCTGATACTCCTGCGCACACTCCCTGTATAGACAGGCTGATACTCTGCGCACACTCCCTGTATAGACAGGCTGATACTCCTGCGCACACTCCCTGTATAGACAGGCTGCTACTCTGCGCACACTCCCTGTATAGACAGGCTGCTACTCTGCGCACACTCCCTGTATAGACAGGCTGATACTCTGCGCACACTCCCTGTATAGACAGGCTGATACTCCTGCGCACACTCCCTGTATAGACAGGCTGATACTCCTGCGCACACTCCCTGTATAGACAGGCTGATACTCCTGCGCACACTCCCTGTATAGACAGGCTGATACTCCTGCGCACACTCCCTGTATAGACAGGCTGCTACTCCTGCGCACACTCCCTGTATAGACAGGCTGCTACTCTGCGCACACTCCCTGTATAGACAGGCTGCTACTCTGCGCACACTCCCTGTATAGACAGGCTGATACTCCTGCGCACACTCCCTGTATAGACAGGCTGATACTCCTGCGCACACTCCCTGTATAGACAGGCTGATACTCCTGCGCACACTCCCTGTATAGACAGGCAAGGATCAATCCCATCTACCCAACAAAGGGAGTGGAGTTTTGTGTGCAATACCGTTTTTTTTTTTTTTTTTTTTTTATCCCGCCAGTAAGGCAGCCATACTCATCTTTGGGGAAGGTGCATGCTATGTGTAACGTGTCATCCATACCAGTGGCCAAACTGGCCTTCTCTTCCGAAAGTTGGTGATTGGATTTTACGTGTATGCAAGATGTTATGCGTGCATTCACACACGGAACCTCAGTTTATAGTCTTATTCGAAGGACTGTATGGGAAATGGAGTCAGAACCAATGTTAACTCCGAGGGAAAAATCCCCCTGTACTGAAACAGCCTGGCAGAGATTCAAACCCGCAACCCCAAGATTACGAGTCCGGCGCTCTACCACTGAGCTATTCCGGCCCCCTCATGCTTTGCTCTCATAATGAGCTCAGTTTCAATTTCCTCTCCATTGTCTGTGCCCGTGATGTGGTTCTGTCGGCATCACTGGTTTCACCAAATTCATTAGCCCTGGAGACTTTTGTTGTAAGGTGAACGTGGTGATGCCCTCTGCAAGGAAAATTCACTCATACTGACTCCGAGACTAAGCGAGTATTGTTGACAGGAGGGGGCTTACTAAGTGGTGGCGTGCGTATGTTGGATCAGAACAGGCACCGGTGAACACCACTGAAGTGGTTCGGCAGCAGTGCTGTGTCCCCTCTGGTGGGTTGCCTCATGACGACTTGACACCGACTGCATCCTGTGGATTATTGCTGGTGCCATGGCTGTGGCGGGACAAGGCAGGCTGGGACTGTGGACGGTCAGCTGGAAGGAGCAGTGTGGATGCCACTGAAGTGAAGTGCTGCTGCTGACCTGAAATTGACTCCCGTCAACAGTTTTCATCGCCCATGGCAGCAGAATCACTGTCGTCAAAATGACTCTTTTGTCAACTGTTTCCACTGCCATGGGAGCAAGAACTACTGATTCGTTTCTGTCAACAGTTTCTACTGTCTCGGTAGCAAAGCTACAGTGCAGGCATTGACTCATCAACAGTTTTTCAGTTGCTTAGCAGAAGAACTAGTGTCCTGGGATTACTTCCTGTCTACAGTTCCCATGGCCACGGTTGCAGAACCACTGTACTCAGATTAACTTGTCAGTGGTCTCCATTGCCGTTGCCACAAAGCTGGAGTTCTTAAGTTTACTGCTGCCGACAATTCCCATTGGCATCGCAACAGAACGACTGTCTTGAAGTTATCTCCTGTCGATAATTCCCATCGTCATGGCAGCACAGCGGCAGTCATGAAATAAAATTTTGTCAGTAACTGCCATTGTTATGACAGCAAAGCTAGTGTCCTCAAATTAACTCTTTACAATAATTCTGATTGTCATGGCAGCAGAGCTACTGTCCTCAAATTAACTCCTGTCAATAACTCCCATCGTCATGGCAACAGAGCTACTGCCC
>CM065736.1:19203514-19286014 GCA_033310375.1 Conus canariensis | reverse complement strand
GTCATACCCCCACCCTCACACATGTTTGAGCACACGCACACACAGACAGATGCGCGCACGCACGTACACACACACACACACACACACACACACACACACACAAAGATCAGTGTACCCAGTCACAGCTCGCCTAGCCCCTCCCCTCTCACTCCTACCCGCCCCCTTCTCCCTTTCTCTCTGTCTCTGCTACACACACACACACACACACACACACACACACACACACACACACACACACTACCATCCACCCCTCACCCCTCACCCCCTTTCTGTCACACACACACACACACACACACACACACACACACACACACACACACCACACACACACACACACACTGAAACACACTTACACACACACACACACACACACACACACACACACACACACACACACACACACACAACCATCCACCCCTTCACCCCCTCCTCCTCTTCCCCCCCTTTCCCCTCCATTCCTTCCCACCCTCCCCTCCCCTCCTCCCCTCCCCTCCTCCTCCTCCCCTTCCCTTCCCCCTCCCCTCCCTTCCCCTCTCCCCTCCCTTCCCCTCCCCCCTCCACCCCTCCCCCCCCCCCCCAACTGCAGGCCATTGGCACTATAATGACACGGGGAGCTGTGGGCCATTCCCCTGTTTTATAGGGACTGATGTAGGACTGGGAGGTGGGCTTTATAAGGCAACAGTTGGCCTCTGGTGATTGGTCAGGAGAGGTGGAGGAGGATGGGCGGGAGGTAGAATTTGAAAGGGGGGGGGGGGGGGTGCAGAATGGGAGGAAGGGGGCCTGTATTATAAAACTCTGGCAGCAGTGAACGACAGCAGCTGGGGAAAGATAGATCAGGCATCAGAGATAATCAGATGGGATGATGAGTTAGGCTAGTCTGGGCTGTGGAAAGGGTTTTTACAGGCAGTGCAAGTGGAGGATGTGAACGGGGACCAACAGAACAGCTGGTGATTTTATCCGGACCAACGGAACAGCTGGTGATTTTATCGTTGATTGATGATCAGAGGCTGTGGAGGTCAGGGACTTTGTTGTGTTGGTTGTTGTAGGACATGAACAGTGGGGGGGGGGGGGTGGGGGGAGTGGAGTTGTTTGTATGTGTAAGTGTGTGTGTGTGTGTGTGTGTGTGTGTGTGTGTGGCGAGCGAGAGAGCATGTATGTATTTATATGGAGTCATGTTGTGAAATCTTTATTGGTTTTTTTTTTTGTTTGTTTTTCTTTTTTTTGTTTTCTTTTGTCAGGACTGTAGTTGAATAATTCACATCTACACAAGAAAGACCCTTCCAAGTTATAAACGTATACAACTTTATTCAGCAACACAGTAAATAGATTCATGCAGAGAAGCCTAGGTCTGTGTGCATTCATGTATGTGCATTAGCAATGCACAAACATCTGTGTACACACAAAAGCAAGACCATCCTACAACAAGCAAGTGCATGAACACACGTACACACACGCTTGAAAGTGGGAGCCAATATAGCTCAGTTGGTAGAGCACCAGACTCGTGATCCTGGGGTTGCGGGTTCGAATCTTTACCAGGCCGCTTCAGTACAGGGGGATTTTTCCCTCGGAGTTAACATTGGTTCTGAGTCCATTTCCCATACAGTCCTTCAAATGAGACATAAACCGATGTTCCGTGTGTGAACGCACGCATAACATCTTACACACACGTAAAATCCTGTCACCAACTTTCAGAAGAGTAGGCCAGTTTGGCCGTTGGCATGGATGACACGTTAAACATAGCATGCACCCTGCTTGAGAAATGGAAAGAATGAAGGAAGTAAGGAAATTGAGTGAACGGTATTGACTGGATGACATGGGAAACGACTGAATGAAGTGCCAGCTGGCAGCTCTTCAGTGGGCGCTACCCAGGTAGGCAGCCTGTTGAGTAGATGAGTGTAGATTGTAAAGCACTTAGAGCTTGGTCTCTAGCTGAGAATAGGGCTATGTAAGTATTCATTATTAATATTATTATTAAGTGGACATAGAGACTGTTTGCACATGAGGGCATTTACATCATGATGAATGTGCATGAATGTTAAAGTTTTCTTTCTTTTTTGTTTATTTGGTTGTTTTTTAAATTCAGTATACTCTCTCTTATTCTCTCTCTCTCTCACTCTCTCCCCCTCCCCTTCCCTCTCTCCCTCCCTCCCTCCCTTGTCTCTCCTCTCTGTCCCCTCTCCCCCTCCCTCCCTCACTCCCTTGCATCTCCCCCTCTCTCTCTCTGTCTCTCTCTTTCTCTCTCTGGGTCTGGGTTTGGCTGTCTGTCTCTGTGTAACCGGGTTATAGGGTTGACAAACAAAATTCACAACAGATGGAGCAGTCATCCCTAGGATGGACTGCAAAACACTTTGATGAACAATAAGAACAGTTATTATTGACCCTCTGGGACCTCGTCCCGCATGCTAGGGACATACAGTCTGGAACTTTTAACTCCATAAAATAAGTTCCTAACAAAGTGCATCGATATCTACCTGCATGCATGTCCCAACATACAGTTATTGTCATAATGCTGCAATGTCCTCAGATTTGGTTCGGACGAAAATTCCTGCAACACCGTAGCAGTTTATACTCCAATAAGTCCACCGTACAGCTCTGAAGTACTGTAATCCACAACACCGCAGTAGCTCCGTAAAATCCACAGCACGGCAGCAACTGCATATAATCCACAACATGGCAGCAGCTCTGTATACTCCACAGCACGGCAGCAACTGCATATAATCCACAGCACAGCAGCGACTCCGTACAGTTTACAGCACAGCAGTAACTTCGGATAGTTCACAGTGTGGCAGTAACTTCCCTTAGTCCACAGCACGGCAGCAGACTCCATCCAGTCCAGCATACAGCTTGAGTATACAGTTCAGCTGGGAACAGTTCAACGCCATCCAACACAGCTTGAAGTAGTTCGTTATTGCACCACACAACTTCGTTCAGTGTGACACAGCTCGGCACAACCAGATGCAATCCTTCACAACTCTGTTGTGCCACTTGATGCTATAACACTTTTCGAAACAGTTCAGCAACGATCTTCTCAGCTTGAAGCAGTTCAGTATTGTCCAGCACAGCTCCTTCAGCTCACATAACTCGACACAGTTAGATGCAGTCCAGCGCAACTTGCCACGGCTAGTTGCAGTTCATTACAACTCAATACAGCGTTGCACAACTCAGCATAGCTTCGTCCAGCTTGTTGTAAATTTGCATTACTCGATACAGCTCAAACAGCTTCACAGAATGCATCACAGCCTGACATTGCTTGATGCGATTCAATCCAGTTTGCCACAGCTTCATGCAGTATCGGGACAGCTTGGCACAGCTCAATACAATTCAAACAGCTTGACACAGCCTAATGCACTTTACACAGCTTAACATAGAGTTATGCATTCCAATGCAGCTTGTCACAGCACTGTTGAATCCAGAGCCAGCCAACACGAGCTCAGTTGACCAAAAATCCTTCCTTTCTCGCTGGAAGACGTAGGACTCGACTACTATTCTCTGGTTGCCAAAGTCAACGGACAAAAACCCATCCCATAGTAGTTCCTTATGTCATTCTGCCTATTTTATCTCAACATCATGTGATACACGTCATAATTGCAGTGCTGCGGAGCTAAAGTAAAAATGTTGTTTTAATTTAAATTTCTTAAGGTTTGCTAGATTTGGTACTGTGTTTGTATGTCCTGCTATTCCACCACACTCTGTGTGCCTGTCTGTCTGTTGCTCTCTCTGTCTCTGTCTCTGTCTCTCTCTTTCTCTCTCTCTCTCTCTCTCTCTCTCTCTCTCTCTCGGCCCCCTTCCCTCTCTCTTTCTTTGCCCCCCCCCCCTCCCCTTGCAGAAAAGACTGTGTATCAAGCCTTATGTATGCAGACATGCACTCTATGTGAACAGTCATGCTGACTCATAATACATACACAGCTGCAAATGTTGCACACACAGGGGAAAATATATGACATGCTTTCACATACACACATCCACGCCCACTAGTATTGGAATAGTATCAGTCTCTCTCTTTCTGTCTCTCTCTTTGTCTCACTCAGTTTCTCTCTCTCTCTCTCAAGAGACACTCTCGTTTTTACTAGCTCTTATTTGCTGTACTATCTGTCAATAATATACGTGGGATATGAATATAATGTGCTTTGTAGTACATTGATTACTCTGAGCAGATAAACTCATCTCTTTAGCAATAAGGCAGTGCTGATACTATAAAGTTACATGTTTTATAAGTGAACATTAGTTAGTTGTTTGAATCATTTGATTGTAGGTTAAAAGATTTTAGCATATGTTGCACACATACATGCGTGCACGCATGCATGCACACACACACTCACACACGCACACGTGTGCGCGCGACACACACACACACACACACACACACACACACACACACACACTCTCACACTCACACACTGACTTATATACTGTGTTCTAAATACTGCCGCCAAATCACAAAATTAAGGAAGATTCCTTTCATAGAAACTTAATATCAGTAGGCTTTCTGAGTTTCTCATGTCGGCGGTGTCAGCTGATCCATCAGAGTAAAATGATGTTAGACGTCAACGGAATGCATGTACAGAATCCTTTATTGACACTGTCACGTAAGTAATCAAGTGTTGTGAACAGAGGCATTGATAACGCTTCCTTTGCAAACCTAGATTTGTTGGCTGTTAGATTAATCAGCGTTGTTCCCGGAATCATCAACATCTTGTTGCGACCATTTGCCTGTCATGAAAAGGACATGGGCGGGGCATGAGTAATGAATGAGCACACACATGATGGTGTGAGGAGATAGTCCCCGTGGTAGGCAGGGACAGAAAATGCTGTTGCTATGTCTTTGATGTGGGCAGTTTTTCCACTGTGGCACCGAGGTGAGGTCTTCATTGGGGGGGCTGGTTGATTTCGTTTTGATTATTATTATTATTATATTGGGTATTTATATAGCGCCTATCCTCGGTCACAGACCAAGCTCTAAGCGCTTTACAATGAACACACTACTTCACTCACTCAACGGGCTGCCTACCCAGGTAGAGCCGGCCGAAGAGCAGCCTACTGGTGCTCATTCAGTCGTTTCCCATGCCATTCAAATATCAGACACTCATTTTCATTTATCTCATTTATTCTTCCAGTTTCTCACATAGGATGCATGCGATGTTTATACGTGTCCTCTATTTCCACCGGTACACGATGGCACATGATACCAGTAAGTGACAATATTTGTGGCTTGGTAAGAAATACCAGGCAGCTAACTTCAATCTACATCAATTTTGCCAGGGCAGCGGGGAACCCCCCTGCTCTTTTCGATTTTCAACTGCCGTGGGTTCTTTAACGTGTGCAGGGGGCCAGGAAAGCACACGGGTCCGACTCGCTTATAGTCCCCATCCGATGGACTTGACGTTCAGTTCGATTTGTCATTCAAACTGGGAAAGAAAGGGCGAGAAAGGCAGGGCTCGAACCCACGCACTTCTCACACATTGGATTGGCAGGCGAACGTCTTAACCACTCTGCCACCTTTCTTCCTGACCCGTGTGCCTCGGCATGCACTTGTTGTCCTGGTTTGGATCCATGTTGAATCACATCAGATCTTGCTGGCTTGTGCGCAGTTTTGTGTAATGGATCTGCAGCCAGTTGACCTTCCATGTCTAGTGTTGATGTGTATTGTTGATGTTGATATCTCCTCAGCATCAAGAAATGATGGATGTTTGATGTCCATTGTTGATGCTTCCATCTTCGCAACATCGAGGAATGACGGATGTTTGATGTGGATTGTTGATATTACCATCTTCGCAACATCAAGGAATGACGGATGTTTGATGTGGATTGTTGATACTGCCATCTTCACGACATCAAGGAATGACGGATGTTTGATGTGGATTGTTGATATTGCTATCTTCTCAACATCAAGGAATGACAGATGTTTGATGTGGATTGTTGATACTGCCATCTTCACGACATCAAGGAATGACGGATGTTTGATGCGGATTGTTGATACTGCCATCTTCTCAGCATCAAGGAATGATGGCTGTTTGATGTGGATTGTTGATATTGCCATCTTCTCAACATCAAGGAATGAAAAAAAAAGAAAAAAAACCATCAAGGAATGAGATGTTTGATGTGGATTGTTGATACTGCCATCTTCTCAGCATCAAGGAATGACGGATGTTTGATGCGGATTGTTGATACTGCCATCTTCTCAGCATCAAGGAATGATGGATGTTTGATGTGGATTGTTGATATTGCCATCTTTGCAACATTTAGGAATGACGGATGTTTGATGTGGACTATTGATGCTGCCATCTTCTTAAGATTGAGGAATGACAGATGTTTGATGTGGACTGTTGATACTGCCAACTGCCCAGTGTCAAGGAATGATGGATGGTTTCAGAGGGACAACAGTCTATTACTTCCTCCTGTTAGCCACCCACAGAATAATATTGTCCCATCATGTGGCACACACATCGGATAACACTTTGTTGCCAAATATATTAATGGGTTTCCCCGACCCTAACCCTGACATCATGTGACTTTGATTTATCTCCAGATCTTTCTGAGAGATGACCTCGATGTGGATGGTAGTCTCCAGACATACATGAAGACAGCTGTCAGGTTTCAGTTATGATTTCCCTCCCCCACCCCTTCCCCACCCCACCCCTCCCTCATCAACAGTGGAGAGAGACGGTGACTTCTTGGGCAGTGCTGGGCAAGGATCTCGGGTAAATTACAGGGCAGTAGCAAGTTCAGATGATTGTTTCTCTCCTTCTCAGGTAGAGACTTCAGATTATCCTTTCCTTCTTTATCAGATAGAGATTTCAGATAATCCTTTCTTTCCCTCTGTCTTATCCGAAATGAAACAAGGCCCTTTGCCATCACCCTTCTTCATGCCTCTTCTACTGTCTGTGAGGTCTTAAATTTATTAAAATAGTTGTTACTATGAGGAGTGTCTTCCAGTGGTTTGAGGTAGAGTGAACGCTGTCCCTGTTCTCTGGATGTTTTTCTTTTCTTTCCATAGAGTGTCCACAATCATGAAGTCGGTTATTCTGACACTTGCATGTGTATGACTGTTTTTTATCCCACCATTAAGGCAGCCATACTCCAACTTAGGGGAAGGTGCATGCTATGTATAACGTGTCATCCATACCAATGGCCAAACTGGCCTTCTCTTCGGAAAGTTGATGGGATTTTACGTGTGTGCAAGATGTTGTGCATGCGTTCACACACGGAACCTCGATTTATAGTCTCATTCGAAGGACTGTATGGGGAATGGAGTCAGAACCAATGTTAACTCCAAGGGAAAACCCCCTGTACCGAAATGGCCCCGCGGAGATGCGATCCTGCAACCCAAGATTACGAGTCTGATGCTCTACCATCTGAGCTATGCCGGTGTGTTTGGTGTGGTGACTCAGCAGTTCCTCATCTGGTGACCCAACTCCCAGATCATAGGCCCCCATCGATAAACGTAGTGACTGTGTGTTTGGCCCAGCCTCTTTGTATTGTAGCAGCCACTGAGTCAGCCGGGGTTGGCTACACACTTGTCGTCTGACCACTTCCCCACCACAGTCCATTGTTTGTGGGTCGAGAATGCTCATGACATGAACCTGGTAGCCTAAACCCATGCCCCCCCCCCCCCCCCCCCCCCCCCCCCCCCCCCAGTCTGTTTTTGCTGTCCTGTTCTTTTAGTTTGCTGTGTTCTAATTTTTGTTCTCCTCATCTCTGTTCAAAGAACGAGTCCAAAGGTATACAAAACATAAAAGACCTATAGGCTGCAGAATTCCAGTTTGCACTCTTATCAAATGTGACTGCATGCATTAAGGGTCCATGCGTACACACACAGACCCCCCCACCCCCCCCCACCCCCCCCACACACACACACACACACACACTCAGATTGGAAACTTTGTCATGTGCTCTCTCTCTCTCTCTCTCTCTCTCTCGCTGTCCTTGTCTGTCACTTTGGTGTCTGTCTCTTGTGTGTCTGTCTTCTGTCTGTCTGCTCTCTCGCGCGCTCTCTCTCCGAGCTCTCTCTTTCTCTCTCTCTCTATCGTTCAAGCATTTCCATTTTGTTCTAATCAGCATAAAAGTCTTTTTTTTTCCCCAAAGGAGCTTTCGGTATCTAAACACAAACAGTCAAGAACTAGGCGATCTTTCTGTACACAGCATTTAACTTTAAGATCAGAGGGAAAAAGACGACTTGGTCTGTAGCAATACTGTGCAATAACAACCTCAAGAAATCCTTCATAATCAGGAATAGGGATTGATAAAGAGCTGAGAGGGGACTGGGATCCTGACAACATAAAGCAATAAAAACAAAGAACAAACAGTCACTTATCCCCTCAAATGGGGTGCAAACTGGATGTATGCCTTGTCTGAAGAGAACCAAAGAGGTCAAAACTTTGTTGCGGTTTGTCTTTGTGATTTGTTTGTTGTTTTGTCGGTGGAGTAGAAGTTTTTCTTTTTTAAGTTTGTTTCAGTGTCCGAGTCACCTCATTTTGAAGCTAACTTTTTTCTTTTTTAATGAAAAATTGTGAATTTCTTCTATTTGTTTTTGTTTTTTTTTCTTTCAGTGGTGATGAAGCTTGTAAGGATTCCAACACCTCCTCATCCTCTGATAGCCAAACACCCAAGCCACCTGCCGACACCCAAGCCAAGAAGACCTTGACCTTGGACGAGCTTGTGGCCTCTATCAACAGCCTGCACGACTACAGCCACCGCGCAGACACCAAGTTCAGCGAACCCAGCGTGTTCCGCCACCACAGCCACGAAGCCATGACGAGCCTGTTGCGGGAGGTGCAAGGGAACTGTAGCAACATCATGCACCTGTACTCGGTGGGCAAGTCAGTGCAAGGCAGGGACCTGTGGGTGATGGAAGTGACGGACCACCCCGGGCAGCACGAACCTGGTGAGGGGGAGGTGGTGGTGGTGTGGAAGATTGGTTCGTTTGTGTCTTGTAGCGTGTGTGTCTGAATGGATTAGAACAGTTTTGACTTTAACTACTGGTCTGCCCTTGCCCACCTTTCCACCATTACCATTAAATGTCAGACCTGCCGACTGCTTCGTTTTGAGCGTAACATGTCATAGTGAACATCAGAATAATTGTAAGATTGTTAAGTTGAAGAGGCAAACAACGAGCAGTATTTCTTTTTAATCTTTTTGTTTATCCATTATTAACATTTTGATCCCGATGTTGGAAATGAACCCACTTGAAGCGAGATCAAGGGAGAGCACTGGGGTCCATGACCATGACGTTTTTCTCATGCAGTCGTCTTCCGGCCAGTGGGACTTTTTGTTTCATGACGCATGGGACCAAGCCATTGGAAGCTGAGGCTGTGTTTCCTGACTTCTCTTCATAGGGGTAATCTGTCATGCTGGTCATGCTTTCCCCAGTCTGAAACCCTGTATCACATTTGCTTAGAAAAAAAAACAACAAAAAACAGTGATGAAAATGAATCAAAGAAAAGGCCAGCCTTTCATACAGTGTTATGGTAAGGCATACATGACAGAACATCCTCATATCAACTGATGGACGCTTGAGGTGCATCATCTTTTCTGCCTAGTGTGCTGACTGGACTTCGTGGTGTTGCTTTCCTGATTCACAGCTGTGAGCTGACGTGAAGTCTGCGAGGAAAGTCGGCCTGATGTTGACTGTGTACATCATTTTACAATGAAATTTCTGCTGTTACAGCTAGATCCCCTTCTTGTTCACAGGTGAAGACAGTAGCTTCTCCCCATATCCGAAGTTTTAGAAGGTAACTATATCTTCACTTTCAAAGCTTGTGGACTGACCTTTTCAAATCCACTGATAGCAGTGAAAACTAAAGCTTTACAGTGAAATGTGAAGATGTCAAAAAGAAATGAATGATATGAAAGAAGCCACCAATGAAGATGCCTTTAGTCTAGTCCCTTGCTGGAATGCTGAACAGCTAATATTATGTTCAGCTTCAAAAATACTAGAGCAGTAAAGACCAGAACAGCTAGTACATTCAGGGTTTGGGCATTATTGAAAAAAATGAAAGAAATTGAAAAAAAAAACAAATACAAAATGTTAATTTGCACATGGATCATTGCATGGGTGAAAGAGGCTGGCATTAGTTTAAAGAAAGAAAAGAAAGAAAATGGATACAAAATGTTAATTTGCAAACAGAAAATAGCTTGGCGTTAGTTTAAAAAAAGAAAAGAAAGAAAGTAGATACAAAATGTTAACTTTCAACAGAAAATAGCTTGGCAAGAGTTTAAGAAAAAAAGAAAAGAAAGAAAATAGATACAAAACGTTAACTTGCAACAGAAAATAGCTTGGCATTAGTTTAAAAAAAAAAGAAAAAAAAAAAGAAAATAGATAACTAAATGTTAATTTGCACACAGATCAGTGCATGGGCAAAGCAGCCTTTGTAGTTTTCTCTGTTCAAAACTGCCAGATTGGGGTGAAAATACCTCCCTGCAAATTGAAACAGAGTGAAGCAACCCTTTCACACTAAAGAAATGGGGAGCCCTGGTTTTGACCAGTCAGACATTCCCACATTTGTTGACGGCTGGTGCAAACTCAAAAGTGAATATGGCTGTCAGGATGTAGGAGAGTGAACCTACCACCAGGTTTTTATTTTGAAGGGTGAAGTCCTCGCATGAAACGATTTTTTTTGGAGAGAAGTGGCATTTTAGTGCATGAATGAAGAAATTTTTTGTGTGTTGTAGAGATCCCTGTCAGTTTCGCTGGGTCATGTTTTACATTTATGGATCATTTTGAGAACTTTGGCTGTGGTTCTTCAAACAGTTTGAATTCCAGAGTCTTCTCAAAGTCCTGACAGCTGCCCCAAAGCTGCATCTGCAGCTCTGCAGCCTCTGGCCAGGTGTGATGCCATAGAATATCATGAGCTGGACAGTGTTGGAGGATGTGTCCTGGGGTCTGAGATCCAGTGCCACATGGACAATCGTCTGTGTGGGCAGTCTTCATTCGGCTGAGGTAGCCCAGCAGTCGGCAGTGGCCAGTACTCAGTCTGAAGAGGAAACAGTATTCCGACATCTCTGTTTGCCTTTGAGAGCATGTCGGATGTATTCTTCTGATAGAGACAACATTTTCAAATTATATGTTGAGGAAACTGGAACAGGATCCTGGAGAAACCAAGACATGAGTAGTAGGGTCTTCTTCAGTGACTGCCAGCAAATAAGTGTCACTATCTTCATTCCTCAGGGAAGTCTGCAAGCCATGGGACCCCAGCCTAAGGTCAGAACTATGTACTCGCTCCATACTTACCTGGACTTAGCGCACTGCGTCTAGGGTATTCCCCTATCTTTATGCTTGTATTACACCAGTTAGGTTATAGTCGAGCTCAGTCCTTCACAAATCTTATATTTTTTCTATCGCCATCATATAAAACAAATGTCCTTTCTCTGACAGCAGCTTTCATTCATTGCCACACAATAATACACATCCGTAGTACCCAAGATACACCCTCTCATACTAAGTGCACCTGTATAAACAGTCTAGAATTCCTGTACCTGAAATATTCATGTTTCCATCCACACCCAACGATTAAATTTTCCTTTTCAAAGTAATCAACATATCAGATAATCATAGCATGAAATAACATGTTTACAGAAAAAGACCTATCACTAAGTCTTTTGTGATTCTTATTTATTTCTTTTATGATTATTTATATTGTTTTAACAACCTTGCCCTGTTTAACCTATGCTTCCAATACTCCACATTCATCCTCTAAACTCAGGTGCACCAAACCGAGACAAAACAATGGGAAACACTGATAACAAGACTAACAATACAATACAATAATCTTGGTAACTTGACGGTCAAGAGCGACAGGCATCCGCCCCTTCAATATGGTGTGCACCCTCCAATCACCCACTTGCTCTACATTAACAATTTACTGACCTGCCCAGATGACACCAAATGACCTACCCCGCATCTCCACCATATTTGTCACGCTAGTGACTTAAGCATTTACCCACCCCAATAAAAAAAACAGAACAGACGACGCAGTATTCATATATATATAGATTGATATTTTACTGTTTTCTAGAGGTGCAATCGACAAATATTTATCAATCAAACATGCACATCGCATATGGACTAGAATACATTCACCAAGGTGCAATCAACAAATATTTATCAGTCAAACACACACATCACATGTGGACTATTATACATTCACTGAGGTGCAGTCAACAAATATTTATCGATCTTACACACACATCACATGTGGACTGTTGTACATTCACTGAGGTGCAGTCAACATATTTATCAATCTTACACACACATCACATGTGGACTATTATACATTCACTGAGGTGCAATCAACAAATATTTATCAAACACACACATCACATGTGGACTATTATACATTCACTGAGGTGCAATCAACAAATATTTATCAATCTTACACACACATCACATGTTGACTATTATACATTCACTGAGGTGCAATCAACAAATATTTATCAATCAAACACACACATAGCATATGGACTAGTATACATTCACACCTAACTACCAGCAATCAAGCTCTTCAGATTACTGCATGACCTGGCACATTCTGCCGCACATCATTCACAAGAAACACACGCACACACCAACACACCAACACACTCACACACACACACACACACACACACACACACACACACACACACACACACACACACACACACACACACACACACACACAAAATTAATGCAAATACCGATGTTGTTTCCGAGAATCAGCTGAATTTTTCTGTCCGCCAAAAATGTCCCACTACTTGTGACCTTATCTAAGCCCCACCCAGCACTAAATGTCTGTCACTGTCAGCAACTCTCAAGCATTGAAAACGTAGACAATCTTGAAACTCTGAGCCACACCACACACCACAGCATCTGTCTCCCCCAGTGACACGCAGGGGCCGGGCCTCAAACCCAGGCCCGCAAACCACACCCCACATGCGCTAAACACTGTTTTTAACGCTCATGTAAATATAAGCCACATCGAAATTATCACTGTATTTTTTGGGTTTTTTGCCATGTCGGTCTCCTCTGGAGCCACAATACCACATGTGTAAATATAAGCCACGTCAGAACTATCACTGAACACCGACTGCTGCACGAAACCTTTCCCTTACAGGTGAATCACCATGTTTGATAGTGTGTGTGTGTGTGTGTGTGTGTGTGTGTGTGTGTGTGTGTGTGTGTGTGTGTGACATTTTCCTAGTATGTAGTAGTAGTGTAAAGCTTGTAATTTAAGTTGTGTCCATATTTTTTGCCTGAATTACTATCTGTGAACCTGGGTACGGTGAAACACACAAACAGTCGGGGTGACATATGTAATTTTCATATCCGTTCTGGTATTGACATATTCACTGTCTGCTCGGGAGAAGTTTGTTTTACGCCAAGTTTGCCATCCGTTGGGCACGAAACACAGCCCTGATTTTGAACTTGGCAACATCTGCATGGAGAAAGTGGGCGATCAACCTGTGTTTGCAGACCAGCGTATTTTTTTTTTTAACTTTCTCTCCTCTCCTTCTCCACCACCTCCCCTCCCTTTCCCCTCCATCCCTTCTGCTGTTCCCCTTCTCAGTTTGCCCCATCATCACCCTCTCCCTCCCTCCCTTCTCCTTTCCTGTTCTCTCTTTTCTTTTCTTTTTTTTTCATCCCTCTTCTGTCTTTCTTTCTGATGCCATTCCTGTCTCATGTGAAGAGGAGGAAGAGGATGCACAGTGCTGTTTGGTCTGCATGTCCATGTAATGATCAGCCTACGGTGGCTTAGAAGGTCAAGTCACTGACAGTGCAAGACTGACATACGGTTGGAGAAAACTGGCAAAATGCTGACAGGGAAAATGATGCTAATTGAAGTAATGTGGATTGCACATGATGTGGGGGGGGGGGGGGGGGGGGGGGGGGGGGTATAGACTCACTCATTTACAAAAAAACTCATGCAAACATGCATGCACACACCACACACACACAGACACATGCATGCATGCACGCACGCACGCACGCACACACACACACACACACACACACACACACACATACACACTTACACTCACACATGCATGCATGCACGCACGCACACATGCACTTTCTCTCTCTCTCTCTCTCTGTCTCTGTCTCCCCCTCCCCCTCCCCCTCCCTCTCTCTCTCTCTCTCTCTCAATGTTTAGGGGGAAAAAAGATGAAAACAGGCTGAACAGAAAAAAAAAAAAAAAAAAGGAAACAAGCCATACACCACATTCAAGAAAATTGGCTAACAACTTTATGCAGGTGAACCGGAGTTCAAATACATCGCCAACATGCACGGCAACGAAGTGGTTGGCCGGGAGATGCTGCTGCTCCTGCTGCAGCTGCTGTGCCGCAACTATGGCCATGACCCCTTCCTGACCTCCTTTGTGGACCAGACCCGCATCCACATCATGCCTTCCATGAACCCTGACGGCTACAAGGTCGCTTATGAAGGTAAGACACCCCCCCCCCCCCCCCCCCCACCCTGTTGCAATATCTGAAAGTAGACCCAGACCTGTTGAGCCATATGATTTTGCCATATTTTGAACACCTTTGTTGAAAATACAATGAGTACAACAAACTGAAGAGAGAGAGATAGAAAAAAACTATAAAAAAAAAAAAAAAAAAAGGGGGGGGGGGGGGAGAAAAAGAAAGTTTGGAGATGAAGTTTTTGAATAGTAATTGCGCTTCCGGTGTGTCTTAGCTTGCTATGATCAAACTGGGGTGATTAGTTGCGCCAAATTTCATGTGCAAAATCATGTCTTGCTCCATCCGTGTCTTCAGTGATATGCTGATACATTGGAACAATAGCGGGGACTAGGGCCCTGAAATACTGAACAAGAACTGGGTCCCTCCCCTTCCCCCTCCCTCAGTTGTTGTAATGTGGTAAAGAAATTTTTTTAGAAGATCTGAAGACGAAGGTTTTGACTGGTTAGTGTACCTCTGGTGTTTAACCATTGTATTAGCGTGCTATTACTGAAGAGTGACAGTTCTCACTAATTCTCACACATGAAATTGCGCCTTGCTGCGTTAGTGTCTTGGACAACATGCTCATATGTTGGAACAATAGTGAGGACTACAGGGTTTGAAATATTGGAAAAAGAACTGGCCCCCACCCCACTGTGACCCCCGCACCCCACCACGACCCCCTCACCCCACCGCGACACCCTCACCCCACCGCGACACCCTCACCCCACCGCGACACCTTCACCCCACCACGACACCCTCACCCCACCGCGACACCCTCACCCCACCGCGACACCCTCACCCCACCGCGACACCCTCACCTCAGTTGTTATGTGTGGAAAAGGAAGAAAATCTGGAGACAGTGTTCTTCAGCAGTGATTCTACCTGTGACGTGTAACCACTGTATGAGCGTTCTATGACCAAACAGGGACAACTCTGGCAACCTCTCACCTGCAAAATTACCTCTTGCTGCGTCAGTGTCTTCAACGACGTGCTGATAACGTTGGAACAATAGTGGGGACTATAGGCCTTGACACATTGAATATTGTTGTAATGTGTGAAAGTAGACCACCCACCCTGTTGTAATGTGTGAAGGTAGATAGACCATCCACCCTGTTGTAATGTGTGAAGTAGACCATCCACCCTGTTGTAATGTGTGAAAGTAGACCACCCACCGCATTGTAATGTGTGAAACTAGACCATCCACCCTTTGTATTGTGTGGAAGTAGACCATCCACCCTGTTGTAATGTGTGGAAGTAGACCATCCACCCTGTTGTGATGTGTGGAAGTAGACCATCCACCGTATTGTAATGTGTGGAAGTAGACCATCCACCCCTGTTGTAATGTGTGGAGGTAGACCATCCACCCTCTTGTAATGTGTGGAAGTAGACCATCTACCCCCTGTTGTAATGTGTGGAAGTAGACCATCCACCCTGTTGTAATGTGTGGAAGTAGACCATCCACCCTGTTGTAATGTGTGGAAGTAGACCATCCACCCTGTTTTACTGTGTTGAAGTAGACCATCCACCCTGTTGTCATGTGTGAAGGTAGACCATCCACCCTGTTGTCATGTGTGAAGGTAGACCATCCACGCTGTTGTAAGTAGGAAGGTAGACCCAGCATCCTTGTCATACAGTTATATTGGGTATTTATATAGCGCCTATCCTCAGTCACAGACCAAGCTCTAAGCGCTTTACAATAAACACACTACCTCACTCACTCAACGGGCTGCCTACCCAGGTAGAGCCGGCCGAAGAGCAGCCTACTGGCGCTCATTCTGTCGTTCCCCATACCATTCAAATATCAGTCACTCATTTTCATTTATCTCATTTATTCCTCCAGTTTCTCACATAGGATGCATGCGATGTTTATACATGTCCTCCATTTCCACCGGTACACGATGGCACATGATAACAGTAAGTGACAATTTTTGTGGCTTGGTAAGAAATACCAGGCGGCTATCTTCAATTTACAAAAACTGTGTAAAGTTAGACCCACCATCCAGTTACACAGTGTAAAGGCGGATCTACCTCGGTGTTCTAGAGTGTAACGATAGACCAACCACCCTGTTAAACAGTATGAAGGTAGACTCTCCACCCTGTCACAGGGTGTAAGGGTAGACCAAGCACACTGTTAAACAGTGTTAAGGTATGCTTTCCACCCTCTCTTTTGCACAGTGTTAAAGATAGACCCCACATGCTGTGTAAACATAGACCCAGCTCACTGTTACATAAAGACAGACTCGGCTCACTTATGTAGAGCATAAACATAGACCCAGTACACTGTTGTAGAATGTAAAGATAGACCCATCACACGGTTACAGAGTG
This sequence comes from Conus canariensis, assembly GCA_033310375.1. Taxonomy (NCBI): domain Eukaryota; kingdom Metazoa; phylum Mollusca; class Gastropoda; order Neogastropoda; family Conidae; genus Conus; species Conus canariensis. Next base: position 19,269,256 of record CM065736.1, on the reverse strand, counting down.
TCAGAATAGACCAGATGCACTATTGTAGAGTGTTAAGGTAGAACTCTTATTACATTGGTAAAGATGGCCCCAACATATTATCATAGAATATAAATATTAATTCAACATAGAATATAAATATTAATTCAACAGACTGTCATTGAGTGCAGATATATCACACACTGTTAATACAGTGTAAAGATAGACCCTACATGCTGTTCCAGAGTGTAAAGGTAGACCCAACACGCTACTGTAAAAGTGTAAAGATAGACACAGACTGTAAAGACTGAAGGTAAGATTGTGGAAAATAAAAGGACATGATCATGAGAGTTTAAAATGAATGTAGTGGTGTTCTTGTACATCACCCTCCATTGAAGCAGTAGATCGCAGGTTCAAATCCCATAGAGAACAGGCAGCAGTGGAAATAGAAAGTTGTGTTTTGTGTGATCCTTCTGTGACTTTATGGAAATAGAAAGTTGTGTTTTGTGTGATCCTTCGTTTATTGATATTGCAGCCATTAATATTGCTCAGTCTGAGGCAGCTAAATTGTTATGAGGGTCCCTAACTTGAATCCTAGGTTCTGTCTCATAAGTTAGTACAGATGTATGTGAAAACTAATGAGTAAAATGAACAGAAAGTTGTATTTGTTCATCGTCTGATGTCATCTGTGATGAAAAGATGTTAAACGAAACGGCTGAACTGAACCAAAACTGAGCCATGGTAGTCTTTCTTTTTCTGTATTTTAAGGGTCGGGTTCGCGTTTGAACATCTTTTCACAGAAATGAACTGATAAAGAGCAAAGAAAAGTATGGAGAAAAAGGCAGTTGTCACAAACCACTTTGAATTTTCGTTTAAATGTTTCTTGAGCAGTTGAGATAAACAGTTACATAGTTGGATTATGTAGATAGGATTAATTATGTTTCTGCATTCATTGGCTTTTTTAATGTGTGTGTGTGTGTGTGTATGTGTGTGTGTGTGTATGTGTGTGTGTGTGTGTGTATGAGCGTGCATGCATGTACATGTATGAGTGCGTGGTATATGTTTGTGTTATTTGGATTTGTAAATATTCATGTTTCTACATGTGTCCAAGCGTGTGCCTGTTTGTTCACTTCATAATATTTTTCCCCCTCTTACATTTTTTTTCTCGCGGAGGGGTACTATTTCAAGTTTTACTTTTTAAGAAAAAGGAAATATAAGTTCTGTCTTTGTTGTATTCAGATTTTGAGAAATTAAGCAATGCCACAGGTAAGCTCTTTGAAACTCTTTTTGAAAGATTTAAATAAAGGAATGCAGTACCTCTGTGAAGATGGTTTGATATTATCAGTAATACCCAAGAACACATATTGTTGCTTGTGTGAACTAAAGAAAGGATATCTCATGAGCAGAATTTTTGCTCAGTCTACTCGGTGAAAAGTATACTGTCATGATTACCGCAATATTGATTGCTATTGTTTAAAGAAGTATCTAAGTCCTGTAAAGAAAAGAATGAAAAAAAAAAAACAGCTGCAGATAAAGTTCACATTCTTGTAGCTGTGAGTCTGACAGAGAGTGCATAAAAATGCATGTTGATTGATGGTGGTGGTGCACAGGTTTCAAAGAAATACCTGGAGAGGCAAGCCTAATTGCCTAGTTTTGTGAAAGAACAAATGCCAAAGGAATTGTCTTGGGGCGGGGAGGAGGACTAGATAGGGTTGGAACGGAGTCATCGTCATTGTCTGACCTTCTGTTTTCCTTCTGCTGTTCACAGAGTGGTTGTGCTTTTTTTTTCCCCCTCTTCATGTTCATCAGTGTGCTGTCTTTATTGAGTTGATAAAAGCCAGTTTTTTGGGGGGGGTTTTGTCTGCTTTTTACCTGTTCATTTTTTTTGCCACTTGATTTCTTCTGGTTATTTTTTTTTACTACTTAATTTCTTGTTTCTTTCATTTTTAATTTTTCTACATCATTTCTATTTTTTCCACCACTTTTTGCACCATTCATGCACCACAATTTCTTGGTTATTGATATGCCTTTGTATGCAAACAACTTGAATGTTGTATGTGTGTTTGATGAGTGCTGGTAGGCAGTGTCACCTGGGACGGTTCCATCAGCATCTGTCTGTCCTCTGTTGTTTTATAAATGCCATCTTCTGTGCCCTTTGAATGGCGTTACTCTCATAGCTCTCATACCTCCTGCCTCACACACAGCCATACCCAGTTCCATCAGTCACAGTCCCAGCACCAGCAGTCCCACAGGAGCCATCAGTATGGGGGTCATCATGAGGCCCCCCCACCGCAGGAGATACTGCGCCGCAGCTGAGTCACTTTGTTAGCGCCTGTTGTGATTTAACATGTTATCATGCAGACCTGTTTACCCTCCACTTTGAGCTTAATAAATGATGTTTTTGAAGGCCTCGTTACACTTTCTAATATGATTCATTCCGCTTTAAAGATTGCCAGTATTGCTCTTTTTCAAGAGCAGTTTCCGTGGACTCACTGAGGTCTTTAGGGCGCTGCTGGCTGGTTCAGTACAATGAGCGCCAACTGCAGTTGAATGTGGCTGCAGTAGTATGGCACTACTGTAGTTCTTCCACACAGTTGTGATGCTGAACAACACTGAGTGAAGAGGGATGATAGATTTCTGTGGAACATTGTCACTTTGATCCAAGATTACGTTTAGAAGGTGACACAAAGAACCTGAATGCAAATCAGAACTTACCATGTCTTTAAAAGAAATCAGTTTGTTCGAAAAGAACAACAGAACAATCACTCCGTCTCCCGTGAAAGGCACAGCTGCCTCGTCCCGTCAGAAAAGGTGCCGGCTACATTCACTGCTTTGTTTGAAAGAGTGATTTTTAGCTGCAAACGTTGTAATGGAAAGTGTAACTGATAGCATGTTGGAAAGGTCTGTTGGGTTGCTGGCATTGTATGAGGACCATGGACATTTTGCAGTGCATCTTTTGAGAGTACATTTTGCGGTCTCAGCTTGCCCTATTACACTTAGGTTTTGGAGGAAGTAAAGAGGTCTGCATGTATAGGAAACCACCTTTCACGCCCCATGCTAATCACTTTGCATCGTTTGAACTGAATGAGCTCATCAACTGGAGGGAAATGGCCATGCAGCCATCCAGTGACAGCTCCACAAATCTGCTGGCTCCAGACCTGGATCAATTCAGTCGTCGGATTGTTATATGGGAAAGTAAATGCAGGTTGGAGAGTGGATTTTAATTTAAACCTAGTAGCCCATCAGGTGTCACAGAACTTTTGTGTCTGCACCAATCATTTCTCTGACAATTTTCAAAAACTTAATGCTCTAGTTTTGATCTAATATGGCTGTAGATTTTGTCATTCTCTCTCGCTGCTTAGGAAGCCAGTACTGTTGGTATAATCTTACTGGCATTACACGTACAGTTATTTGTAGATGTATAGCATCCTCTGGCGTTTCTCAGAGTGCTTTCATTGTGAATGCTTGCAACCTGTTTGGGGGGTGGGGGGGGGGGGGGGGGGGGATGTGGTAATACCATTCAGATATCAGGCTAGTGAAAATTTTGTCAGGATAATGGAATTTTGTATCCACCTAACTTATTACATACATGGATGTAGAAGGGATGTTCCAACTGAGGTTCTGATAGGACACAAAATATAAAGGTGAGGTTGCAGTGGGCTTCAGTTTCAGCTGCTTACTACCACGTTAAAGAGTTGTATCCCATGCTGTCTTCCTAATTATACATGATCGTCTACTTTAACACAAGAACGTCTGTCGCTATTTGGTCATTTTCTGGTAGGGGAGGAGGGCAGTGGTGGTGGTGGTGGATAGTGTATTTCATTCCCTCTTCAACACTGCAGACCTGTGTTAAGCCTCGGCTAAGTGCCAAAACTGCATACCAGACTTATGCCCCAACCTATGTATCAAAGCTGTATTTCATACCTGCATACCTAACTTGCATGTCAAAGCTGCGTGCCCACCCTATGTGCTGAATCTGCATGCCAAAACTATATGCCCATGCTGCCTATCATACCTTTGGACCAAAAATGCTTGTCAAAGTTGCATGCCATACTTGCACACCTGTCTTGTGTGTCAAAGCTGCCTGCCCGACCTACATACCAGAATTACACGCTAAACCTGCATACCAGCCTTTGCATACCAAACCTAGATGACAAAGTATGTTCCAAAGCTACATGGCAAGCCACAAGTCAATGTTTACGCCAAACTCAGATGCCAAAGCGACACATGCCAAGTTTTCATGCTAAATATGTATGCCAAAGCTACATGCCAAAGCTACATATCAAAGCTGCATGCCAAAGTTACCTGACCATACTTCATGCCAAAGCTACATGTCAAACCTACATTCCAAACATATATACCAAGGTATACCTGCCAAAGCTACATATCAACGCTTCATACCAAGGCTGTGTATCAAAGCTGCATGTCAGAGCTGATGCCAAATTGCATGTCAAAGATCTATATCAAAGCTTCATATGAAAGCTGCAAGCCAACGTTGCGTATCAAAGCAGCATAACAACAAACTGCATATCAAAGCAGCATAACAAAAAGCTGCACATGAAAGTTGCATATGAAAGCTACATACCAAAGCTGCATGCCAAAGTTGCAAATCAAAGCTGCATGACAAAACTAGATAACAAAGCTGCACATCAAAGTTGCAAGCCAAAGTTGCATATCAAAGCTGCATGCCAAAGTTGCATATCAAAGCTGCATGCCAAAGTTGCATATCAAAGCTGCATGCCAAAGCTGCACACCAAAGCTGTGTGCCAAAGCTGCATATCAAAGCTGCACATCAAAGCTGCACACCAAAGCTGTGTGCCAAAGCTGCTTATCAAAGTTGCATGTCAAAGCTGCATACCAATGCTACATCCAAATGACTGCATGCTAAAGTGGTGTGCCACTGCTGCTTATAAAGCCTGTGTACCAAAGGTGCAGTCTGCCAGACAAGAGGCCCTACATGACCAGATTTGAGATCTTTCCTCAAGCGTTTTGACATCCTCAGATTTTCAAAGGGAGCCACTACATGAATAAAGATCTCCCCATAGTTGCCTCGCAAAGAAGGGTGACTACTGGATCAGCCTCTCTAAGAAGTAAAAAAAAAAAAAAATGAAACACTTAAATCCTCCAAGTGTCTGTTCGCAGTGGTAAAGACCATCAGAATGACATCTGACTGATTCTGTTGGGAGAGTTGGGAAGCCTGGCATCAACCACGCCCAGGACTGTGGAGGGTTATGTTGCTTGGCCTCAGCCAGACCCAAGGGATTCAGACACTGCAGTGCAAGCCTGTGAAGGTTCACATAGACCGGCATCAGCAAGGCCCAGGAGATAAGATACATGCTGGGTTAAGTCTGTGGAGGATCACAAAGCTTTGTATCAGCCAGGCATAGGGGATGCTGACACCTACAGTGTAGGACTGGAAGGTGGCTGAGTCTGCCATAGGCCAGACCTAGGAGATACAGACACCTGCATTATAGGAGTGGTGAAGGTGACGTAGCCTGGCATCAACCAGACCTAGGGGATACGGACACCTGCAGTATAGGAGTGGTGAAGGTGACGTAGCCTGGCATCAACCAGACCCAGGGGATACGGACACCTGCAGTGTAGGATTGTGGCGGGTCACATAGTCTGACATCAGTCAGACCCAGGGAATACAGACACCTGCAGTCTTGTGGCTTAAGACAGGCTTCACACCGCACACAGATACAGCTCAGGCTACACAGACTGCCTCAGTGTGGATGGTATGAAAGGAACTTTATCCTGAGGCCAGGGTGGTGAAGGAGTTAGTGATGAGCAGTCTGCACAGCTCCTTTCAAGGGCAATGTGAAAATAGAATGGATGTATTTGCGGCAAAAATAGAATCGGTCTATTTACTTAAAAACACTTTGTTGTAAACGGCTTGCCTGTTTTTTTTACACATTACATTGGTTTACTGATGAATGAGAGGGACATGCAGATAGATAAACCAGAGTGACAGCTGCAGTATTTTTTTTTTTTTTTTTTTTTTAAGAATGGTAATGCTTTAACAGCATGAAGAATATACATGTAGGAATTAACTAAAAAAATAAGAGGGGGTAGGGACAGGAGTGGTTGTGTGTGAAGGAGGGGGGGGGGGGGGGGAGGGAAGATTGAAAAGAGAAGAAAAGATGCTTGTATTCTTTTAGGGTTTTTTTTCTTTTCTTCCATTTCCTTTGAAACATTCCATTGGAGTTGTGGACGGTAATTCATTTAGCAGTCGTCAGTGAGAGAAACGGTGATCTCTCTGTGAAAACTAAACTGGGTGTGAAAGTGCCTGAATGAACTACATTTTAAGCTTCCTTTCTTAATGTGTTCCAGCATTGATTACCCAGAGGGTTATGGGGAACTGGGCAGGGTTTTTGCAGGTTCTTGAAAGTCCTTAAAAGACCTTGAATTTGGAGGATCCATTTTCAGGGACTAATCAAAAGTCCTTGAAATTTGAACTTTAGTGCTTGTAAGTACCTCAGAGTGCTTTGAAAGTGCTTGAAAATGAGCATCTGGATGGAGCAGTTTTTATTTTGATGAGAAAATCATAAGATTATATTGAGAATTAATGAAAAAGAAAAGAAATTCTAAGGTCATTTTGTATCTGCCAAAGTATCCACTTTCCTATCATCTGCTAGTAAACGGATATGGCTGAAATGATTAAATGAAGCCACAGAAATATGCATCAAGTTTTGTTTTGTTTTGTTTTTTAAGTTATAGCCTTTGAATGTTATATTAAGAGTCTTAGAAAATTCCTTGTGAAAAAGAAGTCTTTGAATTTATTATTTGGAAGTGTGTATGAACCCCCGAGTCATGTTGATAAGGATACTGAAGTAGAATTCTCAAAGATGCAACTTTGTGTTCGAATGTAGCGAGTTTTGAGGTCCTTGTTGTATTCCAAGTATAATTTTTTTATATATATATATATACACACATATATATATGTTTTTGTTTTTTCTTTCCCAGGAGACATCAGTGGGGTCACAGGCCGAAGAAACGCCCATGGCATCGACCTGAACCGCAACTTCCCCGACCAGTTCCGGAACGATGGAATCAACCAGAAACAGGAGCCGGAGACCCTGGCAGTGATGAGGTGGGTGGAGTCGCTCCCCTTTGTGCTGTCGGCCAACCTCCACGGCGGCTCGCTGGTGGCCAACTATCCCTACGACGACACTGTGGAGGGCACCAGCGTGTACAGCAAGTCGCCGGATGATGCTGTGTTCAAGGAACTGGCCGAGGCGTACTCTTTGGTGGGTTGTGTGTGACAGTTTGGTAGGTTGTGTGTGTGTGTGACTCCAGTGAGTTGTGTGTGACAGTTTGGTAGGTTGTGTGTGTGTGTGACTCCAGTGAGTTGTGTGTGACTGCTAGATGTTGTGCAACTCTTTGGTGGGTGGCGTGTGACTCTGGTAGGTTGTGTTTGTGTGACTCTGGTGAGTTGTGCGTGTGTTTGGAGGATGTTGTGCGACTCTTTGGTAGGTGGCGTGTGACTCTGCTAGGTTGTGTATGTGTGTGACTCTGGTGAGTTGTGTGTGACTCTTTGGCTAGATGTTGTGCGACTTTTTGGTGGGTTGTGGGTGACTGGTAGGTGGTGCATGACTGTTTCAAAGGTTGTGTGTGTGTGTCTTTAGTATGTTGCGTTTGACTGTTTGGTAGGTGGTGTGTTACACTGTGGTATGTTGTGTGTGAGTCTTTGGTAGGCTGTGTGTGACTAGTGAGTTGTGTGTGTGTCTCTGTGGTAGGGGTTGTGTGTGACTCACTCATAGGTTGTGTGTTACTCTTTGGCAGTGTGTGTGTGTGATTCTGTGTAGTGGGCTTTGTGTTGCTCTGTAATAGGTTTTGTGTGGTTCTTTCATAGGGTGTGTGTGAGTGTGATAAGTTGTAGGTGATTCTGTTGTAGTCTGTGTGTGACTCTGGTAGACAGTGTGTTACTCCGATCTGTTATGTGTATCTGTTTGGTAGGTTATACTTACATGTGACTCTTTGGATGGTAATGTGTGGCTGTTCGATAGGTTATATATTACTCTTTGGTAGTTTTGTGTGACTGGTTGGTTGGTTGTGTGTGACTCTTTGGTTTGTTGTGTACGACTCTGGTAGTTTTGTGTGTGAATCTTTGGTAAGCTGTGCGTCACATTTAAGTAGGTTGTGTGTAGTTCTTCAATAGGCTGTGTGTCACATTTTAGCAGGTTGTGTGTAACTCTTTGGTAGGTTGTGTGTAACTCTTTGGTAGGTTGTGTGTAACTCTTTGGTAGATTGTGTTAACTCTTTGGTAGGGTGTATGCAAGTCTTTGAATAGTAGTGTGTGAATCTTTTGGTAGTTTTGTGTGACTGTTTGATAGTTTGCGGCAACTCCTTCATAGGTTGTATGTGACTTTTTCGTTTGACTCTTTTGATATGGTGATTTTCCATGCTAAAAGGAGACGAGGCATTTGTTTGGTCAGGTATGTATGGAAAAAAGACAGAGGGCTGATCGAGCGGTTAAAGTAGTGTGTTTGTATTGCCAGGCTCATTCCACCATGCATGAGGGCCATCCCTGCAGAGAGCTGAGTGGGGAGTACTTTCAGGATGGCATCACCAACGGTGCCGCTTGGTACAGCGTTGATGGTAAGTGGTACCCTGGTCGTTGCAGCAAGATGTCAAGTATATGTGACCACAAGAAGAGATGACATCTCAATTCCTTTTTGTGTTTTACATAAAGGGATATTGCTAATGCAGATGAACCATTCACAACACCACATGTGTTTTTCAGAGAACCAGGATTACACACAACTCGTGGTCTGTCATGCATGAATTTCAGATTGAATGCATGGATGTTGACGATGCTGTTCATGGTGATGAACAGATATTTTGAACATGTTCAGATCGACCGTTCTTTTCTTGAGATCAGTCAAGATTGAAACAGAATCCTATTTGATAAGCCATAGCAGATACTATGTGCTGACTGGGTTGTTTTTTTTAGTGTAAAAGAAGCACAGTTGTCATGTTCCTTGTAGACTGGTAATTTCCAGTCTTGGCAACAGTTATGTCTGTCAGTGTCCTGACAGCATGATTGGCCAACAAATGTAGTTGTCATGTTCCTTATAGACTGATAAGTAATTTCTGGTCATGGCTATGGTCATGACCATCAGTGTCCTAATAAATCAGTCATGGCACTGCTTACCTGAATGCTGAGTAAAAATCAAGATCTGCTATGAAAATGACACGATGTTTTTTTTTTAAGTATTAGGGTTTGCTCCAGCTCAGACAGTCGGAAAATGAAATTATCTGCAGTTTTCCAGGTCTGCCAAGTCCTTGCATGAAGATCGTTGTTGAAGTGGTCAGTCAGTGTGTCTGTGACACTGCCTTTCCATGAATAAAACTGTCAGTGAAGAACAGGTCAACAGCTGTGGTGCAGCGGTTAGCATCATGGACTTGTGGGCTAGGAGGTGGTGTGTTAAAATCCTAACAAAGGCAGTTCTTTGTAGGACTTTTATGCCCTGGCTGCCCCCTACCTAGAGTCGAATGGTGCTGTGGCTTTAAATGGGAAGACTTGAACAAGACAGTCAAGTTCCACCCATTTAGTGGGTGCCTCTGAGAGTCGCTCAGATTTCTGGACCAACACTGCGGTTGTCTGTCTGTCTGGGTCTAATTGACATTAGGATATACTATAAAGGATGTATAGAATACAGCCCTGTTACATAGTCTCTGACCAGAAAGGAATTCCATAGCACCATCATCATCATCACTGTCCTCATTAATCATCACAAATACAAGTCGCTACTTCCTTTGGTTCCTCATGCATGCTGTTGAGGTCTCTTCAGTTTCAGTTTCCCGTCCTTGTTCATGTCCTTGTTCATTTCATGGTATTGGTAGGTTGGATGGATGTTGTTGCAGCTTCTTGAGAGGGATGCTGACTCAGTGACTGGGCAATTGTCATCTGTTGGGAACAATAGCGTGTGCTGTTGTGCATGTGTTAGAACAGAACTGAACACTGGGACAATCTTTGAGCCTACATTTTATACTATTTGCGTAATGTCTTTAGTTTTTCAGCAACTTTTTTCCTCCCTACACTTTCGTTTGGTTTCATTTACTACTCTTCGCTGGCTGCTTTGGGGGTGCTATTGGATTCTTTTTTGCACCCTTGGTGGTGAGAACACCACAGTATTATGGACTGTGGTGTGTCTCTATTTGACGCCAGGAGCGCAGACACAACCAGCCGTGTCTCCCAGATGAGTTCCGACCCAGCGGACAAAAGGCCTCGGAGCAGGCAATACAAATATATCTGCCTTCAAAAGGGATTGCAATGGTTCCCTTATGCAGCTAGTGAAGAGTTTTCATATCTGTAACATATTTTCTTAATTTCATGTTCCCAGTTTCTCCATCTTCAAACTCCCCCCCCCCCCCCCCCCCCCCCCCCCCCCCCCCCCCCCCCCCCCCCCCCCCCCCCCCCCCCCCCCCCCCCCCCCCCCCCCCCCCCCCCCTCCTCCTTAAGTCCAAATCTTTGCCAAGTCATTACTATGAAGACAGTTCAGTTGTTGGCCTGCGCTTGTTTTTTCCCCCACTATTAGATTGTTCGTCTATGTATTTGTCTGACTTTATTCAAGTGTAAAAGGCTGTGCCAGTATTGAATAAAAATTACTCTGTGTTAGGTTTCCTTATGGGAGCAAAAAATACCCCACTTGTTTACTGTTTATCGTTTACTGTTCCCTGCCTCATTTCATTTCCGACTTTAAAGTGAGTCAGCAGCAATGCAGTGTATCCTCCGGCGGGTTTCCTTGTGAAACAGATAACTGACTACCTGCGGTGCTGGCATTGCGACTGGATGAAATTGGTTGTGGCTTTGAATGGGGGACCCAGGGTTTGTTTGTTTTTTTTATTTGGGCATCCTAATTGTCATTGGGAGACTTCCTTGTCAGGCACTTCATTGGACAAGCAGTGTTCCTAAAAACTTGCTTTACGATGAGAGTGAGTTGACTTCAACGCGGTGACAGCTTTGCGGTCGGCTGGGCCATAAGCAAGATTACCTTATCTTACCCTATGATGAAAATCTCTGTATATTATGTTGTGCGTTACTCCATTGTTTTCTGACCATTCCAGTCACCAGGCACCATGTCCTTGCGTACTTAACCTTATTTGGTGTCCCTCCAGGCGGCATGCAGGACTGGAACTACCTGCACACCAACTGCTTTGAGCTGACGGTGGAGATGGGCTGCGTCAAGTTCCCCAAGGCGGAGAAGCTGCCGGACTTCTGGCAGGCCAACAAGTTCTCCCTGCTGGTCTTCATGGGCCAGGTCAGAGAAACTGCTGTGCTCACCATTAGTACTATTATAGTTATACCATTAAACAATATTTTCAAAAGAAAAAAAAAAAAAAAGGGGGGGGGGGGGGGCAAAAAAAAACAGTGCTGTTCTACTATCTTCTAGCCCTGTCCCTTCTCCCCTTCTGTGTGTAGCCACTATTAATACTGCAACTATTATTGTCATATCATCACCAAAAATGGATTCCTCGTCTTATCATTTAAATATTTTCATCATCATCACTATCACCACTGTTACTGCTATTGTTATCATTATTATTATCATTATTGTCATTATTATTTTAACTCCCATGGTCACCTTCCCAATGGCCTCGTTTTCATTCAACACCCATTTTGCACCGAATATGAGAAGATAAGTGGTTGCTCGTTCTTCGTTTTCATTGTCCTAAATGTTGTTTGTTTTGCCTGAAGAAGATCTAAGAGGTCGAAATGCATTGTGTTTTGTCCTGTACTGCGTTTGTCTAGATTTTCTGGCAGAACTAATCACTATTCTTTTTGTACTCCCAGTTCTTATAGAATAGGGAGTATTTTACAGTGGGAACGAAGAAATGCTGTCTGTCCGTGGTCAAAATGTGTTCCGCTCGCTCCAAACAAAACTTCTAGGCCAATCTTTCTGAAAATTTGTAAGTATGTTTATCATGGGTCACGGATGATGACCGATGTTTTATTTTACCAGAATAGCCGTTACTAAGAGCTATATTGGCCCAAAACGTTTTTTTTTTCTTTATGGAATATCTAGAAAATGATAACGCAAACAAAAATTACGTCAAAGCTTCTTTGCGTCATAAGCCGAAGTGATGAAATACATTATGACGTATATTTGATTGTGACGTCGTATTCAAGGTAAACTGGGAGTACGTTTATATGCTTTGCATCTTGTTAAAATTTACTGCGCTCACGTTTCAGTGTCTTTCATTGTCACCAGCATGCAGAAGTAATCGTGTATTTTGGCTGCCAGTGTCAACATGTTACTGTGTATAATGACCCATCTTGTGATGCTGTAAGTGTGAATATGGACCTTAACCAATTCTGCGCTATATATTTATGAAATGGTCTCAGACATAAAGTCCACTAGCAAGGACAGATTGTCCACAAATTGTGGCTTGAATGTGGTAGGAGGTGAATGTCCTTTTATCATTAAATGGCCAAACTGTGAAACAATATGAAATGAATTTCTTCCTGTGTTCTCAGAAGGACTGTTTCTTGTTTTTGTTATAAACTGTCATCCAAAAAGAACAAAAATGCTGCTCAGTTTAGCTACGTGTATCAAACCGTGAACAATATACGTGGACCACTAAGGTTTTTCGCTGTCATTTGATGTGAGCACTTTTGGTGTTTAATGAATCTGCTAAAGCAAGTTCACCATATCATGTCCTCTTTGCCACAAGCTGAGTTTAGAGGAGAAGGAGTCTTCTTCATTTTCAAATCAAACCAGGATGTGCTATTGCAAGAAGCTGTTAAATAACAGTTAGTATCATTTCTTCTCACAGTGCGATTCAGAGAAGTTATCTCTGTTCAGTGACTTTTTTTTTAATCCAAATTTCAGGGAAATCCATAGCTATAGATTGCGGCTAATAGTAAAATGTATTCTTATACATCTGTGTGTAAGATGAGTGTTGTGTTTGTGTCAGTTTGTAGCCACATTGTGAACAAATCCTTACTGTCAGACTGCAAACAAGTTTTCATGCCTGTGTATTTTATTTAGGCTGTTATCTGCATATCATCAGATTGTATCTCAGACTGTTGAATGTAAGTCTGATTTTCTTTACATATTTATTTCTTTGAATACTTAGCAAGTATGTCGCCAACAGCAATTGAATACACCAAGTATGTCGCCAACAGTAATTGAATACAGCACATAAAAGAAATTTTGAAAACATACAGGAATCACAATGTAGACAGGGAACTGTGCACGACCGAGTGTTGTGAGGGGGGAAAATTCATGCAGCGTACAAACATGCGGATAGCGTTCAAACAAATACGGATATATCACAGCACAACCGGCCTAAAAAAAAAAAGGGATTGGAGTGCTTTTATGAAAAAAAAGAAGAAAAAAAAATCAAAAAGAGGGAACTGCATAAAAACTCATGAGCGTCTTCCACTCTGCATAAGAGTTACAGCCCTTTAATGAACTGATCAGTCTGTCATCCAGTCCATCTTCTGAAGATACATATTACCCTGTAGATATCCTGATGTAGGAGTTGGATTGACTTTCTGTTGGCGCAGGTCCACAAAGGAGTGCATGGTTTCGTCATTGACGGAGACACTAAGCAGCCCATCGCCAACGCCACCATCAGCGTAGAGGGCATCAACCACACCATCAGGTCGGCGTCTGACGGTGACTTCTGGCGTCTTTTGGCTCCTGGCACTTATACCGTCACTGTGTCTTCCCATCGGTGAGTGTTTTAACCTGTAAAAAGAAATTAGTCTATTTAAAAAAAAAAAAAAGACTTTTTTTTTGTATTTTGAAAGATGTGTTTCAGTAACACCAAATCTGTCTGAAGCTGAAAGAGTATTTACCATGTTCTATGAAAACCTTGCTCAGAGATGTCCCACCAGATGTGATCTTTGGATTTCTGACGATCAACGTTTTTCATCAAAGATTTTAAAGAAGCAATGTTTTCAACAAAATGTTTGTGTTTTTAGGTGTATTTTAAAGGGTTATGTGAATTAGTTGTTTTTTTTTCCTTTTTTTTATGACTTGTGAGTTAGCTTCAATGCAGTGATAGCCCTGATACAGCCCTTTGTGGTCGGCTGAGCTATGAGCAACATTGTCTGTCTCTCTGTCTCTCTCTCTCTCTCTCTCTCTCTCTCTCTCTCTCTCTCTTTCTCTCTCTCTCTTTCTCTCTCTCTCTCTCTCTCTCTCTCTTCTGTGTCCCTGTGAGAGTCAGGCACAGCACAATCAGGTGAAAACAAAAATGCGCAGAGCGCACTTTTCATGTTTAATGTTGATGATTTAATTCATAATCGTGTCCTTTGACTGAAAGCGGTGTTGTGGTCACTTGACCTGCAGTTGAAGACAGCTGAAGGGTGCTGCTGGTTACGCTCAGAAAGGTGGGCCTTGCATAGTTGGTTTGAGACAGGAGGTTATGCACCTCTGGCGCTGTTGGTTTTCAGTTCTTATTAGACATACCATTTTTTTTCAAACTCAGCTGTCTTGCAGTGTAGTTTCATTTCCTATAAAGTATGTTCTTTTTTTTTCTCTCTCTCTCTCTTTCCGCATACGCAGGCTGATACTCCTGCGGACACTCCTAGTATAGACAGGCAAGGATTAATCCCATCTACCCAACAAAGGGGAGTGAAGTTTTGTATGTATGACCATTTTTTTATCCCACCATTAAGACAGCCATACTCCAACTTCGGGGAAGGTGCACGCTATGTGTAACATGTCCTCCATACCAACGGCCAAACTGGCCTTCTCTTCTGAAAGTTGGTGATGGGATTTTTATGTGTGTGCAAGATGTAATGTGTGCGTTCACACACTGAACCTCAGTTAATAGTCTTATTCGAAGGACTGTTTGGGAAATGGTGGCCCGGCGGAGATTCGAACGTGCAACCCCAGGATCACCAAGATTACGAGTCTGGCGCTCTACCACTGAGCTATTCCGGCCCCCATAAAGTATGTGAGAAGGCATTACCTAGTCATCTGGACCACATTCTTTCACCTGTATCTTTGATTTTTATTTTCCCCATTTTTTTTCAGCAGATACCAGCCCAATGCTGTATTTTATTTTCCCTTTTTTGGGGGGGGATCAGATACTTATTTTCCAAATGTTTTTTTGTAAAATGTTTTTCCCATTGTTTTGTGTGTGTGAAGTGTTTATTTTCCTAACTTTTTTTGGTCAAATTTTTATTTTCCCAGTGTTTTTTGGTCAATTTTTTTTATTTTCCCTTTTTTTTTTCTTTTATGAATTTTTTATTTTCACAATTTTTTGTGTCAAGTTTTTATTTTCCTAATATTTTTTGGTCAAATTTTTATTTTCCCAATTTTTGTTTGTTAAATTTTCATTTTTCCTGATTTTGTTTGGTTAAATTTTTATTTTCTGTTAGATTTTTTATTTTCCCAATTTTGTTTGGTTAAATTTTTATCTTCCCAATGTTTTTTTGTCAGATACCAGTCCAAGAGCATTGTGGTGAAGGTGACGGATGGAGCCGCTGTGAACGTCAACTTCACCTTGACCCCTGACCACAGGGAGGAGTGGTCTGCCGCCCAGGATTTCGGCATCGCCACCAACATGGCTGGCACCAAGTACCTGAACAACGATGAGCTGCAGTCTGTGTTTACTGACCTGGCCAGCAAGTATCCCTCCATCAGTTCTGTAGATACCAGCCATCTGACCCGTCAGGTACACTTTTTCGTTTTTGTACATTGATTTTGTTTCCTTACATCTGCTGGAAGAGCTAGTCTTTCCCTGTGTACATGCAATGATCATGGTCACACAGATACTGCTTACATGGCTTGCTTAGCGGATTCTTTTTTTTTTTCCCCTTTTTTCTTTATCAACATTTTTAATTGGTAAATCCAATTTTGATACATACATGTAGTTTGCAATTACATAAAAGAAAGAATGGTTTCATATGTTGCTGTGTGCTCTGACTGTGCCGCTCAGTGCTAGGTGGCATGTTGTGAACAGAGCATTGTTTATTGACTGATCCATTTCTGTTGGTGTAACTCCAGGCAGACTATGGCTTTATCAGGCATGAAAGTCGCTTGATGCTGATCGTACTTATGACTGAACAGGGTTTCACTATGACCTAGCACAGCCAAGATGGGGAAAAAAAATATAGATGAAATAACGTTAATTTTCCAGTTGCTGATCTGCAAAGAGTCTGTTTGATGCTCTTCAGGGGCCTCCAGCTGGCTTTAGCCTTGTCATGGCAATCACATTGTCGGTGTTTCGGTGGCCAGACATTGTAGGCTTCTTCAGGATTTTGATGGCATGCCATGTCAAAACTAACGGGACTTGGTTTGTGTGTATACCTGAGCTGCTTTACTTAAAAGTAAGTAGTGTGAGAGAAAATGTGTGGCTTGTGGTTTGGAAACATGATATGAAAGCTGGGTCAGCCAGATGTCTACTCTGGACTTTGTGTGTTCTCTGTGGTGTTCAGCTGAACTACTTGAACAATAGAATGGTATGGAAAAAGAAATGTCCAATGGAAAATCATCATGTAAGAACTCGGGAATACTCCAAAAACTCCCGCGAGGATCTCCCCTATAATAGCAGTGAACTGCACAAGAGGAGGGGACAGGGAAGGAAGCTTCGTTGTTTTGTCACTCTTCCATTTCTCTCTCTCTCTCTCTCTCTCTCTCTCTCTCTCTCTCCAATCCTGTCAGTGTCAGATGACATGCAGGGCAAAGCCTTGCTGATGTATCTTTGACGCTTCTGTAAATGTGTGTGGTGTTTTCTGGGCAAAACTTTACTGATGTTTCTTGTACATTCCTGTAAATGCATATGTATTTGTGCAGGGCAGAATAATACTGATGCAACCGTGACATTCCTTTAATAGTGTGTGTGGTTGTCAGGGCAAAACCTTGCTGACTGTGAATATGTGTGATGTTTCACCACACACAGGGCAAACCCTTGCTGGTGTAACTTTGACATTCATGTAAATTTTTGTGGTGTTTTCAGGGCGTAACTTCGGTGATGTATTGTTTGACCAAACACAGGGCAAACCTTTGCTGATATATCCTTTACATTCCTGTCAATGTGTGTGGTGTTTTCAGGCCAAAATCTCGCTGTTGTATCTTTGACGTTCCTGTTAATGTATGTTTGACCACACATAGGGCAAAGCCTTGTGGATGTATATTTGACATTCCTGTCAATGTGTGTGATGTTTGTCCACGCTCAGGGCAAAGCCATGCTGATGTACCATGTGTCGGGCTCTGGACTGCAACATGACGAGCACCGGCCTCACCTCTTGTTGCTAGGCGGGCTGAACGGGGACGACCCCGTGGGCACCGAGATGCTTGTGCGACTGGCCCGACATCTGGTGACAGGTGGGGCGCTGTTTGCTGTGAAGTGTGGTGTGTTTTTGTACTCCCATTTCTTATAGAACAGGGAGTACTTTACAATGGGAACGAAGAAATGCTGTGTGTCTGTCTGTCTGTGTGTGTGTCTCTCCGTGGTCAAAATGTGTTCCACTCGCTCCAGACAAAACTTCAGGGCCGATCTTTCTGAAAATTTGTAGGTATGTTCATTATGGGTCACGGATGATGCCGGATGTTTTATTTGACCAGAATAGCCATTACTAACGGCTGTAACGGCCCAAAATGTTTTTTTCTTCTGTATGGAATATCTCTTTATGACACATGTGTGATTGTGACATCAAATACGTTATGACGCATGTTTGATTGTGATGTTTTTCAGGAAGATAAACTGGGAGTACGTTTATATGCTTTGCATCTTGTTGTTTGTTTGCTTGTGTTTATTTTGAGAGGGAAAAGTCACAGGACTCTTGTGTGATGTCAAAGAAATCTGGTTTAGCATCATATACTTCACCACGTCAAACTCTTCTGCAAACCACAGCCAGTTTGCTTGCTTTGGGTGGCCAAGTTTTTGTGGAGCAAAGACAGCCTGCCAGACCATTTTACTGCTTTTCCCTTAAGCCCAAAATGCTCCCATTTCTATGCCTAGAGCCTGTTCATCAGCCAGGTAGAAGGGAAAACCATCGGGAACTGTTCACCACTGGAAGAGGTTGACTTTCCAAGAGAGATCACCCTGGAGTCCATGCATCATGAGCTGGGATTAGCTCCCCTCTCTCTCAAAAAAAAGTTTCTGCTTTTGTAGGGTGTGGTTCACATCAAGAAGAACAAAAGTATTCAGTTGGGCAGATAATTACAAGGAAAAAGTGTTGATTAAAGAAAGAGAGCAAACTGTCCACTTTGTGACGCAGGGTACATGCAGGCAGAGCCAGACAGCAAGAAGGTTCTGGACAACACCCACATCCACATCATCCCCCAGGTGAACATCGAGGGACCTTCTCAGGCCGTCCCTGGTGACTGCGCCGGCATCCACTACAACGGCTCTCGCTTCAACGACCTCATCGCCAAGCAGGTAAGAGGTCAACCTTGTCACGTGACTGGTTGCACTTTGACACAGAGAAGAAAGGGAAGGAGAAAGCAGATTGTGAAAGAGAGAGAGAGAGTGTGTGTGTGTGTGTGTGTGTGTGATATTATTGAAGATAAGTGTGGGTAAATGCAACGTATAGCTGTAAAAAGTATTGATGTTTTCCTTTTTTTTTTTAATTCTTGGTTATGTGACTGTGACTCTACACATTATAAAAGAGAAAGTGCTTGATCTTTCAAAACTTAAAAAAAAAAAAAAAGTAAAGTTACATTCTGTTTAAAAAGTATGGGATGTGACCTGTGCACAACTGTTAAACTGAAGCGTTATGTAAACAAACACTGTACGGCTTAACATGTTGTTTTTTTTTCAGTCCGAAAGAAACATATCACTCAATACATAAACCTACACTGTTTTTAAAGAGTATGGGGTATGATCTCCACACAGTTGTTAAGCTGAACTGTGGTGTAAGCAAAAGTTGTTCTGCTTAACTCTCAACAGTTTTTTGAGATTTTTGCATGAATTTTTCGTAACATTCTGCGCATTATTTCTAAAATGATAATATTTTGTGATAAATGTGTCTATTTCGTGTTTTTTAGGCAATACATTGCTTCAGATAACAAAAATGTTTTAAATACCATAATTCTGGGAAGAAAACCATCTATCACCAGTGATCAGAATTCAAGGGAAAGAACTGAAGAGAGTTAATATGAATCTGTTGGGGGTTTTTTTTGTGAAAAAACAAAACATCTGTGAATAAATAAACCAATAGACCGAAGGAGTCATGTGATGACACGCTGTTTCAGGACGCGACGGTGCATTCCCTGGTGGAGGAGTTTGCGCGTCACAAGTTCCACGCTGTGCTCAGTCTGGAGGCCGGGGGATCCTTCGTCGTGTGAGTGGGGTCGGGTTGGGTCATGGCCGAAACAGGGTTCACACTTCTCTGCAGATTTGCAGATTTCTGTTAATTATGGAAGCATTGAAAAAAATAAAATGTTAAAAAACTGAAGGAGAATTTTAGAAGCTGGGGGGCGGGGGGGGGGAGGTGTGGCAGCGGCAGCGGAATTCGCAGAGTGGTGGTCGCACTTTCAGTCAGCTAGCCAGTGACTCTCGACGTCAAGAAATCTTGTCTAAACTTCATGGCAAGTGCTGACAGTTGCCATTTTTGTCAGCCTGGTGTATGGGAAAAGAACATCACATTGATGTTTTGTGTCAGCAAGAAGCAACAAAAGTGAAAGATCAACATGAGACCATGAAGTGGTCTTGGTGGTGGTTGGTCCAAAAAGTAAACAATATGTCTCATGATGATCAGATTTGCATCAGACAGCACAATTTTCCAGTGGGGGGGATGGTTGGGTTAAGGAGTGCACCCCTGGAGTCCCCTAGGAATTTCTCAGTGGGAGCCCTGTTGCAGGTCTGTCCTTTTTCTCTTTTCTCAACAAGTCGACAGATGTCAAGCTTTGCTGTTTTATGTTTTTCTTTCCACTTTTTTGGCGTTTTTTTTTTTTTTTTTTTTTTTTTTTGCTGACTGAAGTATGGAATAATGCCCCTTTATCCACATTCCTAGCGTGTACTTGCGTGCGTATATACACACACACATGCATCTATGCATGCACACACACACACACACACACACACACACACACACACACACACACACACACACACACACAGAGAAATTCATGCACATACTCAGAATCTTGTTTGTAAACCTTCTGAGGACTCGATGCTGCACACCTCTTCTTTTTGCATACTTTATGAAGACTGAGAAATGAAATGTTATGAAGTTGATCTGCTTTTGTTGGAATTTAGGGAGAAAATGTCATGAGATTAGCTGTGATCTGTCAGAAAGAATCCAGATTCTCAAAGTGCTGTCTGCAGGATGTACAGAGTACAATAGCTTTTTCCAGCACTTCATATTTCCTTTAATGCCTTGTCAGGACTGAAGACGTTGTTAGCATCCTGTGTATTTAATGGAAAGTAGTCCTGACTGGGGTAGAAATTGACACACACCCACACCCACACACACACACACACACACACACACACACATATAAATACACACACACGTACATGCATACACACACGCGTGCGTGCACACATACACACACACACAAACACGCACACATTCATGCACACACACACACACACACACACACACACACACACACACACACACACACACACACACACACACACATGTACACACACACACACGCAGAGAGAACTGGAAAACCAAACAACTAAATGTGTGTCTTTCCCAAAGCATCCCACCCCCACCCCACTCCCCACTATCACCCCACACACAAACACACACACACAGACACACACACACACGCATCTCACAGAGAGAACTGGAAAACCAGTAACCAAACGTGTCTTTTTCCAAAGCATCTTACTTACTCAAACACACACACACACACACACACACACACACACACACACACACACACCACAGAGGGAATTGGAAAACCAGTCCATCAACCAAACCTGTCTTTTCCAAAGCATCCCACTCACTCAAACACACAAACACACACACACACACACACACACACACACACACACACACACACACCCACCACAGAGACAATGGGAAAACCGATCAATCAACCACACCTGTGTCTTTCCCAAAGCATCCCCCGCAATGTCAAGGCGGCGTCCATGGAGGGCGGGTCGCTGTCGACCATCACTGACGATGAGGACCTCTTCCAGTCACTGGCCCGCTCCTTCGCTGACAAGTTCCCCGGCATGTACGACACCCCTGCGACAGCAACGCCGTCTCAGGGATCGTGCATGGAGCCGACTTACCTAAGGGAGGCATAGCCCTGGCTGACACTGTGTTCTCCCACTATCGCTCCCACATGGTGAGCATGTCAGTGTGTGTGTGTGTGTGTGTTTATGTTGAGTGTGTGCATGAAGAATAAAAAGTCTTGATAAGTGATACTTTCTTGCAAATACTATGGTGAAAATAATGTTGTTTTAGTTTTGCACATGTATTAGTAATGGTGCTACTGTTTCTCCGATGACTGCTACTATTATTGGTACTACTTCTATTGCATTAAGAAAAACCATTGCCTTGATAACAGTCATGTTTTTTGGACGTAACAATGCTTCACTACCACAGTTTACTTTTCTGGAGTGCCAGATGAACTCATGAAGCTGGGGTACTGTTTTGAAAAAAAAAAATTATCCCCCCCCCCCCCCCCACCTCCCCCCACCACTCTCTCCAACACCAAGTCAACTTGCATCATATTTTGTACAAACATGTAATGGATGTAGTTTTGTATCCACGTGTCTAGTTGCTGTTGCTAATGTTTGATTCTGACCATTCCCTGCAGTGGACAGATTTGAAAATCAATCAGACCATTAACGACTCATTTCTTAGTTGCTCAACTCAGTTGCCACTTGAATTTGAAGCGCATAAGCATCCGCACAGTCTAGACCATTATTGGAATCCTTGTTATTAATTTAACAGCTCTTGGGCTGCTAGACCATCCACAGTCATGTTAAACAGGCTGTCCTGCGTCACTCATTGTTTCTACAGTCACAGTCGTAGAGACAAGGTCTAAAGAATAGATGCAAATTTCGGCTGCCAGTGCGGTGTCACATGGCTCCTAACGCCACACATTAATGTTGAACCTTTCCCAAATAATCACTATGGAAATGATGTAGGGTCACCCGTGATCCAATCGGATCAGTCTTTTCCTCATAGTGGCTGACAGGGGGATACTGGTGGAACAGCAGTTTCAAAGGTTGTTGCGTTATTGCTTTTGCTATTCCTACATTTTCTAGTGTGAAAACTTGGTGTGTGTGGTGCTGGGTTACAGTTGAGTGCCTACATCAACTGCTGCAAGTACCCCCCGCCCTCAGAGCTGCCCTCGTTGTGGCAGAAGTCTCTGACTCCCCTCATGGCCTTCCTCAAACGTTCTGTGCAAGGTGAGCTGTCTGGGTGTCCACAGCCTTGGCTGAGGTCAAAGTTGAGTGTGTGTTTGTGTGCACGGACATGGGGTTTGTGTGTGAGGGTGTGTGTGTGTGTGTGTGTGTGTGTGTGTGTGTGTGTGTGTGTGTTTGTGTGTGTGTGTGTGCATGTAATGTAAAAGGATATTTATAGAGCGCTTTACCTTGTGAGAGCCCAAAGTGCATATTACAGAAAAACATGATAAAATTATAATTCTAATTCAAAGTGCGCACACACACACACACACAAACACACACATGCGCGCGCACGCACACGCACACACACCACACACACACACACACATACACACACACACACACACCGCTGAAAAAAAAAAAAAAAAATCACACACGCAGACAGACAGACGAGCGCGTTCAACATCAGCAAAACATGCGCACAGAGGTAAGTGGATATCATTAATCAGTCCGAGGGAAAAGATGTTTCTTTAGGGAGGTTTTAAAAGTCTCTAAAGAGTCTGTGTTATGCAGAGAAGAAGGGAGACTATTCCACAGAGCAGGTGCCTGGTAAGAGAAAGATCGCTGGCCTGAAGTTTTCAGGCAAGCGGAGGGAAGCCGAAGCAGACGAGAATCGGTGGATGAGCGTAAGTTGCGAGACGGAACATAGAGATGGAGG
Source organism: Conus canariensis (assembly GCA_033310375.1). Classification (NCBI taxonomy): domain Eukaryota; kingdom Metazoa; phylum Mollusca; class Gastropoda; order Neogastropoda; family Conidae; genus Conus; species Conus canariensis. The sequence goes on along the minus strand of CM065736.1, from coordinate 19,246,350 downwards.
AGGTCAGAGAGGTAGGAGGGAGCCAGATTATTCAGTGGTTTGAAAACCAGGAGGAGAACTTTAAAGTCAATGCGAGACTGAATTGGGAGCCAGTGTAAGGATGACAGAATTGGTGATATGTGATCAGATCTAGAGGAGCGGGAGATCAGGCGGGCGGCATTGTTCTGAACTTTTTGAAGTTTAGAGATGAGTGTTAAGGGACAACCGGCAAGGAGGGAGTTACAATAGTTGAGCCGAGACAGGACAAAAGCACAGATTAGAGTCTTCAGGGCATTTTGAGTGAGGAAGCGGCGAACTGAGCTAATTCTACGAAGTTCAAGGTAGCAGGACTTGCACACATTAGAGATATGTTGTTTGAAAGAGAGAGTTTGGTCGAGTGTAACGCCAAGGTTACGAACAGACACTGATAGCTTTATCTCGTTTCCATCAACATTTATAGAACTAGGGAGATAATGAGTTCTAATAGTGTGTTTTGAAGCAATGAGGATTATTTCAGTTTTGTCTGTGTTAAGTTGTAGTTTGTTATTGTGCATCCATGATTTAACATCGGTAATGCATGCTTGAGAAGAGGAGATTATTTCATGAAGCTGACTGAGATGGGCAGAGATATACAGCTGGTTGTCATCTGAAAAGCTATGGTGAAGGAGAGAGTGTTGGCTGATAATGGCCGAGAGAGGCTGGGTGTATAGCACAAACAAAACCGGTCCCAGGACAGATCCTTGAGGGACACCAAACTGAAGTGCTCTTGCTGGGGACTTAACACCTTTCACTGAAACAATTTGCGTGCGATCAGAGAGATATGAAGAGAACCAGGAAAGGACAGAACCAGAAAGACCAAAAGAAGTGTTAAGTCTTGAGATAAGAATGGAGTGATCTATTGTATCAAAGGCAGCAGACAAATCTAGGAGTGAGAGAAGAGAAACTTTGTTTCCATCAACAGCTGTGAGGAGATCGTTTGCTATCTTGAGAAGCGCTGTCTCGGTGCCTGACTCGGTGCATGCACATGATTATGGGGTAAAGAGGTGTGAGGTCTGAGGTAGAAAGAAGATGTGATTTCTGCACTGTATTGAACATTTGATAGACACACTGGTTTCCTTCAGTTCATACAGGGCGCTTGATTTGTGTTGTTTTCCTTTGTTCACAGAATCTATTGTTGACAATTACTATTATGTCCAAAACAATTCTCTTACTTCTGAAAGCTCAGGAGAGGTCAAGGTTTAATGACGGACTGTGTGGTCAGGTGTTCACGGGTCGGTGAAGGACGAGGAGGGTCATCCCATCACGGAGTACTGGGTGGAGGTGGACAGCAAGGCGCGCCATGACCGCACCGACAGCGCCTTCTACATGCACACCACGCTGGGCTCACACACCATCACTGTCAGTGCCAAAGGTGAGGGTCATTGCAAACAGCGTGCAGCTCTCACATCTCTCAGTCAATGAAAAGTGCCTGGGAAACAGTGTCATACTTTTGTCTCTTTCATTCCCATTTTGGACAGTTGGTGAACAGGTCTTCTATTTCACAGAAAAATAAAGAAGTGACTGCTGTACTCGTTTCAAATAAGTGAAGGGAAAAGGTGGCAAAAAGAGTACCTGGAGAGGGGATGACCGACGTTTCGTGTCGTAGACACTTCAACAGGGAATGACAGCAGGTCTTCTATTTCAGTTATGATTTTTTTTCCTCTTTCTTAACTTCAGGAAGTTGACAGAAGTTTGACATACCTGATTTAGAGGTATGAAAAATTTACTTTTTAAGTCATACACTGTGCCAGCCTGCGCCATATCTGTACTCATAAAGTGCTTGAAACTGCGCCTAGCAGGGAACCCCATTGCAAAGTCTGTAACAGGAAGTGAGAGCTCTTACCTTGCTGAAACCATGTGTGTTCTGCTTCCGGAAAGAACAGTAATGGAGGCAAAGTTGTTTGTGCGTCGTTCATTTGATACTTTTGATTGATTTTGACCAAAGTTTTTTGCTGCTTCACAGAAGATATGGCAAATGTTTGTTGTGACATTCACTCAGCATTTTGTGTTTTAAATTGAATGATCTGGTGAGAAAATGAGCTTGTATTTGATGTTGATATGTCTGAGTGAAGGGTCACAGGGGTACTGAACAGTCATGACTCATCCAACTTTTGTGATCATTTTGTTTTTCTTTTCATTTCTCAATTGGATATTGATGACATTTTGTGGACTAATGAGATGACAGAAAGCAGCAAAAAATAATTATTGAAGCTATAGCTCTAAAAATTTCACTATTTATGATTATCCTGAAATTTCAGAAACATTAACAGCTGAACGTTTGAAAGTGATATTAGTGCACCTGAATTAAGCACCTGTAGTGTGACAATTTACAGGTGACTCACCTGGTCAGTTGAAGTACATGGATCAGTGAAATGGCATGTTTTCTTTTTTCAGTCAAACTCATTTATTTGATCGTGGTCATGTGAGAAATAACTGTATTCTCAAAGTTGTTTTATTTGAGCATTTTAATTCGTTTACTGTGTATTGAATAATACTCATTGTCAAACATTAAATGAAAATACTTAAATGGTAACAAACAATCAGAACAGAATACTGATACATCTGCCAGTTATTATGCTACATTATTCCTCAGATTGATAAACATTTTTAGATAAACAATAGATATGTTTTGAAAGAGACATTTCCAAAGAGACATATCCGTGATATTTAAACAATAGGCAAACTCTATTTTAAAAGAGAATACACCCATTCTCAGCTTTTTTTAATGTGTTTTTTCCCCCTATTTCCTATCATGAATGAGAACAGCTTTTGGAGCCAGCTTTCTGAGAATGGATTTGGTAGATCAGGATTATGTGAGGGTCTGACGAGTGTCTGTTCCGATGTCCTCCGTACATGGCGAGGCTGTGGTGTGTGCAGGTTACGAGACAGCTCGTCAGACGGTGATGGTGGAGAAGGACAGCATGAAGGAGGTGAACTTTGTCTTAATACAGGAAAAGAACATAACCATGGGTTACCATGACTACAAAGCCATGGGCAGCTTCCTGCACAACATCACCATGAAGTGCCCCCACCTGACGAATCTGACGAGGTGTGTGTGTGTGCGTTCGCATTTGTGTGCGTGTGTGTGTTTGTATATGTGTGTGGAAAGGAGGGAAATAATGTGGAGATTACAGTTGGTTTAACAGTGTATTTTTCAGTTTGCTACTGTTTTAAAAAGACATTGAAATTCCTATTCTCATTACTTTGATATCTGTTACTATAATGGTGATTCAGATGACATAGAAAGGGCCGGGAGAGGGTGGGGGGGGGGGGGGAATAGAGGGGGGCAGGAGGGGCTGGTCATCATGAACGTTATGGTTTAAGCTTACATATATGTGACTTGACAGTATCTACCTCATTTCTCATTACAATGCGTAAAGTGCTACACTGAAGAAAGAGTCGGATTCGTCTCATGTGGAGATGATTAGGCTACATAGCGCAAAGAAGATCTGTATTGCTTTCTCTCCCCGTGTGGCCCATCCACCCTTTGCCTTTCCTTTTTACACAGTGTTTATTGACTCATGCCTGTCATAGAGGCAGTAGTTTCTCATGTTGAAATTATGTTGCTGAACTCTGAAATGGAAAACAGGCAAGAAGTACCATTGACCATTGCGTGATATTAGACTGTCCGTACTTTCCATCAGCAAATGCACTGGGGATAGTTATGTGGCTTAACCATCAGTGTGGGTTTTTGTTGTTTTTGGTTTTGTTTGTTTTTTTTAAGTTTGATTTCTGAACAACAACTGATGATGATTTGAATCTTCAATATGATGTAAAGGAAAAAAAAAGGAAAGAAATTGAAAGAAAAATAAGGAGTAATCTCAACACACGTAAACCACCAGTTTTTTTTTGTTGTTTTTTTTTTTTCATGCAAAGATGTGCAATACTGCATCCTCTACCTGTTACAAGTTTTATAACGGCAGTGAGTATTGCCTTCGCTCGGCCGTTTTATGTGGGAAATTGCAACCTTTGACCTGTTTCAGAACAACGCAAGGAGAGAGAGAAAACTATGCTGTGTTTGGTGTTCTGGAAAGAATTCTGTATAGTGAAATGATCAAGCCACTGTCCACCATAGTTTCCCCCCGGAGTAAAGCTGGTACGTGCATTTAGACAGAAAAAAAAAGAGAAGAAAAGAAATTTTATGTTCCACTTGTGTTTCAGTCTAGGCTTGTCACAGTGTATAAAAGTGGCTCACAAATCTCCACCGCAATGCCATTGAATTCAAAGCAAACACCTCATCATCTCTGTATTTTTTTATTACCACTGGGTATTGATGCTGCTGTTAGAATCATTGTTCTCTCTGTCCTGCAGCATTGGAAAATCAGCAGAAGACGGAGACTTGTGGATGCTGCATTTTGGCACTGAGCACACCGACCGCAGACCTCCGTCCATACTGTTGCTAGGCAACATTCACGGTGATGAAGCAGTGGGGAGGGAACTCCTGCTGCAGTTGGCGGCTTACCTGTGTGAGCATTCTTCAGAGAACTTCATTGGCCAGGTAAGTCTCTGTATCTGACAATCCTTCACAGATCTGTGGCTGTTTGTCACAGATTTTCATTGAAGGATAGATATGTGTGTATATGTGATCATTCTTCATAGATCTTCATTGGATAGGTTGGTCTTAGAGTGTGTCTTATTTTTCATAAATTTTCATTGGATAGGTAGATTTGTGTGGGTGACCAGTCTTAAGAGATCTTCACAGGACTTCGTAGGGTTCATGTATCAGGACTCATACTTTTCTCCAAATTGGCGGATTTCAGGGAAACGTGAACATGAGAAATCACACAATGATGAATAAATAAGATGAAAACTTAATAAGAATTTTTTTTGATTCAGCACAAAAATGAAAAAAAAAAATTGCAATGGGGAGAAAAAGGTAGTTGAGAAACCCATGATGTACTGTTTGTGTTTTTGATAAGCTAGCAGATGACACATCACAAGGTTTCATGCAATCTTTCATCAAAGTAGGCAGCCTCCATTTTTTTCTGCCTGACTGAAGACAAAATAATGTTACACTGTGACATTGTGCATCTGCAGACATGGCAAGAGTGAAGGAGATCACCAAAAGCTATACAGACTAGTACACCCTGTCATGGTTGGACAAACATGTAGATGATACACCACTGACTGCTCTGATTTGCCACGGCTTGAACCATTTTGGCTGATGCCAAGTTTCGGGGGCCGGAATAGCTCAGGTGGTAGAGCACTGGACTCGTAATCCAAGGGTGCGGGTTCGAATCTCCGCCGGGCCGTTTCGGTACAGGGGATTTTTTCCCTCGGAGTTAACATTGGTTTTCACTCCATTCCCGATACAGTCCTTCGAATGAGACTATAAACCGAGGTTTCGTGTGTGAGGTTTCGTGTGTGAACGCACGCATAACATCTTGCACACACGTAAAATCCCATCACCAACTTTCGGAAGAGAAGTCCAGTTTGGCCGTTGGTATGGATGACACGTTACACATAGCACCTTCCCCGAAGATGGAGTATGGCTGCCTTAATGGCGGGATAAAAAACGGTCATGCACACAAAACTCCACTCCCTTTGTTGGGCAGATGGGATTAATATTTGCCTGTCTATACAGAGAGTGCCCGCAGGAGTATCAGCCTGTGTACGCAGAAGAAGATGTCAAGTTTCAAAATTTTCCAGGGATGAGGAAGAGACATGAAGGGAAGGGAGGCACGTCTCCATGGAATTTCAGGGGGTTTTTTTTCTTCTTTTCTTGTTCTCAGAGGATGCCCTGGTATATAGAATGACCCCAGATTATTTAGTTGGGGAAGACGATCAAACAAAAAAGGAAGACTGAGGCCAGCTGCTATAGTGGAGTGTTTGGCGTCATATACTTTACCATGTCAGACCATAGCATTCAACGGCAGTTAGCCAGCTCTGTCAGGCCGAATTTTTTCCGTGGCCAATGCAGTCATAAGACAGTCACGTGATGTCACCCCACTTCCGGCCCCGGAAGAAGCCAGTGTCAACTTCCTATAAGTCATTTCATCTTCGGCCTGCCGTCAAAGCAAGATAAGTCTTGTGCTCTGTCTCGCCTATACTTGCCTTTGTGTTAACTTTGCTGTGTTTTGTTCTATACTTGATTCAGTTGTGGCTTGCAAATGTGAGGCTCTTGGTGGGAGCGTATTTATCAAAAGATTTGTCTCTTTTACCGGCACTCTCGGGAGCGTATTTATTAAAAGATTTGTCTCTTTTACCGGCACTCCCGCGACTTTGTTACTCGCGATCGTCGGCACCGCTCGCCGGTCGTGTTCCCCCACCATATTGCCGAGCCTCGGGTTCAGCACGCATTTTGTGCTGGTTCCGGCTTGCACTAGACCCTGAGTATTTTTGCCGTGTGAGGCTCTTGGTGGGAGCGTATTTATTAAAAGATTTGTCTCTTTTACCGGCACTCTCGGGAGCGTATTTATTACAGATTTGTCTCTTTTACCGGCACTCTCGCGACTTTGTTACTCGCGATCGTCGGCACCGCTCGCCGGTCGTGTTCCCCCACCATATTGCCGAGCCTCGGGTTCAGCACGCATTTTGTGCTGGTTCCGCTTATTAAGGTTTAGGGCTCAATAACTATCACACCTGTACTCTTTACCCTTCACAGGTAGAACGTGTTCGAGTAAGGGTGTGTGACACTGATCTGCTTATTAAGATTTAGTGCCCAAGAACTATCACACCTATACACAGTGATACTCCACGTGTAGAGATTGCTATTAATAGCCATACCAGTCACACGACCGGTGGCGTGTACGGGTAGTTCGAGTTTTCAGTCGATCTCTCGAGCACTTTGCACGACACCACACGGACGATCGAGATTAATTGATTTTCTCGATCGGCCACCTTGTCTCCTCTTTGCGGTCGTGTGTTCCGGGTTTGCTCTATCCACCTGTGCCCAACATGGTGAAGGACACCGCCGGGTCGAGCCACTCCACTGCTCGGAGTTCGCTCAATTTCCCGGAGAACCCGCGGGTCGATTCCATCTCGGAGCAATCCGTTCGCACTGATGAACGTACGGTTCGGGTAGACAGAGACGACTTCTCCGCGGAAGGGACGCGTGATCTTCCTCGTCTACCAAACCGACGGACGCACGACCGCGGCGTCCCAAGGCTGATAGGCAAGCGGCCACCATTTCAAAATGCCTTTCATTTGATCTGCCTGCTAGTCTAAGGGCAAAGCTCCCCTCAAGGTGCTGCCCAGAAAGTCTAATGGCAAGGCTCCCCTCAAGGGGCCCGGCCGAGCAAAGACTAGCCAACGGAATTCGCCCTCCCCCACCCCTTCTCCATCGGCCAGCTTGCCCTCTAGCCTACGGACTCGCTCGGAGACTTCTAACTATCATGCTGAGTCACGCGAATCTCGGCCCCCGGGGCACCTTGCCGAGCCGCGGACCAGCACGGGTGACGGATCTGGGATGGAATCACCATCCGTCACTCGCCTTGATGAGTCACGTATCTCTTTTTCCCCCCAAATTGATACGTGCACTCATAGCGCTCGGCCCCACCGGGCACAGGTGCAGCCAACACCTGAGCTCGAGGAGCGCTTCGACTCCGGAAGCAGCCTTATGGTCACCCCGACGCACGACCTCGGTGGTGTCCATAATCCTGGGCGTGCGGGCACGCCGCGCCATGGGCCCGGCCGTGCCCATGCACAAGGACGGTCGACCTACCCCGATCGAACGTCACCTTCTTCCCTAGGGGTATTGGACGTTGGGGAACCGACCTTTCGGATCCCCATTTGGGCAACGTCCGCGGTCCCGCTCCTCCGGGGGGAGGATCTACCAGCGGGACCAAGGGTAACCTGACATATTCCTCCAGGGGGAGGAACACGGGACCGCATCCTGACCAATCCGCACTTTCGCGGGTTGGGGGCTCGACTTCCGCATCCTCCTCCATACCATTATGGCCCTCCCAGGCCCATTCCAAGGACGTGTATGGTGCAGTGCACGGACCTGGACGGGGACGACAGGCCACGGCCTCTCAAGCCCCCCCCCAACAGTGATTCAGGTTACCCGGGTCCCCGGGGACTTTCTGCCTACAAGAAGAAGAGGGTCTCGTGGCTACGACTCGGCGGATGTCTGACCTACGCATTCGCCCAACGCGCTGGTCAGACCTTGAGTGCGGCCTACCTACCATGGTTTTTCCCCAGGGCCGCCACAGCCCGTTTACCTCCCCGGGGACCGGTGGCTCTATGCCCCCGAGAGAGACCAGTGGCTTAACGCCAACACCCAGCACGACCAGCTACATGGTCGAATGTGGCACCCGGCCTCACTTACCTGGGTCGACCTTGGTCTCCCTCCTCGGGCGCTGTCCTATCGGCAGGACGATGTCCCGGCCGCCGATTATAGGGCCACCGGGGACACACTACAGGCACCCCTCGACTTACCTCCTGAAGACGGGTGCTATGAACCCTCTCAGGACCAGTACCTCCCTGAGGCGGACGATGACGAGGAGCTAGCCCCCACCTCATTGTACGATGTCCGCACGATAGAACGGTGGCGACCAGACCTCGTTAGGAGGGAGGCCGCACCCGCTGACGAATTTCTCTCCCTCTCCCCCGGCCCAGAGATCTAGACCAATCTACCCAAGAACCCCTCAGTCGCCTCCTTGTTTACGGACAATCCCGTGACCAGGGAGATGGGCATTTCCCAGTCGGACCGTCGGTTGATCCCCCACCTGCCCCCCCCTACTTCCGGCGCCATCTCCTTTAAGAACCTAAAGGAATGGGTCCGAGTAGCCAGGATGGGCATCCTCCACACCACGGCGGGACACACCTACTTGGACATGCCCCTTCAGCGAGCGGAGGCTCTATGGCCGGAGGACGATGGTGCCATCCCAGTACCGGGGGACCCGGGCTCTGAGGCGCACCAAGAGCCTGACCCTCGCTTGTTCAGCGATCCTTTCATGCGACACCTAGTTAACAGGATTTCGCATCACCTTTCGGCTGCGGCGGACAGCGCAGCCAGAAGCCACTTCAACTGCTTGTTGGTCGCGAGAGAGGCCGTGCTGGCGCGGACCTCTCTCTCCCCGACGCTTAAGGCAGCCCTGCGATGCATCCCGGGCCAGGTCCAGTCGCTCTTTGGCGACTACTCGGCTGACGTCATAGCACAAGCAGTTGAGGAACGCAAGCAGGCTGTGTCCTTTGCGCCCAGGCCACCGCCACGCCCTGCTAGACCCCCACTTCGTTCCTTCCCCAGGCACAGACCCTATCCCAGACAATCGCCTTCCCGCACCGCACGGCCCGCCAAGCGTCCTAATCTTCTCCCAAGGCCTAAGCCAAAACCCCATCAGCAAAATTTTCGGTTAGGCCAACAGTCACGCTCCCGGAGCTGACTAGGGAGACAGCCCGAGGGGGACTTAGATCAAGTAGCACCCCCCCTCGCCCTATCCCCCACCCACCAGCCCAGACCCTCGCCCCCCCTGGCGGGCAGCCTCTCCCGGCATGCCCACCAGTGGAGACGCATACGCCTCACCCCTGGATAGTGGCGGTGCTACAGGAAGGGTTTCGCCTTCCTTGGGCCCACGAGCGTCCCCCCCCTCATGCTATCTCCCCCTCCCTCCCCCAACGAACCCTCCCCCGCCAAAGCAGAAGCTCTTCGCACGGAAGTCCAAGACCTCCTCAAAAGAGGGGCCATCTCGGAGATTTCCCACCCAAACCCCGGCTTCTACTCTTTGTGATCCCAAAAGCCTCGGGAGGATGGAGGCCCATTCTAGATCTTTCGCCCCTCAACAAGTTCCTCAGGCCCACCAAGTTCAAGATGGAGACCCCCACCCAGATCCGAGACTCCATCCATCATCGCGACTGGGCCACATCCGTAGACCTGAAGGACGCCTATTTTTCAGATCCTGTTTCACCCGGCCCACAGACGATTCCTACGGTTCGTCTGGCAGACCCCGGAGAGGCCTGCACGCATAGTGGACCTCATCTCCTGCCTGTCACAGGCACCCCACACCTCGGCCAGAACCCTGTCCTCCCTCCTAGGAATGATGGAGTCCCTGTCTCCCCTCATTCCCCTGCGGCGGGTCCCCAAACGCCAACTTCAGAGGGAGTTCCGCCGACGTTTGTCACAGACCTCCGACCGCTGGGACCAGGTCATTCCCCTCGGACACTGGTTCATTTCGGCGACGGAGGAGCGGCTCACTCCAGCCACTCTCTCCACCGGGGTCCCCATCTCCCTCCCAACCCAACCCAACCACTGGAACTTTATACAGACGCCTCCAACTTGGGCTGGGGGGCCCACGTGGAGGACAGTCACGCCTCGGGGAGTGGGAGCTGCAAGCGGTCAGGCTAGCCCTTCTCCAACTCCAGCACAAGGTCGCGCACCGACTTGTTCTCCTCCTCACGGACAATACGTCGGTAGCTTGCTATGTCAACAAAGGGGGAGAGGCCCGCTCCATAGGCCTCTCCCTCAGAACAGAGGCCCTCCTTCGCTGGTGTCGCGCAACCATTGGTTTGTGCCCATGATCGACCTGTTTGCCACCAGCTTCAACCATCACCTGCCCCTGTACGTCTCTCCCGTTCCAGATCCCCAGGCGGATGCAGTCGACGCACTATCCCTCCCCGGGACAGGCCTACTGGCGTATGCCTTTCCCCCTTCCCCATCCTACACAAGGTGATCAGGAAGGCAAGGCTGGAAAGACCCAGGCTGATCCTCGTAACGCCATGGTGGCCGACCCAGTCTTGGTTCCCGGACCCCAAGTCCCTCACCCACGTTCCCCCCCTCCGGCTCAGCCCTCGCTGGGACATGCTGAGACAACCCCGGTCAGGTCTTCCTCACTCCAATCCCAAGATGCTTCGCCTACACGCGTGGCTTCTATGCCAGCCCAACTGCGAACATCTGCATCTACCCCCCACTCGGAGAGACCCCAGTCCGTCCTAGACACACTAGCCGGGGCAGGGGCCTCTCAGGGATTACGGGACTTCGCCTCGGCATCTCGCAGAGCCAGCACCGAATCCCTCTACAACTACCGTTGGGAGAGATGGATAACCTGGTGCTCAGATAACTCTGTTCCCCATTACTGCCCCTCCAACATCCAAATAGGAAATTTCCTCTCCCACCTATCCTCTTCCCTTAAGCTGTCGGCTGGCTCCATTCGGGGCTACAGATCAGCTATCTGCACTACCATTCGTCAACTGGGGGGCCCTTCTTTTGACAATGACTTTCTCCTCAGAGAGGTGTCTAGAGGAGTTGCTCTACGGGAAGCTCAGTCCCCTAGGCGCATTCCCCTCTGGGACCTTTTTACGGTCCTCGATGCCCTCAGAAAAACCCCTTTTGAACCCATTGCTTCTATTCCTTTTGACCTCCTCTCCTTTAAGACCACCTTTCTCCTCGCCCTGGCCTCGGCCAGAAGACGAAGTGAGATTCACGCCCTCAGCGGTGACCCCACAGATATCGCCTTCCACAGGGACGGCTCAGTCTCTCTCAAGTTCCTTCCGGAGTTCTGACATCTTGGGAAAGGGAGAAAAAGATGGAGACATGGACCTTTGCCCCTCCAGGTGTCTCAGGTACTACTGGGAACGCACACGCCCCAGGCGCTCCTCCCAGAGACGACTCCTTATCTCCCTCAACCCCAACAATACTAGAGATATCTCGGCGGGAACTATCTCCAGGTGGCTCTCCAAGACGGTGAGATCTACCTACGCTCAGGCGTACAAGGATCTCCCTGTCCTATCACCCAGGGCCCACGAGGTCAGAGCACTGGCCACTTCCACAGCGTTCCAGTACTCTGTCCCCGTGCGCCACCTGCTGGAGGCAGCCTACTGGCGTTCGGAAAATCCCTTCATTAATTTTTACCTGAGGGAGATCCGCATGACCAGAGCTGATGGGTCTAAGGGGATTTCCTTTGTGGCGGACAATGCAGCCATATCGGTCAACCCCAAGAACCACTAGGGCGCTCGCCCTCCTCCGATTCCTTTAAATTCTGCTATGGTCTGACATGGTAAAGTATATGACGCCAAAATGGGGAGTTTGTGTTATACTCCCTGTTTGGCTAGTATACTTACCATGTCAGACTCTAATTCCCTCCCTACCTTCCCCTCTGGCGCCAAGGTTCTCGGGGTCACCATACACCAGGCCTCGCTGAATGACTTATAGGAAGTTGACACTGGCTTCTTCCGGGGCCGGAAGTGGGGTGACATCACGTGACTGTCTTATGACTGCATTGGCCACGGAAAAAATTCGGCCTGACAGAGCTGGCTAACTGCCGTTGAATGCTATGGTCTGACATGGTAAGTATACTAGCCAAACAGGGAGTATAACACAAACTCCCCATATTCGTGTTGCAGGATTGGGGGCTTGGAGGCTGTGTGTTTCAGTTCCCCGGCAGACCCATTTATTTGTGGGATTTTTCGGCTTTGGCTGGCTCCTACTGAGAATTGGGCTTGCTGTTGACTCAAGTCGGAAGACTGGAGCCATCCAGTCAAGTGCCATGCACTTGATGAGTGTCTCTGAGAGTATTGCACAGATTTTTTTTTTTTGTAGCAAATGCTGCAGATGTGAGTGTCTCTAGGGCCTTGTGGATGCTAGAATACATTATGAATGGAAGCATAGAGTGTCTGTGGTCTTAGAATGTACTGAAATTCCGTATTATCATCCTTAGTTTCATTGACCACCATTGAAAAAAAACAATCTCAAATTCTGTTACCTTTCTTGCCCTGCTGTCGTGACGACCTCGGCGTTGATTTCTTCTCCACGTCCATGCCTGTCATAGACTTGTGTCAAACAACACACCAGTCCATCAAGCTCATGGGAATTGCCGTTGGATGGATGTGATGGCTCCTTGCGGAGGTAGACACTCACTCATGCAGGCTCTGCGACCAGGCAGTTTTTTGTTGTCAGCGGAGAGCTCGGTGAGTGGCGCCCAGTCAGTACTTACTTACTTAGGCCCATTGCTCTTGCCAGAGCATAGGCCATCAACAACTTCCCGCCAACGACCACGGTCCTGGGCAACCTTTTCTAATTTGCCCCAGCTGTAACCCATCTGCCTGGTGTCCGCTTCCAGGTCCCGCCTCCAGGTGTTTCTTGGTCTTCCTCGCTTCCTTTTGCCTTGGGGTTTCCAGGTCAGGGCTTTTCTGGTGGTGTTGTCCGGGGGCTTTCGGAGCGCGTGTCCTGTCCACCGCCATCTTCTTTTGCGGATGTCTTGCTCTGCTGCTGGTGACTCCTTACGGAGGCAGACACTCACTCATGCAGGCTGTGCAGTCAGGCTGTTCTTTGTTGTCCGCGGGGAGCTCGGTTAGTGGCGCCCAGTCAGTGTTAGATCAAAGCAAGCACCGCTGAACTTCAACACAGTGGCCCTGCAGAAGGTCCTGTCGCAGACTGCTTTGTGAAGACTTGAGGATGATTGCTCTGAGGGAATTGGGGATGCTGGGGCTGCAAAGGGACAAACCTGGATGTAGATGTATATTGATGAGCTGCTTGATTAAGGCTAATGTCACAAGGTGGCAGGAGGCGGAAGGGGTGGGGGTGGAGAGGAGGGGGAGGGGAGACATGAAAGGTGAATAAAAGAAAAAGAGAAGTGATGTGAGACTGAACACGGGGAAGGGGGGGGGGGGAGGAGAGGAGGGACATGAAAGATGAAAAAAAAATAATAATAAAAAAAAAAAGAAGTGATAGAGACTGAACACATTTTGTTGTGCAGCTGCTATTGACCCAGTGAAGCCGGCTAAGCTCTGATAATAAATCTGAACTAAACTAAGCCATTCTTACTGCTGCTATCATTAAGTGTTTGTTAACTATTCACTTCCCTTTTTCAGTTGCTGAAAGAGATCAACATTTACATGGTGCCGTCGCTGAACCCTGACGGGGCCTCGCATGCCAAGGAGGACAAGTGTGAGAAGGGGTCCGGCCACAACAACCACCACGGGGTGGACCTGGACACCAACTTCGAAAGGATCAGTAAGTGCCCCTTGTCTCTCACTTGGTGTGTGGGTAGACAGGTATGCCTGTATTAGGACTTCTTTGCTTTAACCATGTGAAATCCTCACGTAGTCTCTCAGCTTGACAGGGTGTTGAAATGAAAATGAATTGCTGGGAAGTGGCGTTAAGTGCTTAGATTTTGGATGACCTCAGCTAAAATATCAGAATGCCACGCTTTGTGATTTTGAGGCCTTGGCGTCTCTTTGAGTTGATTGGGTCGATACTTTGCATCGAAATGTAAATGGACTTCTGACCAGCAAAATCATGTTAGTTTGTTTTTTTTTTGCGTTACCCTTAAGGACGTTGAGAAATGGCACCAAGCTGAAGAAAAAGATACCAATTTGTACTGCGTCACAAAGTTTAATGTCTATGAATTACTGTGTCATAGTGTTCAAGTACCTCGGCTGTTTGGATGATTCCTGGAGTGTTTTAGCCAAGGTACGACAACAACAACAACTGTCATTTTTTTTCTCCATCATGGTACTCAGAACTAAGTCTTCACATAGCTAGTGCGGCATTGTTGAGCTATTTTTGAAAGTATGAACCTGTATTGAGTTTTTATGTACATTTGGAAGCTGTTCATGGGAGACCTCACTTCCCTTTATACAGGTGTGTCTCACTCTGTTTTGTATCGGTTTGTACAGGCATGTGTGTGACATACTTATTTTCGTCTTCTTGTTGTTCTGATGTATGGTACAGATATTTCTTTTTTCCCCCCTGTCAGAACCTCACCACGGGCCGAACAGTCACAAACAGCTGGAACCAGAAACCATCGCTCTGCAGACCTGGCTGGCCAACAACCCTATCTCCTTTGCCGTGTCATTGCAGGGAGGCAACTCTGTGGTCACCTTTCCCACCAGGAGCGGCAGTGAGTTTTGGTGTTTTCTTTTTTAACCTGCCTTCTCTTTTTCAAGATGAAGAACAAGCTGTCTGTACGTGGAGCCTGTGTAAATCAGATTGTTTTGTTTTTTTTTAGCCCCTTTACTGCCCCAGCCTGCAAAATTTTCCATGCATCCTGTATGCCTGTCGCCTGGAGAATTTTTGGCGACATGTAAACGGTGTAAACTTCCCTGGTAGCAAATGAAGGGAAATAAATAAACACTGAAATAAACATAGCAAGTGACTGTACAGCAATCTACAACATCTATCAAATCAGTGGATCAAATACCAAGGTTATATTGCAAGAAGTTTATAAGATACAGTGAAATAAATGTAGCAAGTGACTGTACAGCTATCTGTTTCCAGGTATGTAGGGTGCACTTGCACTGGGCAGTGAAAGGGTTAAGGTGGTCAGTAGATGGATTTGGTATTTGTTGTGTATTGTATGTGATGAGCCATTCTGCGGACAACAGTCCTTGTCATGGTTCAATATTGCAGTCTGGTTTTTTTGTTTTTTTTTTACCTTCAGAAATAGCGTTACATGCAGTACAGAATATCTGTTGAGTCTCATGATGGGTTTGAAAGATGTCTACCTCTAAAACAGGTTGACTGTATGCTCATGTGCCTTGATTTGTCATAGAGGACTTTGTTCCTTTTTCTGTCTTTTTTTTTTTTTAATCCTTTCACTAGGTTACTGCCCTATGAATGAATGGCTGGGCTGTAAGCAACATTCTCTCTCTCTCTGTCTCTCTCTCTTGTTCTCTCTTTCTCTCTCTCTGTCCCTCTCTCTTGTTCTCTCTTTTTCTCTCTCTCTCAGTCTCTCTCTCCCTCTTTTCCTCTTTTCCAGATCTGTGTGAATGAGTTTAAAAGAGTTACAGTGATGAACTGTCTTGTTCAGAATTATTTGTCTCATTATCATAAGTGCTAGTATTACTGTCTGCTGTTACATTACCTATTGTATCATTGTTTAATATTGTTTGTCTCACTGGTGTAAGTGTTTGTACTATTATCTGCTGTTACACTGCCTGTTGCATCATTGTTGAATATTATCTGTATCAGTATCGCTAGTGTTGGTATTACTGTCTGGTGTTATATTGCCTGTTGCATCATTGTTGAATATTATCTGTATCAGTATCGCAAGTGTTGGTATTACTGTCTGGTGTTATATTGCCTGTTGCATCATTGTTGAATATTATCTGTATCAGTATCACAAGTGCTGGTATTATTGTCTGGTGTTACATTGCCTATTGCATCATTGTTGAATATTACCTGTATCAGTATCGTAAGTTGGTATTTCTGTCCAGTGTTATATTGCCTGTTGCTTTATTGTTTAATATTATTTGTATTACTATTCTAAGTGTTGGTATTACTGTCCAGTGTCACCTGGCCTGTTGCAGAGCAGCCACTGGGCAAGACAGATGCCGTCATTCACCGCAGCCTGGCCACAGCCTATGTGAATGGCATGCCTGCTTCTGGCGCTGACGAACACGACTGTGACAATGCCATAGGTGGGTATGGATGAGGTTGAAGGTTTGCGTTGTGTGTTGTGTGGGTTTGCTTTCATGCTTGTGTATGTGTGCTGTGTGTGTGTGTGTGTCAGGATTCCCCTGTGTATGTGTATGTGTGTGTGTGTAAGAATAGTTAATGTCTCCCTCCCCCCCACACCACCCTCAGTCAGGTTTGGCAGGCCAGTGTAGCCTGAATCCAACTGACCACTGTATTGATTTTTCAGTGAAGAAATTCTCTGGCACTGTATTGATTTTTCAGTGATGAACTTCTCAGGTACTGAAATGATTGAACAGCTGAGAACTTCTTTGACATTGTATAAATTTATCAGCAGAGAACTTTTCATGCTGTTGCAATTCCATATCAAGGTCTGCATTTTAGACAGGGGTTCATTCAGCCTATCTCCCAGCTCATTCATGGAAGTTGCTGTTGGTTCAGCAGACAGGTTGACAGGCAGGTGATTTACCCCTGTGTGGACCATCAGGGGGTACTGGAGGTCTGTGTGTGAGGCACACAGCCAGCTGCTGCAGTTCTGCAAGGTGGGACCTTGTTTCCTCCTGATCTCCGTCGCCTTAATGGCCACTGTCTATTCATGTTGACAGTCTTTGGGCCCAGGTGGCACAGGCGTCTCCTGCTGGGTCTGTCCAGAGTGGGATGTTCCCGGCTGACTGTCTTCCTGTCGAAGCTCTTGAGGTCAGCCATCATGTCCTTGAACATCATAGGTTGTCAACGCAGTGACAGACAGCCCTGATATGCCCTTTGTGGTCGGCTGGGCTGTAAGCAACATGATCTCCCTCTCTCTCTCACCCCCCATTATGGGTTATCTCCCTTGGTTACACTGCCTCTGCTGGCTGCACAGGAGCAGTTTGGGGGGTCCCTCTGTCCTCCATGCAAATGACATGTCCAGCTTATTGTAACTAACTCTTGATGGGCGGACACTTGGTGCTGAGAAGCCTTCTCTTCTCTGGCAACTGAAGTCTCTGTCTCGCCACTTGTCCTGCCAAGACTGAGCAGGAAGAATCAGGGCTATAAGATGGAGGGAGGGGTGGGGGTGGAGGTCTGAACAGGGTTTTCAGTGTTATCACCAAAACTGTGCAGGTTCTGCTGTGGTGGGTGACCTGATGCAGACTTGACCAAGTCGTTTCCTGTCAGGTGTTGATGCAGCAGAATGTGTACTGTTGTGGGTGGGGAGAATGACATGAGTTGCAGAGTGGAACCTTTGACGGCACAAAAGAGAAAGCATTAAAAAAAAAAAAAAAGAGAAAGAAAGAAAAAAAGAAAGACAGCAGCCGTTCAAAAGTGAACTAAGAATGGCCAGAAAACCAACCTTGTACTGTATAGTCATACAACATTGTTTAGCTTACCTGTTACATTGTCCATGTCACATAGCTGCCAACCCTCCCGAAATTTTCGGGAAACTCCCGAAAATGAAAATCAGACAGGAAATCCCGAAAGTTGTCTTTTTTTCCCGAAAAATGAAAAATCAAAAATCACTTCACGTTTCGGTAATTTTTTTGCAAGGTGTCGGTAAAAAGACACATCAGTTTACCAAAACAAATCGACTTCCGCCCGGTACTTCCGTCCGGTACTTCCATCCGCGCGAAAATGGCTTCAGGAAGGCAGTGCCACATGGACTTGAAAAAAAGGGCAAAAGTCAAGTTTTTGCCGCGATACAAAGTCGACTACGCCTTCATTGATGCGTCCAAGAGAGATGAATATCACGCGTTTTGTAAAGAATGCCGTACTGACATCAACATCTCACATGGTGGAAAAAAAGACATCGAACTTCATGCCTCTTCTGCCAAGCACAAGAGCTTGAAGAGGAATGCGGCGATGATGCCATGATGGTGGTACATGGTCAAAGCCAACATGAGTGGGGCTTACTATGAGCAGCAGTCTCCAATAGAGCTGTTGAAAAAAGCGAAGTCGGCAACATCAGATGCCCTCAAGGACAGAGAACAACTCAACCCCCCCCCCCCCCCCCCCTTCAGCATCCTCCTCCTGTTAGGCTGACAGGTTGTGAAAAAAAGTGTAGTTCTGAACAGATATAGGTGTACATTGTAGGAAAGAAATTTTTCCTTAGTGATTCCCCCCCCCCCCCCCATTTTTTGTGTTCTTTATTACCATGGTGATGATGATGACCAACATCTTGATAGAAACTTTCAGTTTGCTGTTACAAGACTGTAGAGAATCAGATATCCAGGGATGATGAAACAAGAAAATTGCAATATTGGTGGTATCCATTGTATACAGACTGAAAAACCAAGACTTCCAAAGCATCTTTCATCGTAGCTAGATAATCTAGGAGCAAAGAGCAACACAAATGGACATTAGTCTGGAGACTTTTCTTCTCTGCGTAACCTGTCAAGCCACAGTTTACTTGTTGGACCGAAGTGGTAAGTTGAAGTGCTTTCTAATGTTGAGTAATGTGTGATGACTGTAATATTTGTAATCTGTATGCTTTGCTATCAGTACTGTTCATGTCTAATTCTAGCATGATGAGATGGAAGAAATATCCCCTTTTCATCCCCAGAAAAGCTAATTTTTTTACCTCCAAATGTGCATGTACCTGTCAGCGTCTGGGGGCAACGCCCCCAGACCTCCAGCAGGGGCGTTGCCCCTGCACCCCACTGGGGGCCAACGGCAGCCCCCGGACCCCTGCCTTCTCACAGGAATTTCTGTTCCGACAGGTTGGCAGCTATGATTTCATTTCAGCGGATGTATTTGTGATGATCGCCATTTGATTCCCTTCCAGATCCATCAAAGGGACATGTGTTTGCTGGATCTGACCTTGGTCTTCAGAACGGAACTCTCATGGTGGGTATTGAATCAGTTGACTGATCAGACGGATGATGCTTAATGAACCATGAGTGAATAAGTCATAAATAAGTAATGATTATCTTGTAGATCTAGTTGCAAAGTGAGATGACTGCAGGCGGAAATCTAAACAAATCTTGAATACATGTTAGCGAACCGCCAAGAGAAACGTGGACAAACGAGTCGCAAGACAAAACATGACGCGTTTCGATCTCTTAGGTCTTCTTCAGGCAAGACACAAACAAATAGGACAATGAAAATGAACGAGTTTGTCACTTAGCTTTGATCTCTTCAGCGCAAGGTAGGCGTTGACTATCTTGTAGTTGTTAACAAATAAATCACCTGCAGATCTGTCATGTCATTGTTATTTTGGTTATCCTTTTAAGTACCAATTTTCTTTCTGTAGTAATCTTCTTCTGCGGTCAAGCTCGTTTTGCTGAAAGGTGGGAACAAAAAACAAATCATTTACAACTTCAGCACATCAGATTCTCTCCAAATTTTGAATGCTGTAAGGAAAAGAGGCTTTAAGTTGAAAAGAAATGTATGGATATGTGTGACAGGATTGTGTGGGGCAAAACACTTCTATTTAAATGTAGTGACAGGCCTCTTGTTCAGTGAAGGTGACATATAGTAATGCAGACCAAGATGCATGCCAGCCACCAGTGAGAACGTTTAGGCATTAAAGGTGTCCGTTCCCACAGTCAACAGTCTGCAAGGCTAGGGTCACGTCGTACAGGTTTCACAGTTGTGTATCAAAATGACCTCTTTCACTCATTTTAAAAATCTGCTGTTGATTACAGAATATTTCATTTTAGGGTTTATTTCATTTCATTTGTGTTTAAATACTTTGCACCTATAATATTGTCACAACAGAAAATCAGCATTTTGTATGAACAATATTGTTACAACAGTAAACCTGCAAACTTTAACGTAAAATCACCTTTTTACTTCGAGAGTCGGTGTCACCTGTATCACTGTACGGTCATTGTCCTATACTAATCTCTACAGCTGGCAGCACAAGCATCGCACTCCAAAAACTCGGTGAATGGATGGGTTTTAGTACTGACCATAGCCATCACCAGTCACCTCACAACATGTACATACACATGCACACAGGCACATGCACACATGTCAGATATCCCCCCTGGTGAGGTAAGGCTTCACTGGGCTCCTGTGTCTGTCCAGGACTACGTCTACATGGCCACCCACCAGCCCTCCCTGGTGGTGTACACGGGCTGCTGTCGGTATCCCCCGGCCGAGCGACTGCAGGACGTGTGGCACTTCCACCGCCAGTCCCTCATCTCCCTGCTGCTGGAGGTAAGTGCTGACACCTGGTGTCTGTTCACCCTTTTCAACGCCAGTGCGGCAGCAAGGCCATAGCACCAGTCGAAGCAACACCGTTATTGAACTGAAGCACAGGTCTGCTTCAGAACTAACAGAGCTTGAAAGAAGTCACAGGGAGTGAATGAAAATGGCTGGCGCTGGGATGCGCTGAATCCCAGAACCCATGGCTGCAAAAGGCTTAATTCATGGGGAGTGCCCCTTCTTGCCAAGTTTCTCACTTAGCTAGCCAAGCTTGGAAGGCTTGGAGACACGCACACGCACACACACATGCACACACACACACACACACACACACATACGTACGTCATGAAGAAAAGATTTTGTGGACAATGTAATCAATTTCAATGATTAGGAACACGTTCGGTCAGTTGATAAAGAATTAAACTTTACAGAATGGAGTCTGTGTGAAGACCCTGCTGCAAGACTCCCTGTTCACAACGACCGAAATTCTGTGGCAGATCATTTCTCTGATACTATGATTGTAACTCTGCAGAATGATCCCACCCTGTTCCAGTGTGTGCTTAGTGCAGAATGAGATTTGGGCTAAACTGTTGAAAAACAGATTGCCAGCAATGGTCTCTTAACACCCTAGTCCTTTACTTACAGCTATTTCATTTTTTTTTTTCCCTGCAGATGATGATTTCGCACGACTAACGCCAACTTTTCTGTTATTGTATGTGACGAGGCCTTTGATCTTTGTGGTGGGTGGTCTGAACTCATGAATTCAGTTGTTGTTCCATGTGTAGACACAGCTGTCACATTGGGAGAAATGGTGAGCGTTTGCACAGTCTGTGAACCAAACTCAGTTCACGGTGATGACAGCATCTTTGTGACCAAGTGTGATCCCTTGCCTGGCCACTGTGTTGTGTATAGATGTCATCTACTTGAGGATAATCACCAGCAGTTCTTGTCAGCCGCAAGGGAAACAAACTGCTTAGGTGCTGTGTACCTGTGGACGGGAGGGATGTGTGTGTGTGTGTGTGTGTGTGTGTGTGTGTGATATGTATGTGTGTGTAGTGTTTTGTATGTGTGGTGTATATGTGTGTGTGTAAGTGAGTGTGGTGTGTGTCATTGTGTGTGTGCATGAGTGTGTGTGTGTGGATAGACTGGTGTACCAACAGTGAACAAAAGTTGAATAAAAGACAAAGTAATGAATGGAACCATCCTGCCAGGGTCGACGAGGCCTGTACGGGCAAGTGGTCAGCAAGAAGACCCAGTCAGGTGTCGAGGGGGTCAAGGTCACCCTGGAAAACACGGGCCTGGCCGCTTCCGCGGACCATCAAGGCCACTACACCTTCTACGTGCCCCCCGGTCACTACAGCATCAAGGTCACAGGACATGGTTTCCGAGATGCCAAGAAAGTGAGGACACTCTTCATTAGTTTGAAATTTTGCAATGGGTGGACGTGGAGTGGAAGAAAGTGGTGTGTGAAGTAGTATATGTGTGTGGGAGGGAAATGGAACATGGGGAGGGGGTGGCGGGTTGATTGGGGTAGTATATGTGAAGAGACAGCTTTTCTTTAGCTTATATGAACCAGACGTAGACTGGGAGTGGGAGATGTAGTTTTGATTTGTGGTGTCACTGAGTTCAGTGTGTGTGATATTTGTGAAAAAAAGGTTCATTCTGATATGGTCATTCTGCGATAATGCAACAACAAGCCTCATCTTGCGACAACAAGCCTTGAAAGTGCTCGAGCATTGCTGCCTCTGATTTTAGATCTAGGAGTACAACCTGTTTTTTGATACTGGCTTTCCTCTGATATCATTAGGTGAAAATCATTTCAGAAGTTTTGAAATTTGCTTTTTAACACCTGAAGCACTTTTGCAGTCTTCGGCTATCCTTTGCTAAATCACAGTATTGTTATCTTTTTTTTTTGTTTGCCATGATAACAAACACAAAGCAAAAACCCTGACATTTTTTACATTTACTTCCATTTTTTTTTGCAGTGATTGCTCCACCAGTAGTAACAGGAATGTAAAGGCAGTAACAAAAGTACATAAGACGACTATGAGTGCAGTTTACACCACTATGTTGAGTTTGACAATGAGTTTGATCAAGTCCGCACAAGTGGAAACAGTCTCGGAGGAGAGGTGACGTTCAGACTGGAGTCATTGCTGTTAACCTGTCTGGAACCACTGAAGAAGTCAGTGTTGTAATGTTAGTAACACACCCGTTGCTGTTGTTCATGTGCCAGGAGGTGACCGTCCTGCAAGGCGTGCACGCCAGTCTCATGACGTTTGAGGTGGAGAGGAACGACACCATCATGGGCATGTCTCCAATGCTGGTGGTCACCGTCGCCGGTAGGATCTGCAGCCTGTCACACTGACCTCTGACCTGTTCTCTGTCTCACTCCTCTCTCTGTGTCATTCTCTCTCTTTCTTTGTATCTCTCTCTCTCCGTCCCCCCCTCCCTCTCTCCCCCTCCCACAGGCATGTACATGCATGTACATACATACACTGTCACAGGCACACACAGAGACCACACACTCGGAGAAAACGTACACTCACACACGCACAGAACACACACACACACCACACACACACACACACACACACACACACACACATTCTCTCTCTCACTCTCTCTCTTTCTCACTCACTCACTTTCTGTCTCCTGGAGACAAGCGCATTCATGCACGCACACACAGACACTCACACACACACACACACACACACACACACACACACACACACACACACACACACACACACACACACGCATGCACTGGCAGACATGCACAGGCAGACATGCACGCTCTTGCAATATCTGTTTTCTTCAAACTTTTCCTCAACTTTCACCAGTTATTTTCACATGGACATTTGGCAGTCCATCTTCCCCACCAATTCAGTCAATATTTTAGGTACTTTTTCTGCCATCAGTGTGTTGGTTTGGATTTTCCGTTCCCAAGATGATGGGTATCTGTAATATTGTTTTTGTGCATGCGCATGTGTTGAGATTGAGAAAATGATAGTGTAGTTAAATAGTTTTCCATGGGCTTCACATGTGTGAGATTCTTAACAAAAAAAATTAGTATGATCAAATGCGGTAGGACGGAAGACTGAAACCCTGTAGTTCTGAGCTGGTCCAGCCTTCAAATAAAAGGTTGTTTCTGTGAAGCCATGAGCCCTGTCTGTCGCAGGCACGCTGGGACTGATCCTCATCATCTTCATCACTGCCGTCATCTGTCGGCGCAACGGCAACCAGCTCCAGTACAACAGCCTGGGCTTCCGACAGGTCCGCAACGACGATGACTTCAGCGACAGCGACGACGACTACTTCTACAGGGGGTCCCAGCCCCGCCAGTGGGCCAACAAAGCTGGCCTGCGACAGGGCCAGGTGTACCAAGACAGCCCCAGCGAGGACGAAGGGGAGAACAGTCTGTTTGAGCAGCACTTGCTGCAGAAGTGAGCATGATGGAGAGAGTTGTGTTGTTTGATCAGCAGGTGTTGAAGAGGAGGAGGAAGCAGTGACGACGTTAGTTGTGGTTTGGGGACAAGGGGGTTGGAAGGTGGTTGTGTTGGAGGGAAAGGTAAGTGTATGAGGTTTGAAAAATGTTTTTGTCCATGTATGTGAGTGGGTGGGTGCGTATGTATCTGTTGTCATGTGTGTGAAGGGCTGAGGGGTGTGACTTTGAAGTGATGCCTTGCTTTAAGTACTTGTCTGCAGGCAGAAAAAGAAGTTGGATATTTGTTGGTAGGCACACATAGTTTTTCAATGTTAGTCTGAAGGCACACATAATTGTTCTGTTTTTCTTTTTTTTTCCCAACTCCCGCTTGACTGGGAGAGTGATAGTGTTTTCTTCCAGTCTGAAGTTTCTGGACACTGACCAAGGGGTCTTCAGTGTTAATCACACAGGGATGCTGGGAAGATTTCACAACGAACGTTTCGTGTCTGAACTTGGCGCCAGCCATTAGGTCTTGTTGATAATTTTGATCGTTAGGTCTTGTTGATGATTTTGATCATTAGGTCTTGTTGATGATTTTGATTGTATGTCTAGGATCGAATGTGAACGCGTGTTAGATTATGAATCCCACTGCAGAGAAAACAGTTTGCGTCGCAAGTTTATGTAGGTAATTGAAAAGGGAAATGTATCTATTGATGCCCCTTAGAAAATACTTGGCACTGCAGTATATATGTCAAGAACTGAACTGGATAGAGACATAGATTTTGTGTTGTAGTTTATACATCAATAACTGAACTTGATAGAGATATAGATTGTGTATTGCAGTGTGTATGTCAGTAAATGAACTGATAGAGACGTATTATCTGTTGACATTCACACTCCGTTAATTCAAGTGTATTTTTTGTTCTAACTGCTCTTATTACCGATCCAAACTGTTTAAAAAGTTAATCATTAGTGCTAATGCTGGCCTTTTGTGAGAGTCTAGCTGGAAAATCAGCTTCACATAGAGCACCATGTAGGCATTGGCTGCCTGGAGAACCTGTTTGCCAGAGATCATGGATGTTGTCTATAGTCCTGTCATGTCAATGGTTAAGCTTTGAAATTAGTTTTTCTAGACACTTCCTCCATCTCTCTCTCTCTCTCTCTCTCTCTCTCTCTGTCTTTCTCTCTCTCTGTCTGTCTGTCTCTCTCTCTCTCTCTCTCTCTCTCTCTCTCAGCAACAGCAGTTAGCATGGCAGTGTCGGGTAGGTGGGCAACAGATGCTTGGAGACCTAGGTGGGAACCTTGTGTCGAGCCCAAAACGGACTTGACGCCACACAGTCTCCCATTAGCAGTCGGTGACTAAGCCAGTCATTCTAATGTCTGCTGGTGAAGGTGAAGTTGTCAGGCAGTAAGGCAGCCGTCGGCTCAAGGTGAGCCCTGGCTCTGACTCTGGTATGGGAACTGAAGAAGACCAGGAGGAGCCGGTTGTGAACAGTTGACATTTGAAGTAGTCGGCCACATTGTTGATACCAAGACACGCTGCTCTCTACCACCGTGGCTCATCTAGTTATGACTGCTGTTTTGGTTTTGTTTTTTGTTTTTGTCAGAGCAAATGTTCCAACAGTAGTATTTTCCATGGTAACTGAACTGTTAGCGAGTGTTTGACTGCGTGTTTCGTGTGTTATTTATGTACCAAGATGTCCGCAGCAGCTATTGTGCATTCCACACGACCAGTTTTATTAAGTGACGGCACATGTCCTCCCAGTGGCAAACAGTTGAACAGCGATTTTGCAGTCTGTCACAAGAGCAGGAGACGTATTCTGGGTACAGAGACATAGGCTGAGAGGGATGGGTGCGAAGGGAAAGGAAAGGGGTGAGGGAGGAGGAGGAAGGAGGGGAGGGGGTTATGGTCACAGACATGAAATAAAACAAAGTGGGGGGGGGGGGAGGGGGAAGTGTGTGTATTGATGTATATGAGGAGGATAGTGACCACCTGACAGTACCGTAAAATGCTGTGAAGAAAAAGTTCAGCTCACTGAGAAAGATGTCAAGAGTAACGCACTGCCAGTTACTCGGTGCAGACCTGGTTTGACTTCACAGTCAGCTGAGCTATAAACATGTGACCAGCCGTCGGCGAGACAGGCTAGACCTGGGAGAAGAGTTACACTATATAAACATGTGACCAACTGTCAGCGAGACAGGCTAGACCTGGGAGAAGAGTTACACTATATAAACATGTGACCAACCGTCAGCGAGACAGGCTAGACCTGGGAGAAGAGTTACACTATATAAACATGTGACCAACCGTCAGCGAGACAGGCTAGACCTGGGAGAAGAGTTACACTATATAAACATGTGACCAACCGTCAGCGAGACAGGCTAGACCTGGGAGAAGAGTTACACTATATAAACATGTAACCAACCGTAAGCGAGACAGGCTAGACCTGGGAGAAGAGTTACACTATATAAACATGTAACCAACCGTCGGTGAGACAGGCTAGACCTGGGAGAAGAGTTACACTATATAAACATGTGACCAGCTGTCAGCGAGACAGGCTAGACCTGGGAGAAGAGTTGCACTATAATCTATCTTATTTGTAATACACTGACAGCAGCAAATAAGGTCAATATACATTTCCAGAAAACGAAATGGGAAGTTGTTTTTTTTTCCGATACTAAGGATATACTGCCTTTTTTTTCTGATTGCATTCCATTTTTTTTCTTCCTGAAAACTAAAGATTGTCAGTTATTGCCTGACTATTTTGACTGAACCATGGCATCACTGTATGTGTGTGGGTCATTTGGGGAGGGGGTGGGGGGTAGAGGTCTGCATGCATGTATGCCTGTGTATGTCCATACACAGAGTGAATGAGGTTGTATGTATGTTTGTCTATGCACATGCTTGTCGTGTCAATTCATGTGAGCATGGGGTTGTGTGTACAAGAATGAGAGAGAATTTTTTTTAATAAAGTGAAAATTACATTGCTGGTACATTGCTAGTAAAGTCTGATTTGTGTGTCATTTTTTTTTTTGTTTGTTTCTATGGAATTGTTTCTTTGAATGCTAAGGCTAGCGTCTGTGATCATAATACTGGTTTAGTGTGTGATGGTTTAGAGATGGTGAACGTGTGTGTGTGTGTGTGTGTGAGGGAGAGAGAATGTGTATATGAATACTTATATACATGCATGAAGCTTTTGCTGCTGTATATGCAGGAATACACACACCTGTGTGTATTTCGCCACACTTGGGCTCAAGTATGGGCATGCTGTTCCAAGCTGAAAGCACTGTACAAAGATTTCTGTTGTTACAATGTTTGGAGGAGTGTACAGAGACTACTTTTCATCATTTAGGTGGACTGTACATGTTTCGCTTTATAGGAGAATTTTGCTCTACTGATCTTACATGTCTCTGGTTGTATGGGGAGGGGGATACTTTTTATTCCTTCACAACTCTTTTTTCTTGACATTCTTGATCTGCTATTCAGTGTGGAGAATTTTTTTTTAATGACAGTCATCTCATGATGTGAATCTTACGGTAGTTTGTTGATTGTTAGTCATGGAATACCTCATGTCCTCCCCCTTCTCTGTCCCACCTGCTCTTTCTCCACACATTTGTCGACCTGTTTCCCCACTCAAGAGAAAACATTGCCGGCAAAATCAGGCTGCCTCTTGACTGGCAACTTTCAGACCATCTCCAAGCAGTCCGTGAAGTAAATGTGTAGAATTGTGTTGCAGCTGGAATCGAGGCGTGTGTGATGTAAACTCCACTCGCTTGCCATTGGAGGTCATGCGAAGAAAACCGTCTTTGAAGACAGAGGGATAGGTCTGCCCAGCGTGTGTTCGTTAGCTTTTCAAGCACATGTTTACTCCGAGGAGATCGTCACCAGAGAAAGACATAGGAAATGTAAGCAGGCAGTGCACGTTTTCGTTGTGTGCTGAGCGGCGCAGTCTTGATTACAGTGTGTGAAAAGAGAGGCGCTTGACATCAGGAGGATTTAGACTGTGGAGGGAAATCCTTGATGAACACAACTGTGCAACATGATACAGTGGAATCGACCTATTCTGACCATCCCTATTATGACTCTCGCCTTTATTTGACCTGAATGAAAATAACAGGTTTTACATCACTCTGTAAGTCGATTGTGTTTCAGTTGTATCCGTAACCTGAATGACAAGCAACCAGTTTGGTCCAATATGACTTTAGCACAAAAGATCCACTGAGGAACAACTGAAAATGCAGCAGAAATAGCATTACAAAGTGGCTGGAAATCACATCTCCAAAAGTAAATGCCTTTCAAGAGTTAATTCCCCCTGTGGCCTTTTCATGCCTTCCCAAAAGAAGATTGTTGTACAAAATGTAAGTATAGAGTAACAATCGATTTCAGTTGGATGGGAGAGTCGAGAGAGCATGGACAGGAAATTGTCCAAAATTTGAAATAACAATGTACATAGACATTGATACAACAATACCATCTCCAAGGGAAGACCTCTCTCTGTTAACCCTGTCAGTCCTGACACGTGTAGCCTTCCCAGCCTGCCACATTTTGGTTGTACAGCTAAAGATCCGGGCTGCTTTGTTCAAACTGTCATAACTGTAGATTGGCATGTAGATAAGGCACACAGTTACAGAAATATGATTTTTCCTGTGACATATTAGATTTTCATTTTGTTTGGATTAACCAGTGGTGCATGGTTTGTCAATAGACAGAGGCAAACACATCATTTCATCATTTCGTGAATGCTTGTTATTCAGACAGGTTGTACTATCACATTTGTGATAAAATGCAAATGAAACATGACCGTGTCCTGGTCAATTCTTCTATAAAACTGTTTAAAATAAAATTATTTGGCTTTAAATTTATACTTTCAGAGTTGGTTGCTTAGATTGTCCGTTATGATTTAATTTAAAACTGTCCTCACTGTAATCTTATTTCACTGGCTTATGATATCAGAAGGGAAAAAAAAAATAAGAAAAAAAAATGCTAAATCATTCAGAATCATTCAAAATTCACTTACTTAAAGTTTCACACAACGAGGAAATTGCTTCGAAACACTCTGTGTATTTGTTGTTTTGTGCACAAAAGAAGGTTAAGTGTACTAGATTTGAACCGAGACTGAACAGGTCTCTGATCGGATGCAGGTGGTCATAGACTCCAGACCTCAGTTGAAATAACCTTACTGAGATGATTTTTTTTTTGTAGTCATAATAGGAAGGTTTCACTGAATAATTGATAATGATCACAAAGCTGTCAGTATGAAAATCAGTGTGTTTTTCTTTCATGGTAGTCAGTCATCACCTTGATATGTTGTGAACAGACAATGCCTTATCTGTATGTG
Source organism: Conus canariensis (assembly GCA_033310375.1). Taxonomy (NCBI): domain Eukaryota; kingdom Metazoa; phylum Mollusca; class Gastropoda; order Neogastropoda; family Conidae; genus Conus; species Conus canariensis. Next base: position 19,217,156 of record CM065736.1, on the reverse strand, counting down.
AAGAGTCCTTTACCAGTTAAAAAAAAAAAAAATCCTATAGGCATGTCTACTATATACAGATCCTTCATGAAATGCAAGTTAGACTAGGATTGGTGTTGGATGTCCGCATGACTTCAGCAAATAGTTATGTTGTTTGTGTTGTGCTATTGCCTGGAGACGGTTTCCAATAGAAAGAAACTTTTCCCGCACCTGCTGGCTTAGTAAATAGTGTAATCTGGTTTTGATAAGGAGCTGAACAGAAATATTGGAAAGAGGCAACAACAAAGGCATTGGTTGTGTGAAAGGAAGACACATTGATAGTACATTGGGAGAATCGGAGACAGTGTGTGAGGAACAGTGGCACTGATTCGCAGCACTGTTGTGCGTGTATAGTTATTAGAAAAAGCGGTTTTGAGGTAAACCCTTGTACTATGAATGTTGAAAGGGAAGACTTTAATCTTAAGTTTTACAAAGGACCAGAAGACTTTGATATTAAGTTTTACGAAGGACCATATGAGTGAGGAAGAGAAATCACACAAACTTATCAGTGCAGAGAAATCAACACCAACTTGTCAGTATAGAGAAATCGACAACCTGGCAAAGTAGAGAAATAACACCAACCTGTCATGAATTCTAGATGGTTTCTTAGAGAGAGGGGAATCAAGCCTGTCAGAATGTGCCGCCTCGCTATCATCAAGACAAGGCCAGAGCTCGTGATAAAAGAAAAAATTCTTTGAGGATCTAATGCAACTCCGAAACAAGGAACGCTAAAATTGAGCACCACTATATACCTCAGTATATTGTCCTGTTGCTGGATGAGGTTCATATCTCAGTCGACTTAAATGATGACAGGTAGATAGTTGGCATCCCGTTGATGTATTTATTAATCCCAGATCATTCTGCCAAAGTATCATAAGTGAGAGTACTGTCTACTTAACTTGATATACGTTATGCATTATGATATGTAGATAGATATATAGACAGATGTATACACAGTATGTTTTTTATGATGTTTAGACACATACTTTTTAACCTTGTTGTATGCAGCTTTAGATGTAAACATCACAAAGTATTCTAACCCTTTGTAAACATTGAGAGAAAGGTGAATTCTTGAATTTATGATTATCGATGTGTGCCACAACGTATGCGTATTTCTAGGTAGGCGCGTGGTGACAAGTTTTCATGGTGATGCTTTTTCCCCGTGTGATTATGGGATACCTGTCTTGACCTTTTTCTTACAACCCTATCTTCCCAAAACCATTTTCCTGAAAGACTGTGAGCTCAAAAGGTAGAGGGGGATGGGGGGGAAGGGGGGGGGGTGGCGGTGATTGGACCTGAGACAAGTTTCTCATCCATAGCACAAGTGCAACTGCATGTGTTTTCGATCCTTATCCTCAAAACGTATGTCTGTAGATTCCTGTCAGGTCAGAAGTTATTTGTCAGAGGGTCACCAAATCGACGACTGACTGAACCAAAGGCTGTCCTACAGTAAGTTTGTGCTCGCAGCATGGTGGAAATGGAGTATCTACAAGAGAAGGGCATGTGGAGAGTGGTGTTTTGACCTTAAAGTGAAGTAGTTGAGAAAAGGAAACTTTTGAGGCAGCATTTCTATAGGAACAGCGTTGTTATTGTGAACAGATATTCCGACAGTACAGATAGAGATATTCCTGCTGTTCAGATTGATTCTGAATCATCAATTTTTTTTTTTGCATTTGGTCTTTGTGTCTGATTTTTAACATCTGTGCTCAGGTTTAAAAAGAAATACACAGATCAGAGACACAGCTGCTAGCCCTCCCTAATTTTGCAAGAATTTACTTTTTTTGTTTGTTTTTTTTTCACTGAAAATCATTCCCCAAATCCCGTATTGGGTGAAAAGTTTGAAGTTTCCCAAAAGAGTAAGTTTGTAGAAGGGGAGAGGTGGGGGGATGTGTTTGGTAAAATATTGCTGGATAAAGCTGTTAAGAATGTTCTGGGAGTGTTGGCAACTGTAGGTAAAGGAACATTCATTTTTGTTTGAAACCTTCCATTCATCATTGAAGCAGTAAGGAGTCAACATGCTTTCACCTCAAAATTAGACTGGGTTGCTCATTATTGAAATATAGTTGACATGTTTTGGAAGAGAGATAGGATATGAACGTAACACATATCGTGAAGAGCCCAGTGTCTTGGTGCTGGTGAGTTATGAAGAGAGATCAGTTTTCCATGCAGATCGTTATGAAAATTGTGGCCTCTCTGCTTGCTGTTTAGACATTAGGTTCAGTGAGGTCCATTGTGCTATGCACTTTGCAATCATGTTGTCTTATCACTTGGATCAATATATTTTTTCTAGAGATGTAGACTTGGCAGAATTCCCAAGAACCAGCGAGTTTTTACAGCTGCTGGTTTGTTCTGTGCCGAGTTGTCATAGGTCGGGGTGCAGCTTGACGAGCAACCTCATGCATCAGGGACCAAAATAGCATCGTCTGTCACATACTGTTACCAATGTCAGATGTTCTGTATCTCTTCCTTTTACAGTCCCAATGTCCAGATCATTCCAAACTGAAGAAATTCCTTTTTTTTTTCCGCCTGTGTATTACGAAACAGCCTCCTCTTCTATTTATGACTTTCTAAAGTATGTTTTCTTCTTTTCGTTATCTCCCTTGCTCTCTCTCTCTCTCTCTCTCTACAACCCATACATTCCTTATCCCCCTGAAATGCAGCTTGATCCTAAGGCAGTCTTCCAAGTCGTTGCAACCAAACTGTCCTGATTGTTCTGATTGTATGTGACCACACTTCACTGGCTGCACTGGTGGCATCTCCTTTGTGTGTAACTGCATGCAGCCATGTGCCTTTTGTATGAATATTGCGCTTTTCTCTGTGATTTTTTTTTTTTTTTTTTTTTTTTTAGTGCCTTTCTACTGATAACACTAGTACTTGTTAGTATCATTCGGAGTTAAGGGATGAGAAGAAGGCGATTGTTCACTGAGTGTGCCTTGGCTTTTGTGTGTTTGCCTGGTCTGATAAATTTTGGTTTTTGGAACAATGTGTGCAGTGTTAAAGAAAAATTTCAGCGTTTTTCTTTGTGACTGCACTCTGTTTAATGGAAAATGTCACTCTGTTGATGGGGGAAACTTGCTTCGAACATCGAAGTCAGATGTTCTGGTATGAATTAACCACGCCCAGCAAGATAGCGGCAGGATGGCGAACGTGATATGTGCAACAAGAGAGGGAGTCGGGGCTGTAGCCTTGCTTAACAACAGAAGGGAAGGGGTGGAATTTCTTCATAGTGCATTGATGTGATATTGTGCACAAGTGGACATCATCTGTGAGAAGCGAGGTCTACAATAAGCAAGGAGGTGATCATGATTTTTGACCGTGGAGGGTTTGACAGAGGTGTGTTTGTTCGTTTGTTTGTTTTCTCTCGCTCTCTCTCTTTCTCATGATCTGCACCGTCTGTTTACTTGTTTTATTGTGTGCATACATGTATGCTGCTTGATTTTTATTTGCTCGTTGGTCCTGTCACTGTCCTTCCTCTTTCCCCCCATTTCCTTCTCTCCCTCTCTCTCTCTCTCTCTTTCACTCTCTCTCTCTCCCTCTCTTTTCAGCTTCTTCTTCCTTTCTCATCTATCTCTGTCTTGCGTATTTGCTTTTTGCTTATTTGTACATATGTGTTGCTTTCTCTCCATTGCTTAGTTGTTGTTTTTTCATGGGATTTGTTGTTGTCATTGCTTTGGGTTTGGGTTTTCTGCACACACAACAAAAGACAGCTTTCATTTGCATGCAAATACCTGACCCCATTGAAATCAGCTATGCAGATTGTTGCTGTGTTGTAAAGTCGTCTTTTTTTTTTTTTTTTCAATCAGTTATGTTGTTTTTCATTGTTTTTTTTTTTTAATTATTATTATCGCTTGAGCATTGACAAAATGACTGTCATAATTTTGTTTCTTTTATACTTGAACATTCTGTGTAAAAGACCCATGTTTTTAAAACCACTGAATATTATCTTAAGTATCTTGGCCTTTTTTTTTTTTTTTTTTAATGTCTTCTGTTATCGATATTTTTCCAAACTGAAACATATCACCCAGCATGATTTTATTCCTCCCAGTCCCAGTGATGACGTAACGACCAAATGGATCGTCAGATCGTGAACATTGCCAGCTCAGTGGTGACTGGCTGAAACATTCCACGAGCGAAGAGAAATCAGAAGTAATGTCCTGTTCTCCTGTTTGATTTCTCAACATCCTTTAGTTCATCTCTTTAAAAAAAAAGATTTTAAAAATAGCTTGGCTGTGTCTGCTGCAGTGCTTATTGGAAGATAAACTGTTCAAAACCTGTAAAAACGGAACATGGGGTTTCTTCACTGAAAAGAAGCGTGTCAATCCTTAGACAGATGTGTGACTGTGTAATGCACTGACAAAGGGGTTTTTTTGTTTGTTTTTGGTTTGTTGTGTGTGTGTGGTTAGTTGGTTTCTTTTGTTTTTTTTAATGAAATGGTAAAAGATATTTGTACATAGAGAAAAAATGAACTGATGTACAGTGTGTTTGAAGGAACAGAGGGGAGGGGGGGAATGGCGGAGAGATGCAGGTTGTAGTTTTTTTGACATGTAATTGTGCAAGCTGTATTTTGTTATACATTTTGTTGTTATTGTTGATAATTGTCAGATCGAGTAATCTTCTTCAGCATGGACATGGCATTTTCAGCACACATGTCAGCCTTCGCCCGAAAATGAGTCCCATGTCACGAAAAGAGGTTGGGGTTGAAACCAGCAAGAAAAAAAAAAATTTTTTTGTTTGCTCGGAGATACATAATACTTAGGGTCATGGAAGATGTGTTGTCAAGTATGAAGAAACCACTCTTATTGCAAAGTAAGACATCAAACGATGTTAGGGTCATGGAAGATGCATTGTCAAGTATGAAGAAACCACTCTTGTTGCGAAGTAAGACATCAAATGATGTTAGGGTCATGGAAGATGCGTTGTCAAGTATGAAGAAACCACTCTTGTTGCGAAGTAGGACATCAAACGATGTTAGGGTCACACCGGAGAGACGGGTTCGGACTCAGTTATGACCCCTGCTGCACATATTACTGTCAGTTGATTTTTTTTTTCTTTTGACTTCTTGCTCCGTTGATATGCTGTTTGAAAAGCCCACCCAACAGTTCTATGGTTGAACTAGGATTCAAGGTGGATTTTTTTTCCTGTTTTAAAGTGGTGTACATCATTAAGAAATAGCATTGAAAGTACCATCAGAGTTTTAGCCAGTGACAAGACTTATTCAATAGTGCAGATTACGGATATACAGCATGGATTGGCTCATCACTGGCAAACATCATTTCATCTGACGGAAGTGTTAGTGATTAAACAATTTCTACACAGACCTGTGAAATTTGAATATTTCCTCAGAAAAACTGACTTGACAAGATTGTCAACTGTCAGGTGGATGAGCTAAGGGATTGATGGAAAGGAGGAGAGTGAAGGAGGAAAATGTTGAAAATATCTTTTGATTGGATTCTGTTGGAACATTTTTATGTCAACATGTCAGTGAAGCTGGGTGTATGGTTTTAGCTTTCTTTTTTTTAAAGGAATTTTTTAGACAACTCCACAAGGGGTGGAGATGTTGGCGGTAGATGTCGAAACAAACCAGAAATCATGCTGCTTCTCTCCCCTGATGTTTATCTTCCTGCCATACAGTGTCCAAGATCTAAGATGCCAGAGATGTCTCTGTCCTGCGTGGTTCAGGAGGAAAGCCTCCCCACTGAAAGGAGAGCATGTTCTAGAATTTCTGAACTGTTCCACCAGGGTGGTCAACATCTGGGAGAGATGAATTGCAACCAGGCTGAAAATTCTCAATAGCCGGATATTCATGTCTCGGCTATTAAAGGACAGTTACTACACAGACTTATAAAAATATCGTTTTAAAAAGAAAAGAAAAAAAGAAAATCTTAACGACCATTGCATTTTTCCCTGCTTTACTGTGTGTTTGTATCTTCTAAATTGTATGCATGAATTAAAAAAAAAACTGGCACAGAACACAAATATTTATCAGATAAACATAAATCAAATAATTGTGATTATGGTCCTCGTATATCTGGTGATCGTTTTTTGAATTGTTGAAAAGTTTGGGTTTTTTTTTTGTTCTTGTTACTTAAATGAAAAACGTTAACTTTTGTGAACAACAGTATAGCTATGAGATTTTTTCCCATGATGATCATGTTTTACAGAAGCATTTGCTATCCGTACTCTGGGATTTGAATTCCCAGTGTGTGCTGGTCACAAGAGCAGCATTATCAAACATGCCACTTGAGGGGCAGCGTAGGTGAGCACAGACATAAAGAGCCCTTCAGTTTCATCGAGCAGTACACATCGTGATTTTGTTATGAATGATAGTGGTTGACAGCTGGATGAACCCCAATATTATCTTCTGAAAAGTGCTCAGCAGAACAGCCTCCCATGGTTTGTGTTGATTTTTTTGTTCGTCCACATGTAGACGATGCCATTCCTAAGATTCTCCCCACCCCCACCACCCACCCCCCTTCTTTTTTCCAGACAACTGACAAAAAGGTACATCGATATTAACTTTACTGTTGATGAAATTTTGGTAACTGATTTACATTGCTCAGTCATGTCTTAAATTTTCCTGAATAAAACTTGATCACTGTGCATGAAAATTGTGAAAACTTGTGTTTTTTCTGGGCGTGAATGATGGGACGTACGGTGAATTGTTGATGGTGGTGAAGGAAGACCTCTTTTTCTCTGTACTGATATTTCCTGAGCCAGAAAACCAGCACGCAGAACAGCGCACAAATGTCATGTGCATTTGATCTGAGCTGCAAAACGGGCGCGCAGCAAAGAATGTGAATGTAACGCTCGTGTAATAATTATGCATATACATTATCACTCTCGTGCTCACTTTGATCAGGGAAGTATAGTCTTGTGCATTTTTTATTTCTGTTGTTCAAGCATCTCAACAAGGCTTGTTGAAATTTCACTGGTTTGTATTGTGTATGTGAAAAGAGTTAGGTGGCACTTTGTTTTGTGTGGTTATTTGTATTTTGTGAGATCATTTGGTATTTTGGCTTGTTTTCTGTTTTGTGAGGTTATTTGGTATTTTGGCTTGTTTTCTATGTTTTGTGAGGTTATTTGGTATTTTGGCTTGTTTTCTATGTTTTGTGAGGTTATTTAGTATTTTGGCTTGTTTTCTCTGTTTTGTGAGGTTATTTGTATTTCGGTTTTGTTTTCTGTGTTGTGAGGTTATTTGTATCTGGGCGTGTTTTGTATGTTTTGTGAAAGTACTTGTATTTTGGGGTTTTTTTTAGTAATAAGTGCAGTCTCATTTGAAGTGCTAGCTGAATACTGTTGAGATGAATACATACTGAACATAGGGAAACATGAGTTTATGAGATAACAGCTATCACACAGTGAATCTTTTTTGTTTGTTTGTTTGTTTACATTTCAGAGACTAGGATTTTTATTCATACCTACGTCTGTTCATCATTTTGTGAGTAAGATTGTTAGATTGTAAAAGCAGGTTTTGTCCTCTGACTGCAAGAGCAAAACCAGGAAAGTGCACCATCACATACATACATACATACCACAGGTCTCTTACATCTTTCTTTCTTCACATGTATTCATGCATATTTGCTCTCACACACATTCAGTATGCAGACCCCAGTGTACATATGGACCCAGGATATCTGAAAATGTTAAATTCCGAATTATCATGTTTCATCAAGATTTAGTCATAGCGAATGATTATGACTTCAAATCAAGTGCTGTGTATAAGAAATCTTAGGTTAAAATACTGGGCATGATCAGCAATATAATGATATCAAACAGTTGGCTGTAGCGTAGATTGATTAAAAAAAAAAAAAAAAATTTTTTTTAGAAACTGCATCAAATCTCTCTCTCTCTCTCTCTCTCGCATGCATGCACATGCACGGTCACACATGTTTGTGGATGCACGCTCATGTGCACACATACATAAATCAACACACACACACACACACACACCACACACACATGCACACGCACACACACACATGCACAAACTTAAACAAACGCACATTTACGTGAATGCATGCACACACACATACACACACACACACACACACACACACACGTGCACAACACACACACACACACACACACACACACACACACACACATCTGCATTATATACATATTTTTGTTGTGTGTCTCCCCTCCCCCCCTTCCCCCCCCCCCCCCCCCCCCCCCCCCCCCCCCTCTACACACACACACACCCTCCCAATTAGTGTGAAGTAAATTTTGCCGAGTCGAAGGTGTCCACCCAAGGGGGAAGATGAGAATACACTAATCAGTTCATGCAGCTTTGCCTAATTAAAACAAAACTGACATTTGTAATGAAATTTGACAACTCTGGGATATAAACAATAAGTTTTTTTTCATAGGAGACAACTCCTACAATCATTCAGCTCTACAGGTTGAATTCTAAGACTGTTACCCATCAGTTTGAGCAGTTGGGCTCCAGGCTTTGTCTTCGTTGTCTTGTAAATTTTTTCTTTTCTTGCTGTCCCATCTTCTGTGCCACCTCGGTGGCAGTGCACCTACACCGCTCATTCTGACACCCTGTCCACAGCCACAGCCCGGTCAGTCCCGCCACAGCCCCGACACCGGCAATCCACAGGGAGCAGTCAATGTCAAGTCATCAAGAGGCAGCCCACCGGAGGACTCACTGCACTGCTGCTGAGTCACATTGCTGGTGTTCAGTGGTGCCTGTTCTGATCTAACATACACAGGACACCACATACTAAGCCCACTGACGACAATAATTGCTTAGTCGCAGAGCCGGCATGAGTGAGCTCTCCTGCTGGAGGGCACCACCATGTCTGTCCAACAACAGCCGCCTTGGACTCGCCAATATCGGTGACCCCGATGGAATCAAACCAAGGCCACAGGCGTGGAGAGGACATCAAAACTGAGGTCACCATGAGAGCAGGGCATGAACGGCCACAGAATTTGAGACTTTGTTATGCTGATCGATGAGGATGATGAATGAAGATGATGCAACAGATTTCCATTCCGGTCTGAGACTGCAAGACAGGGCTGTACTCCTTTCATTATATATCCTGGCATCAACCAGGCACAAGAGATGCAGACACCTGCAGTGTTGGTCAGGAAATTTGAACAACGGTCTCAGAGACTCATCCATTAAGTGGATGAAACCCGACTGTGTGGTTCCAGTCTTCCCAACTGAGTCCACAGCAAACTCAGCTCTGGGTAGGAGCCAGTCGGGGCAGAAAAATCCACACACGACTGATGGGAATCGAACCCATGACCTCCCAGCCTGGAGTCCGTGACGTTAACCACTTCGCCACGGCGGCCAGTGTGGAAGTAAATTATACAACGTAGTTTCCTTTTCTTCTACATCAGTATGGTGATGTAACAAGCTCCAATGGCCTTGCTAAAACGATTCTCCAGGGAACTGTTGAAGGAGGAAGATGAAGGGGAAGACAGGAAAAGATGATGGGCTGACAACATTGCTGGGTGGACAAGGGAAACATTGGCAGAGACAGAGGCCCTGGCACACAACAGACAGATGTGGAGGAACCTTGTCAACTGTTCTTCAGTGTGGTGCCCCGGTGATGCCCCACAGAGTTGAGGGAGAAGGTGAAGGTGAAATGATACAGCATCATCTAAAGCATCATCTTTATCATCGTCATCACCAGTGTCATCAGATAATCTTTCAAGTCTCAGGCTCAGCACTCTTCATGCTCTGCTCTTGTGAGTGACCTCAGATTTCTTGCCATACCTATGCCCATGGTGATTCTGTGACAAAGACGTCTGTACTGGCAAGCTCATGGAGATCATCGCTTGATGGACGTGATCTTCTGGGAAGAGAATGCCTGCTCAAGCTAGTTCTGCAATTATTACAGTCAGTAAGAGGCTTAATGTATGGATGGTGTCCTGTGTATGCTGGATCAGAACAGGCACCAAGGAGCTCCACTGAAATGACTCAAAAGCAGTGCTGTGTCTCCTCTGGTGGGTTGTTCCATATCGACCAGATATTGATTTCTCCCTGTTGACTGTAGGTCCTTGTACTCCTACAGGACAACTTGATGTTGCTATTTAGGAGGAAACTAGAAAAGGCAATGTGGGAGTTATGCCACTGAGAATTTACAGATGAGACCAAAACAAAAACAAAACAGAAAAGAAATCATCTACTGATGGTTGGATGGATATTTTTTTCCCATTCTATGTTTTGTTCCGTGGCCCACTGAAATCAACCAGTCCATTTATCCTTAGACCGATCCCAGAAGACTCCTTCAGGCAGCTCCCAGCCGGAATCTGTGGCGGAGTTCAGACTTGAGCAAGGAGCGCTCTCTGCGAGCGCCATGAAACACAGCTCGATTTTCCTGGGCGCGCCGGGACAGGTACGGCAGAGTCTCGGCCACTGGACCATAAGGTATGGACTTCCGTGCCAGGAACCCGTTCATCGCTGTTGGGACAAAAGAGGAAAAGTTTGGGTGAAAGTCATGTCTACAGAACCCACAACATGAACTGTTGAGTGGAGTTTGTCACGTAGGAGAGAGACCGGGGTGGAGCGGGGAGTGGGATGGTGGTAACAACAGACAAAGGCATCTGTGAGTTATTTGACTAGCTTTATATTGTGACCTAGTTCTTTTGCCTCTGACCTCGACTTCTACTGCTCTAACCACAACCAGTCATGACGCTGAACGTGACAAAGATTAGATGTGATTCCCATGCGTCATATCGGGCTATGTTGTAATCGTAGTCTTTGACTTCTGACCTTGACCTTCAATATGGTTGATGTTCTAACTGTGAACGGTTATTGTACAGGCGAAAATTGGTGAGAGGTCGCTTGCATATCTTTGCGTGCTCTCGCATGCGAGAGTGAATGGCTCGCCACAGTCACTTCGTCTGATTGGTGCACGGACAGTAAACACGTCTTTTTATTGGTGTTTGAAGCGATCAGAATGCTAACCCTCCAGAGGCCAGAAGAATAAGCCACACTGACTTCCCTTTGCTCGTGTGTCTCGCTCTTCCCTCGCCACGAGCAAACGCTAGCCTCTGGCGAATTCTTGCGTGTCTGAAACCTGCGTCTGGCGATCACTTACACTGCAGTCTGAATCCAAGCATGAACCACGAAAGTAAAGCCGTGGCACCACGTACAGAGGCAGCGGCGGCACCATTATAAGCCATGTTGGAAGTGGTGATTACCATAGCTGCAAAAGCGATTGTCATCTCACCTCTATACAATAGCGGCAGCAAATGCATGAGGTCATGTCAATAGTTTTAAATGGATTCACGGGTGTAAGAGAGGAGGAGGGGAAGGATGGGGGCAGAACTTCGAGATGCATAGTGTATCAACAGTCTCAAGCATGTAAGAGAAGGAAGAGGGCAGACACTCGCCCAGTCGGACTTTAACTAGGTGTAGCACGTAGGTCTAGCTGTTGACATCAGCAAAGCAAAGTAGATGCATGGTTTCCTGCGTGTAACATCAGACACCACTACTACTCAACAGCACAAAGATCATTTGGCCGGGTCTCCTCTGGTAGGAGTCTTTATGGTGGCCAAATAATGACGGATCTTCTGTTGATTGCTGAAGCTGACTTTCTGTGTGGCAGACAAGATGAGGCATATAATTTACTGGGAAAAACCTGTAGCGTGTACATGAAAGTATGGCATTCACAATCATGTCACCCAAACATGCATACAATGAAAAAGCGGGCACTGAGGAAATGTGCAGAAATCCATCATGGTCGAATGGATCTTGAATTCCTTTGAGAGTTACTTCATGATTAAAAAAAACACCCCTTTCCTGGTACAGTTCCATACTTTCTAGATGGTTTTTATGAGGGCAGAATGATGATCGAGAGAACAGAAAACTAGGTTTGTACGGCCATGTAGCGAGATCCAATGGCCTTGTTTAAACAGTCCTACAGGGAACAGGGAGACGATGAGGAAAACAGACTAAAACAAAAAGGAAAAAAGTAAAGAAAAAGAAAGAAAAAAGAGGGAGAGAAAAAGAACAACAACAACAAAAAACTGACGCAATTTCAGAATGGACTGAGGGAAATCACTGGCAGGGATCCAGACCTTGGCAGAAACCAACAGAGATGGAGGAACCTGTTGCACTGTTCTTCAGTGCAGAGTTTAGACGGAGAAAGAAACCAAACCACACAGGCAAACAGACGCAGATGAAAGGAACCAAACCACACAGGCAAACAGACGCACATGAAAGGAACCAAACCACAAGGCAAACAGACGCACATGAAAGGAACCAAACCACACAGGCAAACAGACGCACATGAAAGGAACCAAACCACAAGGCAAACAGACGCACATGAAAAGAACCAAACCACACAGGCAAACAGACGCACATGAAAGGAACCAAACCACACAGGCAAACAGACGCACATGAAAGGAACCAAACCACACAGGCAAACAGACCCAGATGAAAGGAACCAAACCACACGGACAGACGCAGATGAAAGGAACCAAACCACATAGGCAAACAGACGCACATGAAAGGAACCAAACCACACAGGCAAACAGACGCACATGAAAGGAACCAAACCACACAGGCAAACAGACGCACATGAAAGGAACCAAACCACACAGGCAAACAGACGCACATGAAAGGAACCAAACCACATACGCAAACAGGCGCAGATGAAAGCATAACTCTCTTTTACCGAGACATTGAAAATTGCGCTTTTCTTCACACTGGTAAATAAACCATGGATTAGTTTCAGACACCCCATGCAGACACCACTGTCGCAGACATAATGACGTGCTTGGAGGAGACGACTAAAGAAAATGAATGATCGCCTGTGCGAGTTGAAGGAAGAACTAAGGGGCCGCACTACATGCAGCAAAGAGGTTCAAAACCGAAATCTTGATGATCCTTCGTCACTGTTGTTCCGTTGTAACTGTTAATGTTGACAAGCATCCGGAAAATCCAATTGACAGTTACCTGATTGTGTTCTATGGTCTATGCAATCCTGTGATCTGGCATCCACATTGCGATGTACTTTCTTGTAATGTATAGGTGATATTCATTTCTAATCCCTGTGTATGTACAGTCCCCATCCCCTTCATTTCCCGACCTTGTGGACGGGCTTTGTAAAGTTCACCACAATAAACCATCATTCATTCATTCATCCATTCATTCATTCATTCACTCATTTATTCATGAATAAATAAACCAAGACTGGGCAAAACAATTATCTTACTGACAAATTCGGGGTATCTTTGTAGTAGCTTCGGCAATTACGTAAATAAATATCAGTCCGGGGGGGAGGGGGGGGGGGGGGGACAAAGCATACCTAGATTGCATGAGATGTGGTCCGCCATTCCCATGACCTGGCCAAAGAACACGCTGCCGCCACGAGGATCGATGTCCAGCTGTTGGATTCTGCAATGGTCATGTCAGCGGGATGAAGGCATCTTTTAGTCTCTTATTCCATCTCTTCGCCAAGAAAGAAATGCCTATTCCCCTTCCGCTTCCCCTTCCCCCTCCACTCTGCCTGACTTTTCCTTCTCTCTCTCTCTCTCTCTCTCTCTCTCTCTCTCACACACACACACACACACACACACACACACACACACACACACACACAAACACACAAGGAGATATACTTGCTTACAATCACAGAAACTTACACTATGTCCAGCTTCA
>CM065736.1:19188514-19196014 GCA_033310375.1 Conus canariensis | reverse complement strand
AAAACGAACACACACTAGTGGAGAAACCTTGTCTCCCTCAGCTAAAGACTTAAAACCGAAAGCAAATATACACACTAGTGGCGAGCCCCCATCCTTTCACATAGCGGGACAGCCTGTACAGGTGGAAGAACTCACACAGGCATCGCCGGGCATCAGAGCGGTCATCTTGAGCTGTGTCATGGGGTACTGGGGGTCCAGTTCACGGGCCAAGGCCATGCCGCTCAATATCGTCTCCAGGTTCGCGTCACACTTCTCGTCGGCGTCACTGTGGTAGAGGTAGAAAACCGACTGTGGTAAACTGGGGTGGATGGGTGGTGGAGGGAGGAGGGGAGGGAGGGAAAAGGGGCGAGGGGCGGAAGGGGGGATGGAAAAATTGTGTGTGTGTGTGTGTGTGTGTTTGAGAGAGAGAGAGAGAGAGAGAGAGAGCCGCACGCACACACACACGCACAAACATGTATATACACACACATACATACTCTCTCTCTCTCTCTCACACACACACACACACACACACACACGCGCGCGCGCGCGCGCACATACACACGCACACACACTCTCTCTCTCTCTCTCTCTCTCACACACACACACAAACAAACACACACCATTTTATCCAAGTATATACATGAATGTGTACACCCAGCTATAGTGAAGGGAGGGGTGATGAGTAAGACCAGGAGAAGAACAAACGTGCAAAAATACATAATCTGAGACGAACAGAAAAGCAAACAAAAGACTAGAAGAAAAAATAGTTAAGAACGAGAAAACATTAGCGTACAAGTTTGTGTGGCGAAGAACTGCTTTTTCTGAAGCTCTAGTAGTAATAACAATAGAAGTAACAGGAGCAGCCGCAGCAGCGGTACCATTAGCAGCAGAAGCAGCAGTAGTAGTAGTAGTAGTAACAGGACCAGCAACAGCAGCAGCAGTATGAGCAGTAGCAGTAGCAGCAGCAACAACAGCAGCAGCAGCACTTGGCAGCAATACGGGCAGCAACACTGAGTAGAACCAGTAGTAGCAATAGTAAGAGCAGCGTAAATATTAGCAGCAGCAGTACCAGTCGTAGTGGTAGCAACAGCAGCGGCAGCAGCAGTGATAGCAGAAGTAGCAGCAACAGGAGTCATAGTACAGCAGCAGCAGCAGCAGTGATAGCAGAAGTAGCAGCAACAGGAGTCATAGTACAGCAGCAGCAGCAGCAGTAGTGACTACGCTGGATCTAGCGGCAGCTGTAGCAGTTGTGATGCAACAGCAGCAATGTTGGTTGTCGCTAGCAGCAGTCGCAATAGCAGTAACAGCAGCAGCAGTAGCAGTAACAGCAGCAGCGAAAGCATTATTAATAGTAGGAGAAAAGTAGTGGTAGAGTAATAGCAGCAGCAGTAGTTGTAGCAGTAGTAGTAGCAGTAGTAGCAGTAGCAGCGATAGAAGAATAGCAGCAGCAGCAGTAGTGATAGCAGCAGAAGAAGCATCAGTAATAGTAGTAGTAGTAGTGGTAGTAGTAGTAGTAGTAGTAGTAGTAGTAGTAGTAGCAGCAGCAGCAGTAGTGGTAGTAGCAGCAGTGGCAGCAGTAGCAGCAGCAGTAGTGGTAGCAGCAGCAGCAGCAGTAGTGGTAGCAACAGCAGTAGCAGCAGCAGTAGTAGCAGTTGTAGTAGACGCAGCAGCAGTAGTAGTTGTAATAGCAGCAGTAGAAGTAGTAATAACAGCAGCAGCCGGCACCAATAGTATCAGCAGTAGCAGCAGCAGCAGCAGCAGCAGCAGCAACAGCCAAGTGATGACGTCGACAATGACGTCAAAGAGGATGCTGACTCATGACAGGTGTTGATGTCATCTTCCATGGGAGCAGCCAGCAGAGGTCCCACGTGGTTGTTCTGCAGCTGCCCAACAACTGTCTGGATTTCCTCGACCGTTTCCCCGGCAACGAACTGCTCGTACACCAATCGCTTCAGCAGCCACTGTGACGCAGTTTGACCCAGCAGCTTCTTTGACGTCCACATCATCTGTGATGTCATATACACAGGAATGAAAGAAAGGAAAGGGGGGGGGGGGAGACCAGCTTCAGTGATGAGTGCGTTTGTTCAAACTTTGATGTACACTAGCATCTTTTTTTTTCCTTATAATTCCCAGTGCTGCCTCTTTTCTTTTTACTCCAGACATTCCCATCTCCCTCTCCTATTTTTTATTTTTTTTTACTCCAGGCACCCCCTTCCTCGTTTCCTTTTTACTCCAAGCACCCTTATCTCCCTTTTCTTTTTACTCCAAGCAGCTATCCACCTTTTCTTTCTACTCCTAATACCCATTACCATTTTCTCTGTACTCCAAACATCGATCTCTCTTCTCTTTTTATTCCAGGCACTCGCATTCCCTATTCTTTTTACCCCAAGCACCCATACCGTCTTCGTTTTTATTTCAAGTTCCCTAATCCCCCTTTTCTTTTTACTCCATGCACTCATTCTCCCTTTCTTGCTACTTCAAACACACACACACACACACACACACACACACACACACACGCGCTCGCACGCACGCACACGCACGCACACACACAACACACACACACACACACACACACACACATACACACACACACACACACACCACGCCTTTTCTTTTTACTCAAAGTACACATCCGGTTTTTTTTTTGTTTTTTTTTTTTGTAATTCTAAGCACCTATTCCCCTTTTCTTTTCATCCCAAGTAAGCCCCCACCTCCACCCCCACCCCTTTTTCACCCCAATATAAGCCCCCATCTCCACCCCCACCCCTTTTCCACCCCAATATAAGCCCCCACCTCCACCCCCACCCCTTTTTCACCCCAATCAGCCATCTTCCAGTTCTTTTCACTCCGTCTCCGTTTTTTCATCCAATCATCCATCCCTCTTTTCGTTTTACTCTTGGTGCCCATCCCCATCTTCCTTTTACCCCAAGCATCCACCCACACGCACCCTTTATTATTATTTTTTTTTTTTACTCAAAGCACTCCCATACTCTTTTCCTTTTTTTTTTTTTTACCACGGGCACTCCCACCCTAATTCCATTTTATTTCAAAGATTCTCATTCCCCTTTTTATCCCAAACACTCCCTCATTCCGTATGTTTTTATTGTAAACCCCCCTCCCCTCCCCCCCCCTACATATCCCCCCCCCCTTTTTTTTTTTTTTTGACCCTCAAGAATTTCCATTCCCTTTTCAGTTTACTTCAGACACCCCTGTCCCTCTTTCTTTTACTCCCAGAAACTGATCCCCCCCCCCCCCCCCCCCCTTTTTTTTTTTTTTTTTTTCATTTTTTCTCCTGGCGCCCTCATTCCCATGCCATAAACACTCACACTCTATTCCTTCTTTCTCCTCCATTCCAACCTCCCACCCCGGTTTTAATACACACACACACACACATACATACATACATACACGTACACACACACACACACACACACACACACACACACATATATATATATATATATATATATATATATATATGTGTGTAAGAATTAATCTGGTCATAGGGCGACTACATTGAAAAGTACCTTTAAGGCGACCGGGGTTATCTTTGTCTCCTTTGTACAACCAAGGCTGAAATTAGGCCTTAGTAATCCTCAAGCACTGGTTTGTCTCTGTTGTTGTCATTAACGATCAGTATTCAATAGAAACAGATATAGCTTCTTTTGCCGGTCGCCTTAATGATTTTATATAGTTGAATGCTCTTAGGGTGACTTCATGAAAAAAGGCTCTTAAGGCGACCTCAACTTTACAGTAAAAAATCACTCTTAGGGAGACATATTTAACACTGATGTTTTGAACTGCTCTAGGACTACTTTATTTATTTATGGCATTGTGTTGACCATATTGCTTTCAACCTTGTGTGTGTGTGTGTGTCTTTTTTCTGTTGATTTGGTAATTTTATTAAGTTTGTTTTGGTACGCCAGTTACCATAGCATAGTGTTTAGCATCCCGTACTTCTGATCAGGAGACAGGGGTTCAGATGTCATCAGAGCCAAAATCATTGTGAGGATTTTGGGTTTTTTGTTTCTTTGTTTGTTTGTTTTTTGGCTGTGTCAGTTTTTGAGCCACCCCAGTGGCACTGCACCCACACCACTCATTCCAGATCTCTGTCCACAGTCACACCCCAGATTGTTCAGCCACAGCCACGGCAATGGCGGGTTTTTTGTTTCTTTGTTTGTTTGTTTTTTGGCTGTGTCAGTTTTTGAGCCACCCCAGTGGCACTGCACCCACACCACTCATTCCAGATCTCTGTCCACAGTCGCACCCCAGATTGTTCAGCCACAGCCACGGCAATGGCAGCACATTGGGAGCAGTCAATGTCAAGTCCTTAAGAGGCAACCGACCAGAGGAGGCACTGCACTCCCGCCGGATCACTTCGCTGTTCTGATCCAATATTGGCTTGACACCACCCATTACACCCCCTACTGACGACAATAATAGCTTAGTCACGGAGCCAGCATGAGCGAGGTCCCCCTCTGAGGGCGCCACCACGTCCATCCAGCGACAATCCCCACAAACGTGCCGACACCAGTAACCATGACATGAACTCAGCAAGGGCACAGCTGTGGAGAGGAAACCGAAGCTGAGGTCACTATGAAAGCAGGGCTCTAAGGGCCACAAAACCTGAGACAGTTTTTTAATTATGCTGATCAATGAGGATGATATAGATGATGCAACGGAGTTCCATTTTGATGAGAGACTACATGACTGGGCTGTACTCTACGCTTACTTTCATAATATACCCCGGCATCAACCAGGTCTGAGAAATACAGACATCTGCAGTGGTGGTCAAGAAATTTGAATAACACTCACTCATTCATTAAGTAGATGAGACTCGACTGTGTGGTCCCAGTCTTTCCAACTGAGTTTTTTTTTTTTTTTTTGTCAGCCTCTGCCAGCTCTTACCCAGAGTAGAGCGAGTTTAAATGCAAATGGGAAGACTGGGACCACACAGTCGAGAATAATCCTCTGTACAGATGCGACTTTGAAAGCACCTGCAGTGTGGGTCAGGAAATTTGAGCAACATTCTCAAAGTTGCATCTGTACAGACGATTATTCTCGACTCTTTGGTTCCAGTCTTCCCATTTGCTTTCAAAGTCCAAGCTAATCCAAACTTCCCAACCGAGTCACTCATGTGGAAAAAGTAGGTCATAGTCACCATCTGAAGCATGCATCCAAATAGTCATGCCAAGATGCTTTACTGGTGCAAGTTTGGTCCTTGTAGGGCTTATACTTTGTCCAATACTGAGCTTATCCAAACATCTTAACCGGATGTGACGTGGACGCTTGGGGTATAGCATAAGCCCCCCTCCTCTTCGTCGAGGTGAGCTAAAAACAACAATAACATTAACCTGTGAACCGCCTGAAATCCTGCTTCAGCCTATACACCATCCTTATAACCCTCATCCATCTTCAAGAAATATTGAAAAATGTCTCAGGTTGCGTGAAATTTCATGCCCTGCTCTCGTGGTAACCTCAGTTCCAATTCCCCTCCACTTCCATAGCTGTGGTGTGTGTCAAAGCCTTCAGTGTTGGGTGGTCTATGGGGTTGTCGTTGGAGGAATGCAGTGACGGTTTTCTAATCAGGGGAAACACTTGCTCAGTCTTGCTCCGCGAGCAATCTAACACTGTCGTTAGCAGGGGGCTAAGTAGGTCATGTCCTGCGTATTTTGAATCAGAACAGGCACTACTGAACCAAAGTGACTCAGCAGCAGTGTAGGGTCCTTCTACTGGTGGCTTCACGCTAACTAAACACATTGATAGTGCCCTGGGACTCCTAGTGCTGTGACCAAGACAGAATAAACATGGATTAGGTGTGCGTGGGGAGGTCGGATTGAGGGGCATGGGGGTTACGCTACTGGGAGTGCCACAGAACGTAAGACAGAAAAAAAAGTTTGGTTTGATTTTGTATTTGCATGATGTCTGTTTTAGAAATGTCATTTTTAATTTCATTGAATAAACTGTTATGAATTACTTCATTTCTTGCAAGTGTATGTTTGCATGCTTTAAGTCCATGCGCAACATTAAAAAAACTGTTTGGTCTATTCCACCCTACTCTCCCTCAACACAGACACACATATATGCAACCAAAACCAGAGGGAGCGAGAGAGAGAGAGGGGGGGGGGGGGCATGAAGACGAACACTGAAAAACAACCATATGGCCACATGAAAATAAACACTCAATCATTTATATGCAAATGATTTATTTAACAAAAACTAGAGACAATATGTAACTTATAAATCATGTGGTCTACAATCTGAGCATGTGCAACACATTCTCCCTCTCTCGCTTAAAAGGTTGCTTGTCCTGTTCTCTGTCCCACCCCCCACCTCCTCCTCCCCCTCTCTCGTCTGCTTCTCAGGATTCCTCCTCTTTCTCAATAAAACAGAACATGGTCACATACATATAATTAACTGGAAATGTATGTGAATGATGGTAAAGAAAGATCAGATCAAGCTGCTTAATCATTATGTTTAAAGAGCAAAATAAACAAAGTGGAAACAGGCTGGAAAAACATCAACAATCAGCAAAGGAGAGATCACCGAATCCAAACACCAAATTTGAATATTTGCCTTTCGTATCCTCTGTCTCACTTTTCCACCCCCCAACCCTCACTCACCCCCTTTGTTTTTTTTGTTTTTTTTCTGGTCAACCTTAGGATAAGTAAATTCCATAGAACACATAACTTCCTGTTCTCTGTAGTTTACACAGTCTCATGTTAGCCTGCCAGATCTATGTTAACAAGTTCTCTCTTTTCTTCTCTCAACCCATGTCTGGTTGACCCACACTGTCAAGTAAAAAAAAAGCCCCAAAACGTCATTGAAGTGTGTCACCTGCACCTGAGACAAGCCGTATTTACAGAAACATAATTTTGGGAGCCGCTAGAAATTTGGAGTTAACGCTCTCACATTGTTTTAACTTGGATTTTTTTAAAAAGTCCAAAAAGAATAAGAATTACTTCACAAGCAGTTATAAACATGTATATTAGTAGCAGCATAAGACGCCAAATAACCACCAATCTATCAGAAAAATTCCACAATAGTGACACCAAAAATAGACGCATACATTGCCCAAACAATGGAGGATGAAAGATATTCATAAAAGAAACTGAAGACAGCTCAAAACTGAAGACAGTGCAGGCATTACAATGACGTTTAAGAAGAAAAAGACAGGTAAACAGACCAAGGGAAGCCAGAAAGAACAACACAATTAATTTTCTTTTAAGAGAAAAAAGTCCACCTACACAGGGCATTATGTGATGCACTCCGATAAAAGGTACACTGTCATTTTTGAGATGTTGGTATCATCAAAAACTCAAGAAGTTCAGCTTCCTTGAGGTATATATTGGTACCATTAAAGCCTCGAAAAATTCAGCTTTCTCGGGCTTTTTTTAAGAGTGTACTTAAACAAAAGTTATAGTAATTTAAAGTCATTAGGTGGTCAAGCGGCCATTTTGAGAAAGCGCTTATCAAAGTTGGAAAAGGAAATTCTTACATTCAGTGCTTAGCAAC
>CM065736.1:19173514-19181014 GCA_033310375.1 Conus canariensis | reverse complement strand
TTTCAACGGTAGCTTTGTTTAACCAAACTCCAACTGTACCTTATGAGGATAAACCAGTGGGTCCCCTATAGCACATTTGTTTCTGTCTGACAGTTTGTGGGAGGTGTAAATGACGAAATCCTTAGGGGGACCGACTTTCGGTCGCCTTAAAGACAAAGTACTTTGCCTATAGGTGCTAGGGCGACATTTGGTCTCCCTAAGTGACACCAATACATATATATATATATATATATATATATGTGTGTGTGTGTGTGTGTGTGTGTGTGTGTGTGTGTGTGTGTACGCAAACGCACACTACATACACATACACATACGCACACACACGCGCACACACACACACACACACACACACACACACACACACACACTCGCTCACGCACACACATGCACACGCACACACACACACACACGCACATTATCGAATGGACGATGCTACGATACATGACTAAATCTGATTTCTGTAATAAAAGTGAGTTGATATAGTCTAATCTGCAGTCACCGATATTAGTACGTCAAAACTTTATGACACTCCTGAATGACATTGTAGAGAGGGTGTTGACAGTCGGTTGGTTTTGTTTCTTTATTCGTTTGTTTTGTTTTGTTGTTGTTGCAGTTGTTGTTTTGGTGTGTGTGTGGGGGGGGGGGGGTGTTTGTTCGCAGTTGTTGTTGTTTTTGCAGTTGTTTCGGGTTTGTTTGATTTTTTTTTTTTTTTTTTGTGGCTTCCTTGTCAATTGAAAACTTGTCATTAGCACGAGTATTGGTTGTTTTTATTTCAAATTGAGAAAGAAAAGACTGATGGACAAACAATATAGCATTACACATATTAGTTTGTTTATTTGTAGCATTTTTTTTCCAGTTCTGCTTTCTGACTTTTAAGGTCCCAATGTACATACCACTTCATACAATTTTTTGCTAAGCTGACGTTACATTTTTTTTTTAACTGCTTACTGCGACCTCTGAATTTAGGATAGGCATTTGGAAAAGCGGGTGGTGGAAGGGGCGGCGGGGGGAGGGGTGGGGGGGGGGAGGTTGGTGTCAAGACGACTTACCTTCAAAGAATGATTGGCAACGAAGTCGAAGGAACAGATCCAGAGGATGGAGAGTGCTCGGATCAGCTCCCATTTGGATTTATTGCTGAATGCTGTCTTAAAGTCGTCAAAGGTCAAATCAAAGTTTGGTCGTGGACTTCCGTCCTGCAGCTTTTCTTCTGTCACCGCTCTCAACCGATTCCGTGGACATCAGACGAGATTGTGGGAACTTCGCGCCGCCATTTGCATTGTTGACAACAGTTAGTATTTGACTGGTCAATGTCTGACGAGGTGGTAGAAAGGAGATGGTGTGGATGGCTTCTCTTATGTAAGTCGATTTCGGATTGGTGGAAATCTTTGAAGTTTCTTCTGTCACGTCTGTTGATTTGTAGATCTGCGTTTGGCAGACAGCTTGAAAGGAGGGAGAGCAAAGCTGGTACCTGCCTCTTTGCACAATCCTCAACATGGCGACTGGGGTCTGTACTTTGAAGTTAATCTGCGCAGAGAAAAAATATACATAGACTGAGTGGTTTATTTGTTTGAGCAGGCGGATAATTGAGTAATAAATCTCTCAATAGAGGGAATATGAATGATTGAGAGACATCTACGAAGAAGGCACAGAATATATATATATATTCAGTGGTTCTTTTTTAGTGTCAAAGAATATAGAGGGAGTGGGGTAAATCATATATATATATATATATGATAATTTAAAAAAGTATGACTAAGGGTTAAAAGAATCAAATTAGAAGCGAAGAAACATGCAACAGATAGATAGATAGATAGATAGATAGGTAGATAGATAGATAGATAAAGGGACAGATAGATAAGTGAATAGATGGATGGAGAGTTAGTTAGATAGATAGGTAGATTGATAGAGAGGTAGGTAGACAGAAGGACAGATAGATAGGTGAATAGATGGATGGACAGTTAGATAGACAGACAGACAGACAGACAGACAGACAGACAGACAGACAGATAGATAGATAGATAGATAGATAGACAGACAGATAGATAGACAGACAGACAGACAGATAGATAGATGGGTAGATAGATAGATGTGTAGATGGATAGATGGGTAGATAGATAGATAGATAGATAGATAGATAGATAGATAGATAGATAGATAGATAGATAGATAGATAGATGGACAGATAAATTTACAAACAACGAAACAGACAGTCGGTGGAAAGTAAGCTTGCACACCCTTAGAGATTCAAGTGTTGATCAAATCACTGTCACACAATAATGCAGCTACAGAAGGTCACACAACTCCATTCATGTATCACACAATGATGTAATTATAAGAAATCACACAACTGCACAATGTCGACAGAACCACAGAAAACATTTCATCCATTCAGCGACTTTGTGGCCTCATCTTTCACGGCTTCCTCAATGGCATTATTCCCGCACCCCTCGTTCCAGAGGCGCGCAGATGAAACATTGAGGTCACCACGAGAGTGGAGCCTGAAGTTCCACAGAATTTGAGACTTGTTTTTCATGCTGATCGACGAGGATGAAGTTGATGAAGATGATGCCATCAAGTTCCGTTTTGGTCTGAGACAATATGACACGATTGTCCTCTTCGCTTCCTTTCATATATTTTATCCCGGAGTCAGCCAGGCCCGAGAGATACAGACACCTGCAGCGTTGGTCAGAAAATGTCAGCAACACTCTCCCAAAAGCACGCATTCAGTGAATGACACTCGACTGTGTGGTTCCAGTCTTTCCATTTGAACCCAAAGCAAACTAAATTCTGAGTATGGGCCGGCCTGAGCCGAAAATCTCTCTCTCTCTCTCTCTCCTCTCTTCTCCTCTCTCTCCTCTACACACACCACACACACACACACACACACACACACACACACACTCACACACACACACACACACACACACACACACACACAAGGCTCTGGAGAGATTCGAACCCACAACCCTCCAGGAACGCTGCCATCTCCAGATGTTAACTATACTGTTCAAGGGTGGAATGTCTACTACATTAAGAGATTTAGTTGTAAGAGTCGACAAGGAAAAAAAAAGATAGTGGGTGGAATTCAGCACACTACCTAACACGTTAACACAAATTTCAACATGATTACTCACATACACTGACACTTTTTCCATACACGAAGCTTGCACAGCAGAAGCAACGGCGACAGGGTTTGAAATGAAATGTGCCGTTTTCGACAGCATTGGCAACATCCAGTCCCCCCCCCCCTCCAGTCCTCCCTCCCCCCTCCCTCCAGCCCTCCCTCAACCCCCCCCCCCCCCCCCCCCCCCCCCCCTGCAACTACCACCTTCAGAGCATATTAATTAATTCAACAATGCGCGCAGATAGTGGGACCACTTTTATAACAAAGTGTCAAGGCCCGGCAAGTCGCCTCCCTTGGCCCAGCCTTATTCTTCACGCTTGGTTCCGCTTCCCTACCCTCCACCCCCCCCCCCCCTTGCCTCCCCCCCCCCCCCCCTTCCAACCTTCCATATGTCTACCGACATCTAAGCTTGCAGTAATTGTCTTGACCTAGAATGAGGATCTCGGTGAAAGAAAGAAAGTGGAAAGAAAGAAAGAAACAAACAAAGAAGGTATTAATCAAGAAAGAAGAAAAGAAGAAAAAAGATGTACCAGTGCATAGGATCTGTTTTTGTTTGTTGTTTGTTTGTTTTGTTTTGTTTTGTTTTGTTTTGGGTTTTTTTTTGTTTGTCACAACCCCTTTCCCTCCTCCCCCTTCCCCCATCTCCGATCCTCTCTCCCCTCTCGGCCTTGAATAAAAGAAGAAAAAAAAACGGTAAAAAAAGAAAATAAAACTAAACTAAACTAAACAAACACGCATATATACATACATACATACATGCATACATACAAATCAAAAAGAAAAAAAAAAGGTGGGGGGGGGGGGGACGGACGAAAGAAAAAAAACCCACACAACTGATCTTTTGTTGCCTCCGCCCGATACCTCCCCACCCCCGCCCCACCCCCTCAATTCTCTCCCCTGGCAACCCCCCCCCCCCCCGCCTCCCCTTCCCTCCCCCTCCACCCCTACCCCCACCCCCTTCCAATCTTCCCTTTCACCCTTTTTTTTGCCATAAAATATTTCAACGATGACCCTAACACGATCAATCTACACCAATAAAACACGAACAGAAGAGTAGTTCCATGTAAGCCTGTCCCGAATCCAAAGTCACTACATCCACATTGCAAGCCGCAACATACCGTGAGGCTCCGGCAATTTCTCTGTTTCAGAGAACACACAGGGTGTAGCGTATGCATGAAATTAATTAACAACATACAATGATAACCATATAAAGACGTACTTAAATTGTTCTATCATTGTTGTATAACCATCGAGATCGAGATGGAAAAATGATGATGATGTATATGATGATGATGATGATTCTTTCTTTCTTTCTTTCTGCGTACGCAGGTTGATACTCCTGCGGACACTGCCTGTACAGACAGGCAGTGGAGTTTTGTGTGTATGACCGGGTTTTTTTTTTTATCCCGCCATTAAGGCAGCCCTACTCCATCTTCGGGAAAATGATGATGATGATGATAATGTATATGATGATGGTGATGGCGATGATGATGATGATGATGATAATGACCACGAGACCACCACGACGACGACCGATGACGACGACGACGACGATGATGATAATGATGATGATCATGATCATGATCATAATAATGGTCATGATCTGTGTACTAAAGGGACCCAAGAAGGGACTCAAATGAACTAAAATAATAAGAAAGGACAACCGATTATCTTCTTTGAAACATGTCATCAGCAGTGGCGAAATATAAAATAAAATACAAGTACCATCATAAATTCTTGTTGCTCTTTATAATCATTGTTGTTCTTGTTTTGTTGTTATTGTTATTGTTGTTTGGTGAAATGAGAAAGTAAGAAAGATAATTAATCGTTAACAATTTGAATAAGAGTGACAAGCAACAATGTAATCAATTGAGCAACTCTCGGCGAACGAATTCTGCTGACATTAGTATATTGATATTCAATTATTATACCACGGTAATGGTGTGGAAGGGTGGTTCTGAGGTTTGGGGGGGGGGGGGGGAGAGACAGACACAACAGACAGACAGATAGATAGTTGAGGATAATACTGACAGTGAAGAGAGAGAGAGGGAGGGGCGCGCGGCGCGCGCGCAACGCACACACACACAACACCACACACACACACACTACACACACACACACACACACACAAACATAAAACACACACATACAGAAGAGAGAGAGAGAGAGAGAGAGAGAAAGAGAGAGAGAACAGAACAAACAGAACAGAATTTTCAGTAAGGCCAAAGCCCCATTTGAAAGGGGTGTGAACATTGTAGTAACGTAATAAGACAAATTCAAAGACGAAATGAAAACAGCATTACACCAGTTCGTACATGGTATCATACACTAAACTGACGCCAATTGACTAGTAAAAATTGGTAATTCAGGACATTGATATTTCTCTTTTCTTAAAAGGTTTATATAGATATATAGCAAAATTACTGATGACCTGTGCACTTTGTGATGCTAAAAGTAAACGTTAATCTGAATTTACTGGGATTGTTATAATATTTTGGATGGATTAAATTGTGTCTTAAAATCATCAAAAGCAGGACAAAAAAAAACAAAGTGAATTTCATCATCAGCGGAGGATGTCACAACGGGCATACTGTCCTAAATTCACCGTTCCTTTTGTATCTGAACTATGTACTGATAAATTAGACATTCCAAATCTAAATCTTGTCAGAGTGTATCGAATAAATCTATCATCCCAATGGAAAAGAGAGAGAGAGAGAGAGAGAGAGAGAGGAGAGAGAGAGAATTCAGATTCAGATGATTTATTCATATAACAGGCCAAGGCCCTAATGAAGGGGAGTGTGAACACACAAGTACAATAGCTACATGAAACCAAATTACAGAACAAGACAAGTATAATTCAAGGGCAATTTCAAGAAGTGAAAATTTCTCTATACTTAAAAGCCTTGTACAAAAACAAAGAAAAATTCTAACAACTTCTGCAGAAGTAGATGAACAAAGTAGGCTCAGTTTAAACAAAGATGGCTGTCTGTAATATTTGGGCTTAATAAACTTTTCTCTGATCTCATTGAGAGCTGGACAGGACAGGACGAAGTGTAATTCGGTTTCAATTGATTTTTTACATAAGGGACATAACAAATCATAATTATTACATATGCGATATCTAAAATAATGAGTTGCCAATGCAGATATTCCTAATCTGAATTTTGCTGTTACGTGTTTTAGGTGCCCTGTCTATATCTAAGGTTAAGTACGTTTTCAGGTCATGAACATCCACAAAAGTTTCCTGTAGAAATCAAATTTGTCACTGTTATGAATATGATCAGTCCATTTCTGCCATCTGCAGTCAACCAACCGTTGACGGAAAACACATACAAACTCTTTTGTATTTACCAACCCCTTGATTCAGCCAAACAAATCCAAATCCGTATTCAAACAGACAAAGGCGCACTTTGGACACCCAGTTACTTTGCCTTTAGCGTCTAAGTCATACAACATATTGTACGCCTTACGAGGAATTCTAAAGTCTTTCCATTTGTAACAGTTTCAGCCAGTAGCGGATACATCTGACAGCAGAAGTAATGTAAATGGGAAATCGATTAGTTTCATCACCGTAAATTAGATCATTTGGAGTCCGTCTATCTACACCAAGAAACCTTTTTAGAGCAAACATTTGAACAGATTCACAACAGACAGCAGCTTTTTCTAGTCCCCATAGTCAGAGCCGTATGTACAATCGGTTGAACCTGAGAATCAAATAGCTTTATTAAATAACATGAATGAAGAATTATTAAGAATATGTAACTTTTTCATGAACAAAGCACAACATTTTTTGCCTTACTCGAAAGGTCTTTGCATGCGCCAACAAAACTCAAGCGTGTTGAGAATAATATTCCTAAATATTTATAGGCATTGACACTGGCATAGGAGTACCATCGTATACCCACCTTTCCCTTACACTTAGATAACCACCTTTACGGAATACTATGATATTGCTTTTTTCCATGTTGACTTTCAACTGCAATGATTTAGCAGCACGGTGCAAGCTATTCAATTGTGTTGTAACCCTATAACAGTTTCGGACATCAAAACAACATCGTCGGCCAACAGAAGGATAAACAATTCAAAAGCATCGAGCAATAATAAAGCACCATGTTTACCATTGTTGATTACATCAAGAGCTAACTCATTGATAAACAAAGAAATAAGATAGGGCTGCATGCATCTCCCTGCTTGACCCTCTAGAAACAATTAATATAGTCAGTAAGTTTCGCTCCACAACGGACTCTGGTTCTTACTCTATCATACATACTTCTAATACATCTATGGATTTTACCTTTAATACCATTTTTGTCAAAGGGCCAGAGGAGATTTTTTATTAATGGGTAACGCTTTTTTTTAAAATCTAATAAAAGCTA